>CM077161.1:176778229-177200729 GCA_039583875.1 Platanthera guangdongensis | reverse complement strand
TCTCCTAAGTATGAAAGAGGATTAGCCATCTTTGACCTGGAATTCAACATGTGCTCTTAAAGAAAGCTTCTAGGAAATTGTCCAAAGGAAGCTTCATGTCAAATGACATGTGTTTTTGACCGAGGGAAGCTTCATAGAAGCTTCATCCACATGTCATCTACCACACCTACCTCCTTGATTTTGGACCTATAAATAGGGATGAAGGAGGAGAGGTAAGGCATCCACTTCTCTCCAAACTCAAGCATTAAAAGATCTAGAGAGGCTTTTGCGGCAATCGTCTTAGTTTGGGAGAGCTTTCGGACATCGTTGTACGACGTTGACAAAGAGTACTTCGCCTACACAGATTGGATCTGGAGCAGATATTGGCAAGGATTCGAAGAGGCATCTTGGAGAGGATTTGTGTAATCCGTCTCATCCGCCGCTGTCGGTAACTTGCAATTTTTTTCTGTTGTTATTTATTGTATTGTGTAATGTGAAGCTGGTGGAGATCCTTTGTGGATCGGTGGAGGGAAAGCATGTAATCCGTGCGTGTGTTTATCACACACTTTTAGTGGAGGCTTTCCGGGTTGGACTCCGACCGTCCTGTGGTTTTTCACCCAAGTTGGGTTTTCCACGTAAAAATTCTCTGTGTGCTTTTATTACTTTTTGCACTTTTTGTATTGTGCATGCTCGAATTGCAACAGGTGTCCTGGTCGGGATTGCTCGCTCTCTTTCCCAACAAGTGGTATCAGAGGCAGGTTGGGTGACAGAGCCGTTTCAGTGACAGGGCAGATTTCAGGACAAGTCGATCGGGATCTCGGGTGTGCAATTGGGAGTGGTAGTTTACGACCATTGGCCCGCTGGCTACTCTCTCCAGTTGTATAATTTGAGATAGTCGACTCAAAGATCAGTGGTCGGTCCGGCCAGTTGGCAGAGCAGGATGGTGTCTACATCCGGTTCAGAGCAGATGATAAAGTTAAATGGTGCCAATTATCACCAGTGGCATCTACTGATGGAGGATTTGATATACGTGAAGGGTTGGCATGCTCCTATCTTTGAGGAGATGCCAAAGGACACGGATCCGGCAAAATGGAAGGTAGAGCATCAAAAGCTGTGTGGGTTCATCAGACGGTTCATGGAGCCGAACGTCTACAACCATGTGGCTAGCATCAATGATGCAAAGGATCTGTGGAAAACTCTCGAGACCTTGTATGCCAAGAGCACGGACATCAACAAGTTATATTTGCTGAAGAAGCTTGGAGAGTTCAGATACCGGGAGGGCTCTCCTATTTTGGATCATGTCAATGAGTTCCAGGGCATTATTGATCGTCTCACTGCTATGAAGGTGACATTCGAAGACGAGGTGAATGCATTGTGGCTTCTCAAGTCACTTCCAGATTCTTGGGAGATGGTCAGAGTTTCTCTGATCAATTCTTCCCCCTAGGGGATTGTTTCCATGGAGATCGCCAAGAGTGGGATCTTGAATGAGGAGGTGAGACGAAAGTCTCAGGGGACTTCAGGCTCTTCTTCACGAGCTGACGTTCTCTTTACTAAGTCTAGGGGGAGAGGAAGGAGTAAGAGCCGAGGAAGGAAGGAGGACAAGAGTCAGAGTAGGGGCAAGTCGAAGTCACGTGATCAGAACGTGGAATGCCACTACTGTCATAAGAAGGGCCACATCAAGAAATTCTGCTATTCGTTGAAGAACGATCAGAAGAAGGGGATTGCCACTGAGGGCAAAGATGAGGGTCATACGGCAGCCACCATTTCGACTGAGGAGGACGACGTCATTATTATTGGCGACGACGTCACAGCTGCACTCTCGTGTGACGACCGATGCTGGATCGTTGACTCTGGAGCCTTTGCACATGTCTCCCACAACAGGGAGCTATTTGCCACTTACACCACTCATGACTGTGGGGTGTTGAGGATGGGCAATGGGGATACGTCTAAGGTACTTGGGCGTGGAGACATGCATTTGAAGACAAGCACTGGAGCTCTACTAGTTCTGAGGGATGTACGACATATGTCAGACATCTGTTTCAATCTGATATCTGTTGGCAGACTTGGAGATGAAGGACACCTGAGTGTATTTGGAGGAAACTTCTGGAAGCTGATCAGGGGGTCACTTGTGATGGCCAGGGGCTACAAAGATTCTGGACTGTACTACATGGAGGGGAGGCCTGAAGCTGCTCAGGCCAACTCCGTCAGGGATGAGGCATCCACTTCCTTATGGCACAGGAGGCTGACACACATTAGCCAGAAGGGTTTGGGATGCCTGACGAAGAAAAAGCTCATTAGTGACATTTCTGGTGATCATTTGGAGAGGTGTGACCATTGCATGGCTGGGAAGCAGAACAAGATTTCATTCCAGAGCCACATGTCCACCAGAAGATCAGAGCCTTTGGAGCTAGTTCATACTGATGTTTGCGGACCTCTGAAGGTCCAGACTAGAGGAGGAGCTTTGTATTTCGTTACTTTCATCGACAATCATTCGAGGAAGCTTTGAGTCTATGCTATCAAGACCAAAGATCAGGTCCTCGATACCTTCAGGAGATTCCATGCTGAGGTGGAGAGACAGTCTGGGAAGAGGCTGAGATGCATCAGGTCCGACAACGGGGGAGAGTACATTGGTCCGTTTGACGAGTACTGCAGGGACCATGACATCCGACATGAGAAGACCCCGCTGAAGACGCCGCAGCTAAATGGCGTAGCTGAGAGGATGAATCAGACACTATTGGAGAGGATTCGGTGTATGCTATCTGAGTCAAAGCTACCAGGGATGTTTTGGGGCGAGGCTCTTCTTACTGCAGCGCATGTCATCAACCTCTCGCCGAGTTCAGTGTTGCAGGAGGATGTCCCAGATAGGGTCTGGTATGGGAAAGACCTCTTTTACAGTCACTTGCGGGTATTTGACTGCAAAGCCTTTGTGCACGTCCCCAGGGACGAGAGATCGAAGTTGGATTCAAAGACCCGGCAGTGCATTTTCTTGGGGTATGGCTATAGTGGAGAGTTCGGGTACAAGTTCTTTGATCCAGTTGAGAAGAAGCTTGTACGTAGTCGTGATGCTGTTTTCTGTGAGGATCAGACTGTTGGTGATCCTGAGGGGACTGTTGAGTCTGAGGTTGATTCTCGCACTACTACAGAGTTACCTATGGTTGGAGTTGATGACACTGAGGAGGCTATTGAGCCTGTGCCAGCACAGAGTACTGATACCCTTCCGGATCATGATATCACAACTGATGGTAAACCAAGAGTTGTTGAGGACATTACCGATGATGTGCCTGCCCCGGCACCTGAGCCTGCCCTGCGGAGGTTAGATCGGACCAGACACCCGTCTGCTAGATATTCTGCATCAGAGTTCATACTGCTGACTGATGCGGGGGAGCCTGAGAGTTATGACGAGGCTGTGGAGAGCACCGAGAAGCGTCAGTGGATGGTTGCTATGCAGGAGGAGATGCAGTCGCTGCAGAAGAACCACATGTATGACCTGGTGAGATTGCCTAAGGGCAAGAAGGCCTTGAAGAATCGATGGATCTTCAGGGTGAAGCAGGGAGACTCCTCCACACCTCCTAGATACAAGGCTAGGCTGGTGGTGAAAGGTTTTGGACAGCGGCAGGGTGTCAACTTCGATGAGATCTTCTCGCCTGTGGTGAAGATGTCATCTATTCGTGTTGTACTCGGCCTCGCTGCGAGGCTAGACTTGGAGATAGAGCAGATGGATGTCAAGACCGCCTTTCTGCATGACGATCTTGAGGAGGAGCTATACATGGAGCAGCTTGAGGGTTTCAGTGTCATAGAGAAGGAAGGTCTGGTGTGCCGCTTGCAGAAGAGTCTATATGGCCTGAAGCAGGCCCCGTGGCAATGGTATAGGAAGTTTGATTCCTTTATGGGGGATATCGACTTCAGGAGGACCACCCTTGACCACTGCGTGTTCATCAAGCAGTATGCTTCAGAGGATTTCGTCATTATGTTGTTGTACGTGGACGATATGTTGATCATTGGGAGGAACACTGCTCACATTGCTGAGTTGAAGCGGCAGTTGAGTTCTACTTTTGAGATGAAGGATCTAGGTGCTGCGAAGACTATTTTGGGGATGCACATTCGCAGAGACAGAGGAGCCAGATTACTTTGGTTATCACAAGAGCGGTACATCAGCAAAGTTTTGCAGAGATTTGATATGGATCAGACGAAGAAGGTGAGCACGCCTCTTGCGGCTCACTTCACGCTTACCGCTGATCAGTGCCCCAGCACACCCGAGGAGATCAAGGCTATGTAGAAGGTTTCGTTTGCATCTGCAGTTGGAAGCCTTATGTATGCGATGGTGTGTACACGACCAGATATTGCGCATGCCGTTAGGACAGTCAGTAGATTTCTCTCCAATAATGGGAGAGAGCATTGGAGTGCAGTGAAGTGGATTTTGAGATACCTGCAGGGAACGTCCGATTTGACGTTGAGATTTGGAGACAGTGAGCCAGAGCTACTGGGCTACACTGATGCTGACATGGCTGGAGATGTGGATTCTAGGAGATCGACATCAGGATACATGATTTTGTTTGCAGGGGGAGCTGTCTCATGGGCGTCGAGGTTGCAGAAGTGCGTTGTACAGTCCACTACGGAGGCTGAGTTCATTGCGGTTACTAAGGTTGGGAAAGAGTTACTATGGATGAAGAGGTTCATCAAAGAACTTGGATTCACTCAGGACTGATACACACTCTTGTGTGACAGTCAGAGCATTATTCACCTGGGGAAGAACCCCACGTTCCACTCGAGGTCGAAGCACATCGACACTCGGTATCATTGGATACAAGATGTCCTGGAGCAGAAGGAGCTTGATCTTCAGAAGGTGCACACGGATGACAACGGGGCAGACATGCTGACCAAAAATGTGCCAAGGGGGAAGTTCGAGCATTGCGTTAGAATCGTCAGGATGGCGGTTTCTTCCGCCTCGATGTGAAGGAGGAGATTTGTTGGGTACAGTTCCCGTCCTTTGTGGAAAAAACTGTTGAGTTCGAGTCTCATTAACTCGAATTTGGTGTTGCTGATCAAATGTGGAGACATATTGATGGAGGACCTGACGGGAGGCAAATTAAAGACTCTGGGGAAGATTATCAGAATAACATACTTTCTTCATTTAGTCGAAAAGGGGGAGATTTGTTAAGATAATTTTTCTCCTAAGTATGAAAGAGGATTAGCCATCTTTGACCTGGAATTCAACATGTGCTCTTAAAGAAAGCTTCTAAGAAATTGTCCAAAGGAAGCTTCATGTCAAATGACATGTGTTTTTGACCGAGGGAAGCTTCATGGAAGCTTCATCCACATGTCATCTACCACACCTACCTCCTTGATTTTGGACCTATTGTTGGGTTTCTCTATGTGGATGGCACAACGCTTGTGCTCGCAGCGGAAAAATAAACATCAAGAAAAACCCAAAGAGATGTGGATCGGGCTATGAACGTTGAATCAAGAAGTTAGTAAAAACTAGGCAAAAATTACCTCGGTGGCGTTGAGTCACAACTCAACGGAGATGCTCCAAACTTTGATTTCTGCTGGTGGCGAGTTCTTCGTGGAATAGTGTCCACGTTTCAGCAGAAGTCCACACGAGCGGGAGAACGCCGAGCTTTCCGTCGTACGGAAGATCGGGAAGGAGAAGACCGCACCTCGGCTATTCCACGGACTACTAGGTCCGCGCCAGGAAGAGCAGCACCAGCGACAGTCGCTGGAGAAGAGGCGGTCGACGGAGCAAACACGGCGGCGGCGGAACTCTTCCGTCGGCGGCGGGGATCGGGATCGGCGGATCAAAAGGCGGAACGGCTTCCGTCGGGTTTCGATCTGCTACAGGAGAAAATCGCGAGAGAGCGATCCCGAAAACCCTAAGTGTCCTATTTATACCAAAGGTATAAATAAACCCAGGAAAATCGCTATCCGCAGACCACCCGAAAATAGGGTTCAGAATCGGCGAGTATCAATCGGTGAGAATCGGCGAGAATCACTGAGCAGGTTCGGCGAGAATCAGTCGACGAGTATCATACAGGATCGGCGAGAATCAGAGTACAATACTCGACGATTCTCGCCGATCGTCGAGCCGCGCTCGACGATACACAACGATACTCGACGATCGTCGAGCCGCGGTCGACGACAATTGTCGAAGTAGTCGATCGTCGAGAATCAACAATTGATTCTCGACGATTCTCGTCGATCGGCGAGAATCAGAGAGACGATTCTCGCCGATCGGCGGGAATCAGAAAACGATTCTCGACTAATGTCATCGACCCTCGGACGACAATCCCAACCAGCCCTTCAAGGCAACATTTGCCCAACCCGATGATCCTATAAGGCAACACTTTGCCCATAACCCTATTCAGGTCGGTGATTGGTAACCTTTACCAACACAGTCAGTCATCCAACTTCTCCACATCTCTTATGTGCGACCCTGCAGGCTCATATCGCGTTGGCAGTGAGATTACATGCTTGATCACTTCCAGATCACAATGGTAACTCCAACAGACTCCCACTTGATCTCGAAAGTATCAAACCAAAAACCTCACAAACAATGAGCGGCATCTAGCAATGCATCATTGCTCCCCAAGCAATATGAGTTTATAACTCATAAGCCTTTATGACCAATGTATCAGCGTTGTCTTTGTCCCTTTGTCCTTTACATCCGGAAAGAACTAGAGGTATGGACTGTGTCACCCTCGTAATAGCTCAATCCAAGTTTCTTGATCCAGGACGGACTTCTAGAGAATGGTGAGTCCAATATCACATATTGACTCAACCAATCATGGTCATGCATTTCTCAGTCCAGTTCCATCAAGGGGCCCATGGATGCAACTCCTGTCATACAGGAGGACAAATCTCATATCTGCTCACACACAAACACCCAAATGATTCGTAACATGCCCAACAACCACCCTTATCATCAACCTTTCTCAAGAAAGACTTTAGATGGCATCAAAGCACGCTCTTCCTCACTTGATGAATGCTGTGACTTCAGGTCAAAGGATCACAACACCATTGTCAATTGAGACCTACTCGTGATACGATTGGATGACAATCCACAGAGTAGTCTCAGGTTGGGTCTGTCCAGTACAACTTGTTCACTAACAAGTACCCACGTGATGACTTGATATCACAATATTATGACCTGTGAGAACCAGTCATCAGTCAACACACGTGCTAGTCTTCATGTACCATCATCACTCTTAGCTTCTATGATGATACTCGACCAGGGACCTTTAAGAATGAAGCTTCAAATAAATCATGGGCTCTCACATTCAAGTCACGTACTTGATGTCCCATGGAAGCGAACATTCTAAGGGTATCTATTATGTTAACATTTAACTATCATATATAGAAAAATTCATAATAAAAGAATTTGCCATTAATTATAAAAGAAAAACTAGGTACACAGTTCATCATATGAACAAACAGCCAACAAAATACAAGATTACATGCAACCCAAAAGATTCTCGCTAGAGTTGATCATTTAGGTATCGTATACCCATCGATCTAGTATGACCATCATGTTTTCTCTGCGCGAGAGGCTTTGTCAGCGGATCCGCAATATTTTCCTCAGTCGGCACTCTGCAAATGTTTACATCTCCTCGTTCGACAATCTCACGAATAAGATGAAAACACCGGAGTATGTGCTTGGAGCGCTGATGAGATCTAGGTTTCTTAGATTGTGCAATTTCACCATTGTTATCACAGTAGAGAACTACGGGACCAACAATGCTAGGAACTACATCAAACTCGCTGATGAATTTCCTAATCCATACAGCCTCCTTCGCCGCATTAGCTGCTGCGATATACTCGGCCTCTGTTGTAGAATCAGCAACTGTCTCTTGCTTGGAACTCTTCCAGCTCACAGCTCCTCCATTCAGGCAAAACACAAAACCTGACTGAGACTTGGAGTCGTCTCGATCAGTTTGGAAGCTAGCATCCGTGTAACCACTTACAACGAGCTCTTCCTCTCCACCATACACCAAGAACACGTCCTTAGTCCTTTTCAAGTACTTCAGGATATTCTTGACTGCAATCCAGTGACACTCACCGGGGTCTGACTGATACCTGCTAGTCATGCTCAAAGCAAAGGAGACATCGGGTCGAGTACATAACATCGCGTACATAATTGATCCAATTGCCGAAGCATATGGAATCAACTTCATGCGGTCCTTATCTTCACAAGACTTTGGACACTGGTCCTTAGAGAGATTCACACCATGAGACATGAGCAAAAATCCTTTCTTGGACTCAAGCATGTTGAACCGCTTCAACACCTTTTCGATGTACGTACTCTGGGTCAAACCCAGCAACTTATTCGATCTATCTCTATAGATCTTAATACCGAGTATATAAGTCGCTTCACCCAAATCCTTCATTGAAAAGCAGTTCCCTAGGTTGTTCTTAACAACTTTCAGGGTAAGAATGTCATTCCCGATCAACAGTATGTCATCTACATACAATATCAGGAAGACAACAATGCTCCCACTGATTCGTTTGTAAACACAAGGCTCATCTTCATTCTTGATGAAACCAAACTCTTTGATTTTCTCATCAGAACGAAGATTCCAACTTCGAGAGGCCTGTTTCAGTCCATAAATGGACTTATTCAGCTTGCATATTTTAGTGGCTTCATCTGGGGATACAAAACCCTCGGGTTGTGTCATATACACTTCCTCAAGGAGGTTTCCATTAAGGAAAGCCGTTTTGACATCC
Source organism: Platanthera guangdongensis (assembly GCA_039583875.1). Lineage (NCBI taxonomy): Eukaryota > Viridiplantae > Streptophyta > Magnoliopsida > Asparagales > Orchidaceae > Platanthera > Platanthera guangdongensis. Next base: position 177,192,032 of record CM077161.1, on the reverse strand, counting down.
ATCTGCCAGATCTCGTAGTCATAATACGCAGCAATAGCAAGCAATATCCTAATGGACTTTACCATGGCAACAGGGGAAAAGGTCTCATCATAGTCAATACCATGAATTTGCTTGAAACTCTTAGCCACTAGTCGCCCTTTGAATGTTTGTACATTCCCATCCATGTCGGTCTTCTTCTTGAAGACCCACTTGTACCCTATGTGTCGTACCCCTTCAGGTGGTTCCACCAAGTTCCAAACTTGGTTTGCATACATGGAGTCCATTTCGGATTTCATAGCCTCAAGCCATTTGTCGGAGTCCGGTCCATTCATAGCCTCTTGGTAGGTTGCTGGTTCATCATCATGATCCATGAGCAACACATTACCTATTTGAGACACGAGAAATCCATATCTCTCAGGCTCAAACCTCGGTCTACCAGATCTACGTACGACTTGTGTTCCCTGAGCAGGTTCTCTAGCTACAACATCTTGTAGTCCTGTCTCAGAATCCAATTCCGGTTCATTCACTACATGTGGTTCTTGAACTTCTTCAAGCTCTACCTTTTCAGTCTTTCTTGATAAGAATTCTTTCTCCAAGAAGACACCAGTCCTTGCGACAAACACTTTGCCCTCAGACGGTAGGTAAAAGTAATACCCTTTCGTTTCCTTAGGATATCCCACCAGATAACATTTATCCGATTTGGGTTCCAGCTTGTCAGGCATTTGACGTCTCACGTATGCCTCACAGCCCCAAATTTTAATGAACGACATACTAGGATGCTTCCCAGTCCATATCTCATATGGTGTCTTCAGAACTGTTTTAGTTGGAGCGTGATTCAATGTCATTGCAGCAGTCTCTAAAGCAAAACCCTAAAAGGAAACAGGCAAGTCTGCATGACTCATCATCGAACGTACCATGTCTAACAGAGTACGATTTCTCCTCTCAGACACACCATTATGTTGTGGTGTTCTAGGTGGAGTGAGCTGTGATACAATACCACACTCTTTCAGATGATCACGGAACTCATGACTCAGGTATTCGCCACCTCGATCAGATCGGAGTGCTTTAACCCTTTTACCCAACTGGTTTTCTACTTCATTCTTGAACTCTTTGAACTTTTCAAAGGTCTCGGATTTGCACTTCATAAGATACACATATCCGTATCTACTGAAATCATCAGTAAATGTAACAAAGTAGAAATACCCTCCTCTAGCCATGGAACTCATGGGTCCGCATACATCACTATGTACAACACCCAAGAGATCCTCAGCCCTCTCAGTATAACCAGTGAAAGGAGCTTTAGCCATCTTGCCTAACAAACAAGATTCACATCGCTCAAATGATTCAAGATCAAATGAGTCCAAAAGTCCATCTCTATGGAGCTTGGATATGCGCTTCTCGTTGATATGGCCCAAACGACAATGCCAGAGAAAAGTAGGGTTCGAATCATTTGTTCTTAGTCTTTTATTGTTTTCTACATTACAGATCAGATGGTCCAAGTTCAAAACGTAAAGACCATTAAACAATTGGGCTACAACATAACAAACATCATTCTTAAATATAGAACAACAATTGTTCTTAATTATAAAAGAAAATCCAATCATGTCCAAACATGAAATAGATATAATGTTTCTAGTTATCGCCGGAACAAAATAACAGTTATCTAGTTCTATTACAAGCCCACTGGGCAAAGAAAGACGGTAAACTCCTACGGCTACAGCAACAACTCTTGCTCCATTGCCGACGCGGAGGTCCACCTCCCCTTTACTCAGCAATCTTCTCCTTCCCAGTTCCTGCACATTTGTACAAATGTGAGAACCACATCCGGTATCCAATACCCAAGATGAAGGAGCAGAAAGGTTTATCTCTATAATGTAGATATTAGAAGCGAAAGTCATACCTCCCCTCAATTTCTGCAGACCCTCAATATACGAAGGACAGTTCCTCCGCCAATGACCAGTCTTGCCACAGTGGTGGCATTTCCCATCTTTCACCGTGCTCTTCTTTTTCATCAGTGCTGAAGACTTGGGCTCAAGATATGACTTAGGTCCTACCTTCGTCTTCTTGGAGCCCTTGGCTTTGCCCTTGCCCTTATGCACCATCAGTATGGGGCTGACAGGCTTGGCCTTCTTCATATTAATTTCGGCAGTTCTCAACATGCCTAGGAGTTCGGGCAGTGTCTTGTCTATCTCGTTCATGTTGTAGTTCAAGACGAACTGCTCATAACTGTCCGGCAACGATTGCAGGATCAGATCCGTGGCCAACTCTTGACCAAGAGGAAAACCCAGCCTTTCAAGGTTCTCTATATACCCAATCATCTTGAGTACGTGAGTCCCTACTGAGTCTCGAACTCCCATCTTGCACTGAAACAACGCTTTCGTGATGTCGAACCTCTCTTGACGAGCCTGCCCTTGAAATATTTTCTTGAGATGCTCGTCAATCTCCTTGCACCCCATGTTCTCATGTTGCTTCTGAAGCTCAGAGTTCATGGTGGCAAGCATAAGGCACTCGACATCCAAAGCATCGTCAGTATACTTCTTATAAGTATCTTTCTCAGCACGGGAAGAGTTCCCGGTCGGCACCTCGGGGGCTTCTTCTTCCAAGACATAGAGCTTTCGCTCTTGCCTGAGAACAATTCTCAGGTTCCTATACCAGTCCATGTAATTTGTCCCACTGAGCTTATCCTTCTCAAGGATGGCTCTCAGAGACAACGTGGAGTGCGCAACGCTTGCCATGGAATTCTACAAGAGTTTATGCAGAATAAAATCAGTACCTAAATTTCAATTACAATTTATTCTAATTAGGACTTCAATTAAAATACTCCCACTATTTTATTCGAAATGATAGCCCTCACTAACAATTCGGAGAGTTCATGCGAGCTACTCTCTTAGTGGACAAGATCCGTATTTCACCAACACTATGAGTCCGCTTTGGCGTTCCTCTCACGATGCGGTTATTTAGGTAGGCAACGCTTGTCAATTGCATCCTCATGCAATTCTTGTATGGTTGGGGAATAACTCCTTATTCGCATCCATCATATGGTGCATGCCAACCCTATGCCTCTAGGCACTCAACCTTTGAGGTCACCTAGTTAAGCTGGACCCGATGTCGACAGTGGGATATCACAATTATCCGCTCGCACCCTTACCAAGATAGATTAATGCATCTTGCTTTGGCAAGCCCACACTTCATCGATCGAGGCAGGAAGAGTGTCATCCATCGGAAGGCATCCGAACACTTAATATTTGATGAAGGGATTTCAAATATAGGTTAACAATTAACCATGATCAATATTTGATCGACGTGCACATCCAAAGAAAAACAATTCTTCTAAAACCACATGCATCCCTTATGTGCACATCCTGACACCATCAACATTTGATAGAAGGAAGGGCTAAATCTGAACATCCGGAAATTTCCAAATCCTCAGATTTACATGCATTGGACAAAGGCAAAGACAGCTCAACTTAAAGCAGTAGACAAGCTCATCTCTCTTTGTCGGATTCAAAATCCAAAACAAAATCGAGGGATGGTTACTGCTAAGGAGATCACAATTTCTAACACTTAGAAATCCACCGAAATTCCAATCGTTCTTGGCGAGGTACCAAGACTAAATCTAGACATTTAAAACACTTCTAAATCCCTAGGTTTACACGCACTGGAATAACAAACTTCCAAAACAACGATCATGGCCGGAACCTCGCTTTGATACCACTGTTGGGTTTCTCTATGTGGATGACACAACGCTTGTGCACGCAGCGGAAAAATAAACATCAAGAAAAACCCAAAGAGACGTGGATCGGGCTATGAACGTTGAATCAAGAAGTTAGCAAAAACTAGGCAAAAATTACCTCGGTGGCGTTGAGTCACAACTCAACGGAGATGCTCCAAACTTTGATTTCTGCTGGTGGCGAGTTCTTCGTGGAATAGTGTCCACGTTTCAGCAGAAGTCCACACGAGCGGGAGAACGCCGAGCTTTCCGTCGCACGGAAGATCGGGAAGGAGAAGACCGCACCTCGGCTATTCCACGGACTGCTAGGTCCGCGCCAGGAAGAGCAGCACCAGCGACAGTCGCTGGAGAAGAGGCGGTCGACGGAGCAAACACGGCGGCGGCAGAACTCTTCCGTCGGCGGCGGGGATCGGGATCGGCGGATCGAAAGGCGGAACGACTTACGTCGGGTTTCGATCTGCTACAGGAGAAAATCGCGAGAGAGCGATCCCGAAAACCCTAAGTGTCCTATTTATACCAAAGGTATAAATAAACCCAGGAAAATCGCTATCCGCAGACCACCCGAAAAGAGGGTTCAGAATCGGCGAGTATCAATCGGTGAGAATCGGCGACAATCGGCGAGAATCACTGAGCAGGTTCGGCGAGAATCAGTCGACGAGTATCATACAGGATCGGCGAGAATCAGAGTACAATACTCGACGATTCTCGCCGATCGTCGAGCCGCGCTCGACGATACACAACGATACTCGACGATCGTCGAGCCGCGGTCGACGACAATTGTCGAAGTAGTCGATCGTCGAGAATCAACAATTGATTCTCGACGATTCTCGTCGATCGGCGAGAATCAGAGAGACGATTCTCGCCGATCGGCGGGAATCAGAAGACGATTCTCGACTAATGTCATCGACCCTCGGACGACAATCCCAACCAGCCCTTCAAGGCAACATTTGCCCAACCCGATGATCCTATAAGGCAACACTTTGCCCATAACCCTATTCAGGTCGGTGATTGGTAACCTTTACCAACACAGTCAGTCATCCAACTTCTCCACATCTCTTATGTGCGACCCTGCAGGCTCATATCGCGTTGGCAGTGAGATTACATGCTTGATCACTTCCAGATCACAATGGTAACTCCAACACCTATAAATAGGGATGAAGGAGGAGAGGTAAGACATCCACTTCTCTCCAAACTCAAGCATTGAAAGACCTAGAGAGGCTTTTGCGTCAATCGTCTTAGTTTGGGAGAGCTTTCGGACGTCGTTGTACGATGTTGACAAAGAGTACTTCGCCTACACGGATTGGATCTGGAGCAGATATTGGCAAGGATTCGAAGAGGCATCTTGGAGAGGATTTGTGTAATTCGTCTCATCCGCCGCTGTCGGTAACTTGCAGTTTTTTTTCTGTTGCTATTTATTGTATTGTGTAGTGTGATGCTGGTGGAGATCCTTTGTGGATCAGTGGAGGGAAAACATGTAATCTGTGCGTGTGTTTATCACACACTTTTAGTGGAGGCTTTCCGGGTTGGACTCCGATCGTCCTGTGGTTTTTCGCCCAAGTTGGATTTTCCACGTAAAAGATGGCTAAACCAAATGAAGTCTTAGACTCCGATCGTCCTGTGGTTTACAGCATCCAGTTTCCAACAGCTCCCTTTATAAAACTGCCTTTACAACATCTCCTTTTACAGTGTCACCGCTAAACCAAATGAAGTCTTAGGCTTTATTTGGCGTGTCGTTTGAAGCAAATGTTGTCAGCTATTGGAAAAATAAACAGGCATCGGGAGACATTTACTCTGTTTGCTCCCGCTTGCTCCTGCAAACAGACGGAAAAGCCGCCAAAACTCTTTGTTTCCAGTCCCGCCTCCTCACACCAGTCCCAAACCTCCCTTCCCAGCCACCGGTTGCTCCCGCCACCACCCGATTTCATTCGTGGAGAAGGAAGAGCAATAAATCTATAAAATTGTGGATGTATGTAGGATCAAACTTATGGCGAAAAAACATGGATTTAATTAATCTGCAACTTAGGGAAGAGAAGATGGATTGATTGTGCTCGAATGAAGGAAACGGAAAGAAGCGGAGGCAGTGGCGGACGCAGAAGCTTTTTTCAGTGTAGGCGGACTTACAAGTTGTTTGATTGATACTATTAAACTATGCTAAATAATTTTTTTTTGAACAATAGGGTATTAGTCATTGTTTAAACCGTGACTAATACTATAATTTTTGTAAGAATATGGTATTAGCTACGGTTTAAACCGTGGCTAATACAGATAATTTTTTAAAAAATAGGATATTAGCCATGATTTATAGTTTAATCTGTGGTTAATATAGATAACTTTTAAAAAATAGGATATTAGCCACAGTTTAAATCGTGGCTAATATTGTTAAGTTTTTGAAAAATAGAGTATTCACCATGGTTAGACCTGTATTAGCCACGGTTTTTGAACCGTGGCAAATACTATTATTTTTTTAAAAAAAAATGAGTGTGGGCGACCGCCCACACTCGTCCCAAGGTGGGTCCGCCCCTGAGCGAAGGTCGGGCTAGATTGAAGGTGATGGAGAGTCTTACCATTTCGAAGCAGAAATCAAAGGTGGAACGTAGAAGCAAGTCGGGCAAGGGTTCCGCGCGAGAGGAAGTCGCACTGATTGAAAAGCCCAAATTTAAGTTTTTGTCGCCATGTGATAATAATAATAATTGTGAGACTAAATCTTATAAGTGTACCTACATGGGTCATATAGACCATGTTCACCATCTTATAGGTTTGACCAAATTAATAGACCCAATAAGTTATGATCATGTATTTGGCAGGGTCTAGTCGTGTTTTCAATTGTACATTGTGTTGGATATATTGTGTTTATGTCTGCGCGTGTCGAGTCTGACTCGGAACAGGTTATTGGGTTCATGTCGGTCTGGGGCTAGCCTCTACGCTGGAGGTACTATATATACTTATTCCAAATTTGATAGGGCTATGTAGAATACTTTGAGCGGAGCCAGCCTGTAACGCTCCCAACTTTTTGATAATTATTTGATTTGGTGATGTCATATTTATGACGTCAAGGCGTTACTTTTTAACGTCATGTTGACGGTGCTGCATCATTAGTGCGTTTCGCGTCCGTTGGGTGTGTTTAACAAGATTTTGGGGGTTTTTTTGATGAGATTGAATGTTTTCTTGTTGGAAGAATTAAAATTGTGACATGTATGCTTATAGTAAGCATTTGATGTCAGTGTCTCAAAAATGGTGCGTCAGATTCTAGTGTTGTTCTCGCTGCTAAATTCATAGAGTCGACATTTTATTCCAGTATAGAAGACAAATCTGCGTTTCTGAAAAATGTCTTGACCTGTTCTCGAGAAAGCTTTGATTCTTTCCCCGAGAAGTGTTCTTTTCTGGGAAGTGTTATTCTTTCCTTTGATGCCCAACTCCATTTCTCGAGAAGCCGAGAGTTCCCGATAAATCTTACATTCTTTCTCGTGAGGTGTGGATTTGTTCCCTGGAAGACTTTCTTCGTCATCGAAAAATCGTGCCTAGTTCTCGAGAGGACCTGAAGTTCTCGAGAAATTCATCCTTTAGTTCTTGAGGCGTCTTGAAGCTCCCGAGAAATCCATCCTGAAGTTCTCAAGAAATCCATTCTCAGCTCTCGAGATGTCCTTGCTTGTTCTCGAGAGGTCCACGTTGCTCTCGAGAAATTCGTCCTCAACCTTTTTTGAGAAATCCTTACCCTTTCTCAAGAAGTCCTTATCCTTTTACTCGAGAAGTTTTCATCATTTCCCGAGAAGCCCTCTTTAGTACTCGAGAAATTCATACTTCATCTCGAGAAAACTGGTTCAGCCGACCTCCGTTCATTCTCTTAAGTGTAATGATTTTAATATTATATTTATTATATATATATATATACACACTTCTTCCTCTTTAAGCCGACCGAACTTTTGTTCATTTCCCGAACCAGAGCAGCGTGAGCGAGAGAGAGAGAGAGAAAGTTCTTCTGTGATTCTTCTGGTGGCCGACAACGGTGCTCCGGTGCTCGAAATCTTGAACCGAACGTAGATCCGGAAAGTTCTCAACGAGGGCTACATCATCGTGGTAAAACTTTCCACATTCCTTGAGTTTTTTCTCGTTAGGGTTTTTGGCTTTAACCTCTATTTCAGGCATTTTTGTTTAGATTCTGACATCTCCCGTCTTTTTTAACCCCGATCTACGACAAGGAGCGATTTGGAGATTTTTTCTGTCAAAACCAAAACAAGTGGTGGTTTGTTTTTCCCCTATTCCTTCCTTTTCTAATCTTGATGGAATCTTTAACCCCTTATATTTAGTGTTGTTATCATGATTGACTTGTTGATTAGTGGTACTGTTTTGATCTTTTGATTAAGATCCACTTATATTATTATGTTCATGATTATGCTAATCCTACCTTGTAGAGTTGTTATATGCGGTTGAATCTTTATCTTTTAATCGTCTCTTAACTACCGTGTAGGACGAGATAGAATTTGTTTAAGGTCATGTATCTTTCCTAGAGGTTGATCAACCGATCCCTAAATCTAGAAATATTTCGTAGAATCCGATGTGCCAAGTCTTGAGATTTACAACATGGTTTTTTTTGTTGCGGGTGTGAGTGGACAAAACCACCACCGCAATGTTTGTTTCCTTTATTAGTACTTGTGGGACTCTGCCGGGTGTTTGGGCGTCTGCGGTGAATGGTGGAGTGTATGAGTCTCCCCCGCAGTTAGACGAATATTATATCTGTGAGGGTGTGTCCGGATAAGTGACCACCTCACCCGTATTTTTTTGGGTAGAGTTGAACACATGTGACTAATAAAGTTATGGGAATTCTTTCTTATGATTTAATCATGCTTTCTGCCTTTTAGCCTTGAGCCTCCGATGTAGTTTGATGTACGTGATGATTCACGTAAGTGCTATTTTCTGATTTTGGTACTTTACTTTTGTACAGTACTTCAGTATTTTTGGTCTTGGGTTGGTATCCTTTTTTGACCTTTGTTTACCTTTGGCTTACTTTTTTGTCACCGCTTGTACTCTCTTGCTGAAGTGTTCTGTGTACAACCCCGTATTCGCGAAGAGAGAGCCTCAAACAAGGCGCAAGACTTAGTGCATGTTTTAAAGTTTTTTGGGAGCTTTGCACTCATGGAGGCCAATTTTGGGTGGACCTGCGTAATATAGTAGTAGGGGAGGAAATATTTGTCTCCCCCCAAGACGCCTCAGCTCGGCTAGGCCGCCCAAGCCATCTCGCCAGCCAGGTCGCCGTCTCGCCAAGCAGGCCACCTCAGCTCGGCCAGTCTGCCTCAGCTCGGTCAGGCCACCCAAGTCGTCTCGCCAGTCAGGCCGCCATCTCGCCAAACAGGCCGCCTCACCTCGGCCAGGACGCCCAAGCCGTCTCGCCAGCCAGACTGCCGTCTCTCCAAGCAGGGCGCCTCAGCTCGGCCAGGCCGCCTAAGCCGTCTCGCCAGTCAGGCCACCGTCTCGCCAAGCAGGCCGTCTCGCTAGGGCGCAGCTCGCTAGGCCCCAACTCGCAGGCCGCCCCAGCTCGCAGGCCGCTCCAGCTCGCAGGCCGCCCCAGCTCGCAGGCCGCCCAGCTAGCAGGCCGCCCCTGCTCGCTGGCCGCCCCTGCTCGCAGGTCGCCCAGCTCGCAGGCCGCCCCAGCTCGCAGGCCGCCCCAGGATCCTTTGTGGGAAGAGAAAAGTTCATGACATCCATCCAAGGCATCATGGAAATGTTGCGAAGTATTACCCCTCGGGGTGGCAGCTTCACTACAACCCCCCAGGAGTTAGCTCCCCCCTCTCGATGAGTCAACTCCCAAGGGTCTAGGCAAGGTGACCCCAGCAGGAGGAGAGGGAAGTGTACCAGGAAGACGGTCTGGGAAGAAGAGGATGGGAGACGGGATCGAGCGAGACCTCACCGTCCGGGAGTTGTTCTCCAGCCCGGCGAGTTCCAGCCTTCCAGGCGAGCAGGTCGCGCGAGTAGAGGTGGCGAGACCACCCCCTAGGGGGTCACCCTTCAGCGAGCTGATCATCTCAGCTCCCGTTCCCGAGGTGTTCAAAGAGCCCGATATGGCTTACTATACCGGGAAAGATAAACCTGTCCAGCACCTACAGTGGTTTGAGGATGTCGTATCCATCAGGCCAATGACATATGGCTTCAAGTGTCGCCTCTTCGCGATCACGTTGAAGGAAAAGGCAAGGGTCTGGTTCCACCAACTCCCACCGAGATCGATTTATGGGTTCGAGGACTTGAGCCGGAGCTTTCAGCTTTGCTTCTCCACCTCCAAGAAGAGGAAAAAGAGTCCTGAGTCCATCTTATTGATAAGGCAGGAGGCCGAGGAGTCGTTGGCCCATTACGTGGACAGGTTCCAAGAAGAGATCCTAGACATCCAAGAGATGTCGGGGTATGCCCTGCAGATGGCGTTCACAGTGGAATTGTGAGAGGGATTCTTCAAAATGAGCCTGACCCGAAAGGCCTCCCTTTCCTTCGAGGAGCTGATGGAAAGGGCGGCAGAGGAGATAGCAACTAAGGCGGCCAACCAGGAATTTGTCATGAAGTTGGCAAGATTGATAGAGACAGAATCGAAGGAGCAAGGTGGCTTGAGGCACCAGGAGGGGAGAAGGAGAGAGGAAGGAGAGAGGAGCAGAGAGATCAGTGGCTCCAGGGACCTCAAGAATGTCAGGAACCAGATTGGAGGCAACAAGGAGGACCCGTTCAGGGTCCAGGAAGAGGTCACATCCAAGGTGGGGGGATTTTCATGGAGGCCAAGGGAAGTTCAACTTCCAAAGGCAAGCTCCTAGGCAGCTCCTACTATACAACCCCGTAGTCGGGCGAGTGGGGCCCTCCCCAAATATCAGCCTAGGGGCGTGTTCTGGGCGGCATTCTGGTATAGCTCCGTTCGGAGACGTGCAGATGCTCGTGCGTGCGTGCGGAAGTTTTGTGCGTGTAGGATTTTTACAAATGTTCGATTGATATTATAATATAGTAATATATATTATATTTATAATATAATAATATATATTATATTTATAATATAATATATATTATATGTATGCATAGGGGGCTGGGGTAGAGGGGGCAACAAATGAGGGAATAAAAAAAGAGAAAAGAAGAAGGGGCGAAGGGGGTCGGGAGAGGGGAGGAGAAAAAAGGAAATAAAAATCGAAGCATAGGAGAAATCGAAAAAGGGGTATAACCCTAGCCCGGCCGATCTGGAGCCCAGCCGTCGTCGCCCCCTTCCCCGTTCTCTCGTCGGCCTGGAGCAGCAACCCACAACCCCGGTCGCCTCTCTCTCCCTCGGCCTGGAGCAGCGGCCCGAGCGCTCTCTCTCTCTCTCCGGCCGCCTGGAGCGACAGCCCGACCGCCCCTCTCCCTCTCTCCCGGCCGCCTAGAGCAACCCGGCCCCATCCTCTTTCTCCCGGTCTGGAGCAGCACACCCCGGCCACACTCTCTCTTTCTCCCGGCCTGGAGCAGCACAGCCCGACCCCCTCCCTTTCTCTCGGCCTGGAGCAGGGCTCGGCTTGGAGTGGGGTTCGGCTTGGAGCTAAGCCCTAGCTTTTCACCACCGGCAGCAAGCTCGGCCTGGAGCAAGGCTCGGCCTGGAGCAAGGCTCGGCCTAGAGTGGAGATCGACCACCGCCGCGGCCGCATGCAGTAGGATCGACCCGGAGCTCCTCTCCCGGCCCCGCCACCAAACACGCGACAAGGGTAATGATGTTTCTACTTGGGTAGGTGAAGCCCTCAGTTTACATACTTGCATGGAAGCCCCTCTCCACCAACGGGTGGGGGTAAGGGAGCTTTCCGACGGGTTGACGTGTACGTCCCCGCTGTTAATTGCATTAGTACCCGGAAGCGTGATTACGGGTTTAGGCATGCTGTGTAAAGCCCATCCGGACGCGTGAGCCGGATTGGTGATGTTCTGGGGTTCCCGGAGAAGTCTCCGAGAAAGTTGTTTATTAGCCGCTTGCAGGGAATGCACACCATAGCCCCCAAAGAAGGGGTGTGCGCAATATGTTTGGCCCGCTTATGTTACCTGACCGATGCCTAGTTGGCCGCCGCTCGTCGAGACGTTGGCGTACAGGGGTTGCAGTACCAAGCGGGGAATAGCAGGCTTAAGCCCGAGCTCGTGCCGGCCCTCGAAGGCTTTTTTTGTTTATATTGCCGGCCTGCGTGTCGAAGTATGAAATTCATATTCCTGTAATATTTTTTAATATCTGTGATGCTCTGTGCCGACCCTAGAAGGCCTATTTTGTGATGTTAGCGGCCCAATTGGTGCTGCGTAGAGGAGGGCTACTGGGTGGTTTTGCGCCAATAGTAAGGCGGGCGGGGAACATTTTACATAGACCCGAGGCGGCACCTCTAGTTAAGGAGTGGATCTTGAGATCCTCCTTAGATGTTCCGGTCGGCCAAGAGAGCCCTCCGAAGGTGCCTTAGCTGAGCCTTTGGCTTGGGAGGGGAAGAGTTTGTTAGTCTTCCGGGTATACGGCGGGTCCTCCACGCTGAGACCTTGGGTCTGTCCCTTGTGTTCCTAGTGTTGTGCCTAGATCGTTCGCTTGAGGGTAGTAGGTGCGCGGTCACCCCCTTCCCCAAGGGTCGAACTCCACAGGAGACCGATTTTCGGTTTCAACATTTTGGTGCGGTGAGCGCGGAGAGTGACCAGCACAGAAGAACTCTAGCGAGCGTCATGGCTGTAGAAGAGGAACCAAGTGGCGACCAGGGTCATGCGTTGATACTTTGTATGTAAGGTCCTCATACTCAGAGTTGTCCCCTCTCATAGCTGTTGTTTGAATCCCAATGCATTTGGAGTAGGATTTGTACCTATTTGAAGCGCTTCTACCTATGAAAACCCATGTATCCCCACTTATTACATCAACGAGAAACCTGGAGGTTATTATCTTCAAGATCAAGTAAGAGAGCAGCTGAGAGATATTATGAGCCGGGGTGACCTGAAATGGTTCCCTCCCTAACGGTAATATGTTATCTCTTCCTTGTAATTCAGTAGCGGTCAAGTTTTCTCTTTATTACCAATTCACCTCGAGCTTCTGAGGGCTTCAAGGGTTAGCCTCACGATCGACTCCGGAAGCCAAACGTCCAACCCGTTCCTTTTAAATAGCCTAGTTCGGACGATGGGACGGTGCCGCGAGACTTTAAGCGCTATTGTAAGACCGAGCCTCTGCACTGACGGCTGAGATCAGCTCCCCCCTTGCACGCCGGCCTATGTCCTCCCGATCGCACCTCTCCTTCGACTAGGGGAATTATCAGGAACGAGCCTAGACGCTAATCTCCTAGATTTGATAAAGGGCCGATCTCTCCAAGTAATCACAAGTGAAGGCCTTTGTTATTGAGAGGGCAGGATAACCTGTGAAGGGGCAGGTTTTGGCCCAAGGGAAGATGTTGGCCTTGAGTGCGTCCTATAGGACCCTCGCAGGAACATTACCCGTCGCCCATGCACTAGCTCTCATCATCGAGTGACATGGCGGAAAGCGATCTTTGTCATTAGATCAGGATACGAGCCGCTGACATGTTCCTTCTAAATATCCCAGTTTGGATGATGGGACGATGCCTCGGGACTCTAAGCGCTATTGTAAGACCGAGCCTCTGCACTGACGGCCATGATCAGCTCCCCCCTTGCACGTCGGCATATGTCCCCCCGATTGCATCTCTCTTCCGATTGGAGGAATTATTAGGAACAGGCTCGGACGCCAGCTTCCCGATTTGACGACTTCCAGATCGTCTCTCTTATGAAAAGAATGTGTCCTCCATTTGTAAAAACATCGATGCAATTAACTCTCCAACACCTCTTAAGTAAACAGGATGTCTCCACCTCGAGCAAAGTCAAGTCCTCGAGTAGTAGTGGACCCCGAACAGATCCCACTGTCAGGCTCTCACCTAGCTGGCAGGGTTGGAAGTCACTCGGTGTCCTCCTTGGGCCTCGAGCAGATCCCGCTGTCAGGCTCTCACCTAGCTGGCAGGGCTGGAAGTCACTCGACGACGGTAGTAGTGGACCCCGAGCAGATCCCGCTGTCAGGCTCTCACCTAGCTGGCAGGGCTGGAAGTCACTCAGTGTCCTCCTTGGGCCTCGAGCAGATCCCGCTGTTAGGCTCTCACCTAGCTGGCAGGGCTGGAAGTCACTCGACGGCAGTAGTAGTGGACCCCGAGCAGATCCAGCTGTCAGGCTCTCACCTAGCTGGCAGGGCTGGAAGTCACTCGGTGTCATCCTTGGGCCTCGAGCAGATCCCGCTGTCAAGCTCTCACCTAGCTGGCAGGGCTGGAAGTCACTCGACGGCGGTAGTAGTGGACCCCGAGCAGATCCCGCTGTCAGGCTCTCACCTAGCTGGCAGGGCTGGAAGTCACTCGTTGTCATCCTTAGGCCTCGAGCAGATCCCGCTGCCAGGCTCTCACCTAGCTGGCAGGGCTGGAAGCCACTCGATGGTGGTAGTAGTGGACCCCGGGTAGACTCGCTGTCAGGCTCTCATTAGCTGCCAGGGATGTAGGCACACCTGGGGGGAAAGGGTTGGCTCTATGAGAGTTTTTGCAGGACCCTGAGTGATGCTCGGCCCCGGGTAGACCCGCTGCCTGGCTCCTACTAGCTGGCAGGTCCGTAGGCTCGCCTGGGGGGTAAGGGACCCCGAGTGCTGCTCGACCCCGGGTAGACTCGTTGTCAGGCTCTCACTAGCTGGCAGGGCTGTAGGCACACCTGGGGGGGAAAGGATTAGCTCCGCGTGTGCAAGAGGATACAAAATTTATGGCTTTGTTGTTTCACGATATCACGAGAAATTATATACTTGTTGTAAGTAATGGTATAAGGCCAATTCAATAGCAGTGAGCAAAAAGGTATCAAGTGATTCAAAAAGATCAGAAAGGTCATGGAGAGATTGATGTTCCAAGTGCAGATTTCAGTTTCTCTCAATTTTTTTTGGGTCGGCCCCCACTCGCCGGATACGTAGGGTTGGATGATTCTTTCCGAGCTTGTACCAACCTCGAAAAGAGCAGGGATTGTGTACAACCCCGTAGCCGGGCAAGTGGGGCCCTCCCCAAATATCAGCCTAGGGGCGTGTTATGGGCGACGTTCTGGTATAGCCCCGTTCGGAGACGTGCGAGTGCTCGTGCGTGCGTGCAGAGGTTTTGTGCGTGTAGGCTTTTTACAAATGTTCGATTGATATTATAATATAGTAATATATATTATATTTATAATATAATAATATATATTATATTTATAATATAATATATATTATATATATGCATAGGGGGCTGGGGTAGAGGGGGCAGCAAATGAGGGAATAAAAAAAGAGAAAAGAAGAAGGGGCGGAGGGGGGGGGGGGGGGGTCGGGAGAGGGGAGGAGAAAAAAGGAAAGAAAAATCGAAGCAGAGGAGAAATCGAAAAAGGGGTAGAACCCTAGCCTGGCCGATCTGGAGCCCAGCCGCCGCCGCCCCCTTCCCCATTCTCTCGTCGGCCTGGAGCAGCAACCCACAACCCCGGCCGCCTCTCTCCCCCTCAGCCTGGAGCAGCGGCCCGAGCTCTCTCTCTCTCTCTCTCTCTCTCTCTCTCTCCGGTCGCCTGGAGCGGCAGCCCGACCGCCCCTCTCCCTCTCTCCCGGCCGCCTGGAGCAACCCGACCCCATCCTCTTTCTCTCGGGCTGGAGCAACACACCCCGGCCCCACTCTCTCTTTCTCCCGGCCTGGAGCAGCACAGCCCGGCCCCCTCACTTTCTCTCGGCCTGGAGCAGGGCTCGGCTTGGAGTGGGGTTCGACCTGGAGCTAAGCCCTAGCTTTTCACCACCGGCAGCAAGCTCGGCCTGGAGCAAGGCTCGGGTTGGAGCAAGGCTCGGCCTGGAGCAAGGCTCAGCCTAGAGTGGAGATCGACCACCGCCGCGGCCGCATGCAGTAGGATCGACCCGGAGCTCCTCTCCCGGCCCCGCCGCCAAGCACGCGACAAGGGTAACGATGTTTCTACTTGGGCAGGTGAAGCCCTCAGTTTACATACTTGCATGAAAGCCCCTCTCCACCAACGGGTGAGGGGAAGAGAGCTTTCCGACGGGTTGACGTGTACGTCTCCGCAGTTAATTGCATTAGTACCCGGAAGCGTGAGTACGGGTTTAGGCATGCTGTGTGAAGCCCATTCGGACGTGTGAGCCGGATTGGTGATGTTCTGGGGTTTCCAGAGAAGACTCCGAGGAAGTTGTTTATTAGCCGCTTGCAAGGAATGCGCACCATAGCCCCCAAAGAAGGGGTGTGCGCAATATGTTTGGCCCGCTTATGTTAGCCGACCGATGCCTAGTTGGTCGCCGCTCGTCGAGACGTTGGCGTACATGTGTTGCAGTACCAAGCGGGGAATAGCGGGCTTAAGCCTAAGCTCGTGCCGGCCCTCGAAGGAATTTTTTGTTTATATTGCCGGCCTGCGTGCCGAAGTATGGAATTCATATTCCTGTAATATTTTTTAATATCTGTGATGCTCTGTGCCGGCCCTAGAAGGACTATGTTGTGATGTTAGCGGCCCAATTGGGGCTGCGTAGAGTAGGGCTGCTGGGTGGTTTTGCGCCAATAGTAAGGCGGGCGGGGAACATTTTACATAGACCCGAGCCGGCACCTCTAATTAAGGAGTGGATCTTGAGATCCTCCTTAGATGTTCCGGTCGGCCAAGAGAGCCCTCCGAAGGTGCCTTAGCTCAGCCCTTATCTTGGGAGGGGGAGAGTTTGTTAGTCTTCCGTGTATGCGACGGGTCCTCCACGCTGAGACCTTGAGTCTGTCCCTTGTGTTCCTAGTCTTGGGCCTAGATCATTCGCTTGAGGGTAGTAGGTGCGCGGTCACCCCCTTCCCCAAGGGTCGAACTCCACAGGAGACCGATTTTCGGTTTCAACACCTACCCCCACCATAGCAAGCGATGGAGATTGGTCGAAGTGAGAGAAGGAACTGCGCAGGAAGGAGAAGAGTCAGAGTAGAGTTACCATACTGTGAGTTCCACCAGGAGGAAGGCCATGTAACAGCTACTTGCCTCGAATTCTTGGAGTTGAGAAGGACAAGGGCTCCGACACCACAACCTCATCAGCCTCAACAAGCGCAAGAGCCGGTGCGGATTGAAGAAGTCCAGCCCGAGGCGGCAGGGGAGAGATGTGAGGATATGGTTGATGTGGGCACCCGGGGAGGGATCCGATGATTCACAAGGGAAGAGGGAGGTAGGAAAGAATTGGATCATCTCATGTAATGAACTTTGTTTGCATTATATCAATTATGATTGAAGACAGGTACCGCCAAAAAATATTTGTGATCCATATGAGACCTCACCTCGAGATGATTCCGCTGCCAGACTCCCACTAGCTGGCAGGGCAGGTTGATCTCTCGGAGGGGGGAGTAGGTCTCACCTCGAGATGATTCCGCTGCCAGGCTCCTACTAGCTGGCAGGGCAGGTTGATCTCTTGGATGGGGGAGTAGGTCTCACCTCGAGATGATTCCGCTGTCAGGCTCCCACTAGCTGGCAGGGCAGGTTGATCTCTCGGAGGGGGGAGTAGGTCTCACCTCGAGATGATTCCGCTGTCAGGTTCCCACTAGCTGGCAGGGCAGGTTGATCTCTCGGAGGGGGGTGGAATAGGCCTCACCTCGAGATGATTCCGTTGTCAGGCTCCAACAAGTTGGCAGAGCAGGTTGATCTCTCAGAGGGGGAGTAGGATCACCTCGAGATGATTCCGCTGCCAGACTCTCACTAGCTGGCAGGGCAGGTTGATCTCTCGGAGGGAGAGTAGGTCTCACCTCGAGATGATTTCGCTGCCAGGCTCCCACTAGCTGGCAGGGCAGGTTGATCTCTCGGATGGGGAGTAGGACTCACCTCGAGATGATTCCATTGTCAGGCTCCCACTAGCTGACAGGGCAGGTTGATATCTCGGAGGGGGAGTAGGCCTCACCTCGAGATGATTCCGCTGCCAGGCTCCCACTAGCTGGCAGGGCAGGTTGATCTCTCAGAGGGGGGAGTAGGCCTCACCTCGAGATGATTCCGCTGCCCGGCTCCCACTAGCTGGCAGGTCAAGTTGATCTCTCGGAGGGGGAGTAGGCCTCACCTCGAGATGATTCCGCTGCCAGGCTCCCACTAGCTGGCAGGATAGGTTGATCTCTCGGAGGGGGGAGTAGATCTCACCTCGAGATGATTCCACTGCCAGGCTCCCACTAGTTGGCAGGGCAGGTTGATCTCTCGGAGGGGGAGTAGGCCTCACCTCAAGATGATTCCGCTGTCAGGCTCTCACTAGCTGGCAAGACAGGTTGATCTCTCGGGGGGGGGGGAGTAGGTTCCACCTCGAGATGATTCCGCTGTCAGGCTCTCACTAGCTGGCAGGGCAGGTTGATCTCTCGGAGGGGAGAGTAGGCCTCACCTCGAGATGATTCCGCTATCAGGCTCCCACTAGTTGGCAGAGCAGGTTGATCTCTCGGAGGGGTGAGAAAGATTTTATCCCGAGGCCATCTCGTCATCCAGGCTCCCACTAGCTGGCTTGAAAGGTTGACCCCTCGGGGAGATCAACTGTTTTTTACCCCGAGGCAGTCTCGTCATTCAGGCTCCCACTAGCTGGCTTGACAGGTTGACCCCTCGGGGAGGCCAACTGTTTTTTATCCCGAGGCCGTCTCGTCATCCATGCTCCCACTAGCTGGCTTGACAGGTTGACCCCTCGGGAAGACCAACTGTTTTTTACCCCAAGGTCGTCTTGTCATTCAGGCTCCCATTAGTTGGCTTGACAGGTTGACCCCTCAGGGAGGCCAACTATTTTTTACCCCGAGGTCGTCTCGTCATTCAGGCTCCCATTAGCTGGCTTGACAGGTTGACCCCTCGGGGAGGCCAAGTGTTTTTTATCCTGAGGCCGTCTCGTCACCCAGGCTCCCATAAGCTGGCTTGGCAGGTTGACCCCCCGGGAGGCCAAGTGTTTTCGGCTTCAAGAAGGCTACCCAGTGAATATGTTGGGTTAGACGATACTTTCCGAGCGCGGAACCCGCTCAAAAAGAGCAGGGATTGTGTACAACCCCGTATTCGCGAAGAGAGGGCCCCAAACAAGGCGCAAGACTTGGTGCACGTTTTAAGCTTTTTAGTAGTTTTGCACTCCTGGAGGCTAATTTTGGGTGGACCTGCGTAATATACTAGTAGGGGGAGGAAATATTTGTCTCCCCCCGGGCCCCTTTGAAGAGTCGCCCAGGCCGCCCAAGCCGCCTCAGCTCGGCTAGGCCGCCCAAGCCATCTCGCCAGCCAGGCCGTCGTCTCGCCAAGCAGGCCGCCTCAGCTCGGCCAGGCCGCCCAAGCCGTCTCGCCAGCCAGGCCGCCGTCTCGCCAAGCAGGGCGCCTTTGCTCGGCTAGGCCGCCTAAGCCGTCTCGCTAGCCAGGCCACCGTCTCGCCAAGCAGGCTGTCTAGCTAGGCCGCAGATCGCCAGACCCCAGCTCGCAAGCCGCCCCAGCTCGTAGGCCGCCCAGCTCGCAGGCCGCCCAGCTTGCAGGCCGCCCCAGCTCGCAAGCCGCCCCAGCTCGCAGGCCGCCCCGGCTCGCAGGCCGCCTAGCTCGCAGGCCGCCCCAGCTCGCAGGCCGCCCCGGCTTGCAGGCCGCCCAGCTCGCAGGCCTCCCCAGCTCGCAGACCGCCCAGCTCGCTCGGCCTAGTGCTCGCCTAGCCTAGCTCGCCCGGCTTGAAGGCCTGCCCCTTTTGCCCCTGGTGGGTTGCGAATAGCTGTTCAAAACAGCGGGATTTGGCTGTTGGCAGGCCAACCCAGTGGCAGTTCAGTAATTTTGGGACAACGGATATTGGTTATTTGCAGGCTATTCCCAGAAAACTATAAATATACCCTTATGGGTGCCTTGGAGAGCATGCTTTCTTAGCCACTAAAATCCTCTCTCTTCATCCTCCAAGGCACCTAGCTCAGCATTGGCTAGGGAGGGGAAGATCACTAAGGTCTTCCGGGTGTGAGGTGAGACCTCCGCGCTAGAGACGAGGGTCTGTTCCGAATTTCATAAGCCTTCGGTCTGTATCATTCGCCCGAGTGTAGTAAGTGTGAGGTCACCCCTTTTGTACTATCTTGATGATGTGTTCTGTCTTTAGAATGCCCCGGGTTCGGATCTCTAGCAGGTAGTGGAGCTGGTTTTGGAGTTCCTGAGCAGCAGTGTTGGCTGGGGTTTTCACCTCGTCGTTGCGAGGTAGATTGTTGTTTTAGTTTACTTTATCTAGTTCAGACATACTTTTGAATTACGTGGGTTCGTGTTAGATTATTGACGCCTACAAGGTAGGTTATTTTGAACACTTTGCTAGCTGTTAGTTTGTTTTCTTTCTGATTATTTGGACTATTTGCTCTTTGGTATGTTTTATGCTAGCATTGCATGTTAGGTATTTTCAAGTACAAAAAATAATATTATTACTTCATGCATTGCATGTTTTTAAAATTCTAAATCATTATATTTAGCGACTTTAGAAGCTATTTTTACTACCATTGTAAACCTAAAGTCTTGCATATCTTGAGTTGTCCTCTTGGGACATTTATACTCATGTAGGGTGTCTAATCTTATAAAAGAAGTATTTTCCGTAGCGTATACCTATTTTTTCTCGTGGACTAGATGAGCCACTAGCCGAGGGATGCGGCTAACTGCTTAACTTAAACTGGATTTTTCTCTAATTAACTTAAAGATCTTTCTTTATGCGTTAAGTACAAGTTTTGTCTGAGCGTCCGTAGTTATACCATGCTGACGTGACATCATGACGCACATTATCCGCTATTCCTTCCTTTTCTGATCTTGATGGAATCTTTAACCCTTATATTTAGTGTTGTTATCATGATTGACTTGTTGATTAGTGGTACTGTTTTGATCTTTTGCTTAAGATCCACTTATATTATTATGTTCATGATTATGTTAATCCTACGTTGTATGGTTGTTAGATGCAGTTGAATCTTTCTTTTAATCGTCTCTTAACTACCGTGTAGGATAAGATAGAATTTGTGTAAGGTCATGTATCTTTCCTAAAGGTTGATCAATCGATCCCTAAATCTAGCAATGTTTTGTATAATCCGATGTGCCAAGTCTTGAGATTTACATCATGATTTTTTTTGTTGCGGGTGTTAGTGGACAAAACCACCGCGCAATGTTTGTTCCCTTTATTAGTACTTATGGTGTTGAAACCGAAAATTCGGTCTCCTGTGGAGTTCACCCTTGTGGAAGGGGCGACCGCACACCTACTACCCTCAAGCGAACGATCTAGGCACAAGACTAGGAACACAAGGGACAGACCCAAGGTCTCAGCGTGGAGGTCCCGCCGCATACCCGGAAGACTAGCAAACTCTTCCCCTCTCAAGCCAAAGGCTAAGCTAAGGCACCTTCGGAGGGCTCTCTTAGCCGACCGGAACCTCTAAAGAGAATCTCAAGACCAACTCTCTCCTGACTAGAGGTGCCTCATCGGGTCTATGTAAAATGTTCCTCATCCGCCCTACCAATGACGTAACCTCGCCGAGCAATTCTTCTTTGCGTAGCCCCAATTGGGCCGCAAACAACGTGACTCTGCTGTCCTGAAAGGCTATGAGCAGGCCCTCAAGGGCTTCCCGGTAACTTCACCTCGGGGCCCGCATGTGGCGAGTGGTTCACGAGTACACCACTCGCCTAAGGCGGAAGAGATAGATCACATACACAGAGCATCACAGATATTTAAATTACAGGAATATAAATTTCATACTTCTGCGCGCAGGCCGACAACATAAGCAAAAATAGGCCTTCGAGGGCCGGCACAAACTTGGGCTTAAGCCCGCTATTCCCCGCTTGGTACTGTAACACTTGTATGCCGACGTCCCGCCAAACGGTGGCAAAATAAACATCGGCTCCACCTCTATCTCGGGGCGGTGATTCTTATCTCCTAAGAGCAAATAATAAACAACTTGCACGGAGTTTTCCCCGTGAACCCCAGAACATCATCAATCCGGCTTACACATCCGGATGAGCTTCACACAGCATGCCTAAATCTCTACTCACGCTTCCGGATACTAAATGCAACCAGCTGCGGGGATGCACACATCGACCCGTCGGAGAGCCCGCTTCCCCCACTCGTTAGTGGAGAGGGGCTTCCATGCAAATATGATAATTAAGGGCTTGACCTGGCAAAGAAGAAACTTTGTTACCCTTGACGAGTGTTTGACGGCGGTACCGGGAGAGGAGCTCTCGGCGGATCTAGCTGAAGGCGATGCCGGGAGAACAAATCTCGGCCGGTCTTGCCCCGGGCGGCTGCGACGGGGAAGTAGAGCAAGGGTTCGGGCCTTGCTTTGGGCGGCGACGGCGAGGAGGAATAGCAAGGGCTCGGGCCTTGCTTTGGGCGGCGCGTGCAGCGGCGCTCCGACTGCACTTTTTAGCCGGCGACGGGAGAGATGAGCTCGGGGCGGCCCTTACTTGGCCGGCGACGGAAGAGAGCGATCCGGAGAGATGAGCTCGGGGCGGCCCTTGCTTGGCCGGCGACGGGAGAGAGAGATCCGGAGAGATCAGCTCCGGGCGGCCCTTGCTTGGTCGGCGACGGGGCGGGCGGCCCTTGCTGCTCCCTTCCAGAAAACCAACTGCCCCCTTTTTCTTTTTCTTATTTGTCCTCGTGCCCTCCGCCCGTTCTTTCTTTCTTCTTCCTTTTATTTTTACTGTCCTCCTCTGTACCAACCCCCTCCTCCCCCTTCTTCTTTTCTTTTTTTATTTTCATCTCCCTGCTTTGCTGACTCCCCCTGTACCGAGCCCATCCTCCCCCTTCTTCTTTTTTTGACTTTTTTCTCCTGTTCTGTACCCGATGAAAAGTATACAAATATATAATATATTTTGATTAATATAATATAATATTAATATATTATAATATTAATCAAAATATTTATGAGAAGCCTTATTAATCAAAATATTTATAAGAAGCTTTTACAAATAAAATCTCCCTGCATGAGCGAGCACTCATCGCTCAGAGCATGCCCCGAGCCCGATACCTGGGGAGGATCTCACTCGGCCGGATACGGGATTGTACATGGGGGACTCTGCCGGGTGTTTGGGCGTCTGCGGTGAATGGTGGAGTGTATGAGTCTCTCCTGCAGTTAGACGAATATTATATCTGTGAGGGTGTGTCCGGATGAGTGACCACCTCGCCCGTATTTTTTTTTTGGTAGAGTTGACCACATGTGGCTAATAAAGTTATGAGAATTCTTTCTTATGATTTAATCATGTTTTCTGTCTTTCAGCCTTGAGCCTCCGATGTAGTTTGATGTACGTGATGATTCACGTAAGTGTTATTTTCTGATTTTGGTACTATACTTTTGTACTCTACTTCAGTATTTTTGGTCTTGAATTGGTACCCCTTTTTGACCTTTGTTTACCTTTGGCTTACTTTTCCGTCACCGCTTGTACCCTCTTGCTGAGGTGTTCTGTCTTTAGAATGTCTCAGGTTCGGAGCTCTAGCAGGTAGTGGAGCTGGTTTTGGAGTTCCCGAGCAGCAGTGTTGTCTGTGGTTTTCACCTCGCCGTTGCGAGGTAGTTTGTTATTTTAGTTTACCTTATCTGGTTTAGACATACTTTTGAATTACGTGGGTTCGTGTTAGATTATTGATACCCACAGGGTAGTTGATTTTGGATACTTTGCTAGCTGCTAGTTTGTTTTCCTTCTGATTATTTGGACTATTTGCTATTTGAGATGTTTTATGTTAGGATTGCATGTTAGGTATTTTCAAGTACAAAAAAATAATATTATTACTTCATGCATTGCATGTTTTTAAAATTATAAATCATTATATTTAGCGACTGTATAAGCTATTTTTACTACTATTGTAAACATAAAGTCTTGCATATCATGAGTTGTCCTCTTGGGACATTTATACTCATGTAGGGTGTCTAATCTTGTAAAAGAAGTATTTTCCGCAGCATATAACTATTTTTTCTCGTGGACTAGATGAGCGACTAGCCGAGGGATGCGGCTAACTTCTTAACTTAAACTGGATTTTTCTCTAATTAACTTAAAGATCTTTCTTTATGCGTTAAGTAAGAGTTTTGTCTTTACGTCTGTAGTTATTCCCTGCTGACGTGGCATCATGACGCGCATTATCTCCTATTCCTTCCTTTTCTGATCTTGATGGAATCTTTAACCCCTTTATATTTAGTGTTGTTATCATGATTGCCTTGTTGATTAGTGGTACTGTTTTGATCTTTTGCTTAAGATCCACTTATATTATTATGTTCATGATTATGTTAATCCTACCTTGTAGAGTTGTTAGATGCAGTTGAATATTTATCTTTTAATCATCTCTTAACTACTGTGTAGGACGAGATAGAATTTGTTTAAGGTCATGTATCTTTCCTAGAGGTTGATCAACTGATCCCTAAATCTACAATGTTTCGTAGAATCCGATGTGTCAAGTCTTGAGATTTACATCATGGTTTTTTTTGTTGCGGGTGTTAGTGGACGAAACCACCGCCACAATGTTTGTTCCCTTTATTAGTACTTCTGCGACTCTGTCGGGTGTTTGGGCGTCTGCGGTGAATGGTGCAGTGTATGAGTTTCCACCACAGTTAGACGAATATTATATCTGTGAGGGTGTGTCCGGATGAGTGACCACCTCGCCCGTATTTTTTTGGGTAGAGTTGACTACATGTGGCTAATAAAGTTATGAGAATTCTTTCTTATGATTTAATCATGCTTTCTGCCTTTTAGCCTTGAGCCTCCGATGTAGTTTGATGTACGTGATGATTCACGTAAGTGCTATTTTTTGATTTTGGTACTTTACTTTTGTACTCTAGTTTAGTATTTTTGGTCTTGGGTTGGTACCCCTTTTTGACCTTTGTTTACCTTTATCTTACTTTTCTGTCACTGCTTGTACCCTCTTACTGAGGTGTTCTGTCTTTGGAATGCATCAAGTTCGGAGCTCTAGCAGGTAGTGGAGCTGGTTTTGGAGTTCCTGAGCAGCAGTGTTGGCTGGGGTTTTCACCTCACCGTTGCGAGGTAGTTTGTTGTTTTAGTTTACTTTATCTAGTTCAGACATACTTTTGAATTACGTGGGTTCGTGTTAGATTATTGACGCACACATGGTAGTTAATTTTGGATACTTTGCTAGCTGCTAGTTTGTTTTCCTTTTGATTATTTGGACTATTTGCTCTTAGGTGTGTTTTATGCTAGGATTGTATGTTAGGTATTTTCAAGTACAAAAAAATGCTATTATTACTTCATGCATTGCATGTTTTTAAAATTCTAAATCATTATATTTAGCGACTGTATAAGCTACTTTTACTACTATTGTGAACCTAAAGTGTTGCATATCATGAGTTGTCCTCTGGGGATATTGATACTCATGTAGGGTGTCTATTCTTGTAAAAGAAGTATTTTCCGCAACGTATAACTATTTTTTCTCGTGGACTAGATGAGCCACTAGCCGAGGGATGCGGCTAACTGCTTAACTTAAACTGGATTTTTCTCTAATTAACTTAAAGATCTTTCATTATACGTTAAGAGTTTTGTCTGAGTGCCCGTAGTTATCCTCTACTGACGTGGCATCATGACGCGCATTTTTCCCTACTTTGATATATCATTAAATGCGATGAAAATGCGGGTTGTGACACAACCCAACATGCTCAAAGTAATGCTCCGCTAGGTTTTCCTGTCTGCTCTTGCGAATCCACCGATCGCCGCTCTATTTCTCCCTGTTGTTCCCGATCGTCATAGCCAAGGACTAGATTGAATATTCTGATTTCCTTGTTTACGGCGCCGCCCCAGATTGAGATAAAGCCCGTCATGCTCGATTTTTTTGTTTCTTGCGCGGTTCTACGGCAGCCGCTGCTCATCGGAAGAGGAAGAGTTGGTGCTGCCTGTTGAGGAAGAGTCGTGCTCGGTTTTTTTCGTTTGCGATTCTTCTTCCCCGCCGCTCCCGGTCGTCACCGTTGAGGATCGTGATAAAGCTTCATCTGCTATCAAAAGGAAGAATCACCATACCACTGCTTGTCTTTGTCGCCGATCTGGATTCCTGCGATAGATCTGGGTTCCTATGGTAGATCGCTGGGAAATCTTTTTACAGTATTGCAGATCTCTGGATCTGTGGAATCCCGATCTGTCTTCCTCTACAAGGATATGTCATTCCCAAATTCCAGATCTATCCTAAACTAGATCCAGTCTAGGAGACTTGAGCTTGCCACCGCTGCAGCAGTCCTTTTTAGCACCTCCAGGAGTTTGCAGATCTACTCAACTTAGATTTGGACTGCTTCCAATATATCCAGATCTAGAGGGATCAAGATCCAGTGGAGGAGGGACTTGTGTTTTTCAGTGCATCATTTCCATACAGAGTTAATCTTGTTGATAAGTTATATTGCTAGTCAGATCTACACTCAGAAAGGGAATCTCTTGGTCTTTGGTGGAGTGCTGCTGCGGAATCCTACGGTTCTTCGCAAGTTTTGTCGTGAAAACTCCTACAGTTACCAATTCTTCATGCCTTCAACAACTGTGCTCAGCCGAAAAGGAGAAACTAATAAATTGATGGATTAAATTTGAAGATACTGGGTCATCTCCGCGTGGATCAGGTGACTTCTTTCTAGTTTTTATTCAAGCTAAATTGAGATGTTGAGGTGTAGCTCACTCAAAATTATGGAGCTTCAGTCGTTCGCTCCCAATGATTTCCACATCTGGAAACTGCACGTCAAACTGGGGATGAAAGAACGTGGTATTTTCTACACAATTTTGAGCGATTACGCCCCTACCCGAGAGGATGTGGACGTATTTCTGTGGGGTAAGGATGATGTGGTCTGCAGGGACTACCTCCGAAGATCCCTAAATCGTCGTCTTGCCATGACCTACAGTAGTTGTAAGACTGCAAAGGAGATTTGTGATTGCTTGAACACGCGCTTCCAAGAGGAGGTGGGATCGTTGAGAATTCCCCTTAGTGAGCAATTCTTTAACTCGAAATTGAATACAAATTCTTCAATCACCTCCCAAATTATTGAACTGGAAAAACTGTGTCTCAAGTTGGCGGACGAACAGTCTGAAATATCTGATAGTCTATTTGTGAGTCTGATTCTGCACAAGTTGCCTCCTGGGTGGATCACCTTCAAACTGGAGGAGGAGACCGCTCTGGATGAACTCAAAAGACTCATCCATCTCGATGATCAAAACAATGGGCATATGTTGGTCGACAACTCGGAACCCAGGCCATTCATGGCTATGGTCGGGAGTAGTCACCGAAGTACATCCTCTGAGTGGTGGCTGGATAGTGGTGCTACATGTCATGTCACTAATGACAGAAGTCTTCTCTCTGAGGTCGTGGTAGTTCAGGAAAAAGTGGAAGATTGCACTGGTGGAGAGACTGCTGCCACTCATGTCGGGATAGCTGAGCTGGTCCTCTCTTCAGGTAAAATTTTATTTTTAAATAATGTTAAAGTAGTTCCTACAGTTACTAAGAATCTGATTTCCATTAGTTTATTAGATAAGACTGAGATGTTCTTCACAACTCAAAACGGTAGAATGACATTAACGGTCAATTCACATTATTTTGGGTGTGCGTATATGATTAATGGAATGTATAAAGTTAGCCTAAATAATGATAACATTAAACAAGTGAGTTCTAACCTTATTGATCTCAAGTTGTTACATAATAGACTAAGACATGTGAACTATAGGAAAATGCTAAATCTAGCTAAGAGTCAAAACATTCCTTTAGATATCTCCATTCGATTTGACAAGTGTGAAATATGTGCGCAAACCAAAATCACTAGAACACCTTTCAAGTCGATGTCTAGAAGCACACAACTCCTGGAATTGATAGATTCAGACTTTTGTGATTTTCGAAGTCATATCACTAGAGGGGAAAAATATCTAATTACCTTTATAAACGATTTTTCGAGATATTGTCATGTGTATTTATTGAGATCGAAAGATGAGGCCTTTGAGACTTTCAAACTTTTTAAGTCTCGTGTGAAAAATTAGTTGAATCTTAAAATCAAGAGACTCAAAAGTGATCGAGGAAGAGAATACACTACAACTGAGTTTAAGGAATTATGTGCCTCTAAGGGCATAATCCTTGAAACCACAACTCCTTACCCAACCCAGTCAAATAGCGTTGTCGAGCATAAAAATAGAACTTTAACAAAAATGTTGAACTATATGCTCCTAACAGCTGACATGTCTAACTCGTTTTGGGGAGAAGCAGTCCTTACTGCGAATCACATTCTGAATAGAGTGCCTCATAAAAAGCTTATTTTTATCTCGTATGAGTTGTGACATGGTCATCCATATAGATACGATACTCTAAATACTTGGGGTTGTATCACATATATGCGATTACAAGACCTTAAGAGACCTAAGGTGAGACCTAGAACAATAACATGTGTTTACCTAGCTAGTGCAAAAGATAGTGCAGCTGATATATTTCTGGATCTATCCACTAATAAAGTGATAGATTCTGGAGATGTTATTTTCTTTGAACATAAATTTATCAAAGATCATGGCTTAATCGTCCACGGGTCTACTGACATGATTGCAGAATTTACTGTAGA
Source organism: Platanthera guangdongensis (assembly GCA_039583875.1). Lineage (NCBI taxonomy): Eukaryota > Viridiplantae > Streptophyta > Magnoliopsida > Asparagales > Orchidaceae > Platanthera > Platanthera guangdongensis. The sequence goes on along the minus strand of CM077161.1, from coordinate 177,163,868 downwards.
ACCTGAAGTTGACCTCTCAGGCACTGCTCCCCAACCTCTAGAGGTGAAACCTATTCCTATTAAAATGTCTACAATAGATAGAATCAGTAAGAATTTTGGTGAAAATTTCGTCACCTACCACTTAGAGGACGATCCATTCTCCTATCAGGGAGCAATAAAATCTAAAGATTAATTAATGTGGGCATAAGCCATCGATGATGAGATGGACTCACTGCTACAAAATAATATTTGACATCTAGTTGACCTGCCGAAATGAGCTAAAATCCTAGGATGCAAGTGAGTGTTGAAGAAGAAATTAAATAGTGATGGGTCTATAGCTAGGTATAAAGCGCATGTAGTAGCTAAAGACTATAAACAACAAGGTGAAATAAACTATTTTGATGTTTATTCACTTATGTGTCACCTTTCAACTATTAAGATTCTTCTAGCTTTAGCTTCTATCGCGAACTTCATAGTTCATGGATATGAAGACAGACTTCTTAAATGGAGAGCTTAATAAAAAGATTTACATGGCACAACCTGAAGGTTATGTTTATAAGGATCTAAAAGACAAAATGTGCAAATTAAATAAATCAATCTATGAGATTAAGCAAGAGCCTAAGATGTGGCACATGAAGTTTAATCAAGTGGTAAAGAGCGTTGGATTTCAGTACAGTCGTTCAGACAAGTGTCTCTATCACCGCTTGTTGTCCAATCAAATAGTCATCATATGTCTATATGTGAACGACATGTTGATTCTGGGTTCAGATCTTACTGCAGTGAGGGATGTCAAATCCACTATCGCAGAAGCTTTTGACATGAAGGACCTTGGTCCTGCGGATACCCTGCTAGGTATGAAAGTTAGAGTTGACAAAGGTAGAGTCACCCTTAGTCAGACTTATTATATAAAGCAACTACTTTTTGCTTGGGGATATAAAGACAGTAGACCAGTTGAGACACTGTTTGATCACAATGTTAAGTTACGTCATACTGAAGGGACCGACGTTGATCAATTAAAATATTCTAAAATAATTGGTAGTCTCATGTACGCTACAAGTTGTACTAGACCAGACATTGCCTTCACAGTTTGCATGCTGAGCCGTTTTACTAGTAGTCTATGCAAAGAGCATTGGGATGCCCTAGATAGGTTGATGAGATACCTGAGAGGTACTAAAGATCATGTCTTGTGTTACACTGGTTATCCTCCTACTGTGGATGGATTCTCTAACGCCTCGTGGTGTTCAGAAGTTGGGAACAACAAGTCTACCAGTGGATATATATTCACTTTGGGTGGAGCTACTATTACTTGGAAATCCAAAAGACAGACTTGTATAGATTTGTCGTCCATGGAAGCCGAGTTATTTGCCTTAGCTTCAACTGGTGAAGATGCAGATTTGATCAGGAACCTGATTTTAGACAAACCCCTATGTAGGTTACAAGTCAACTCGTTGAGCTTATATTGTGATAATGAAGCAACAGCTAAAGTTGTAAAGAATGTCCTCTATAACACTAAGAGTAGACATGTACGACTAAGACATGTTTTGTTGAATTATTTAAAAGAACAAGTAATTATCACATTGATTGATGTGCGTTCGAAGGATAACCTGGTTGATCCATTGACAAAAAGAATGCCCAAAGACGGATTAATCAAAACAGTGAGGGAAATGAGACTAAAGAAGATTTAGCTCTGCCTTAGTTCAAAGTTAGGCGATTCAGTTCAGCCTTAGTCCAAATGTTTTGATTTTCAAATTTTCTTTGTCAAATCAAGCATATTGTGCTCTATTGATGCTCTTGGTTGCTGAGTACGGATCTGGTAAGTTGTATCATTCCAAACTTGATGCTAACAACTTCACCTGAATTCGGCTATCTTGCCTTGGAGGAGAGTGTTATTCCAAACTGGATAACACGATCTGACTTGGTTTGACTTTTCTGCTGTTAATTGGTTTCATTCCAAACTTGATGAGTTCTAGTTAACCTTAAAAGGGCAGTAACCGTAACATTCTATATAGGAACACAGATATAGTTGTGGTGTACAGAAGTCCGTAAATCATTTCATTTGGAAACAGATAACAGATTTTGAGGTCAATCTATAATACTCCATGATGGTGTTCTCCAGCTAATAATAATAATTAAATACTACGTTCTTACGGTAGAACTGAATATTTGTACATTTTCAAAATGATTGAATTTATTCTAAAATGAAATTCTCTGTTGGAAATTACGGGGACTACTGATATAGGAGGAGCACTGGTAAACTGAGATTCTGATCATGATGATCTTATGGATAGTGATAGTTAGAGTATTAGTTGATTTCTTTTTGGTATCTCTATTTCAGAGCACTGTTTAATTTTTTATTTTCACCTGTTTGTTTGGACTATTCGTTGCTCTCTGTTTGATTTGGGACGCTAGGCGTATAGGGCATGTGCCCTGATTGTACCTGAGACATGTTTTGATGTGCCTAAGCTTTCTCTCTGTTTATGTGTGCATACTATTTTTTTGGTTAAGTCTAATATGTTTAAACAGATGCTGGACACTGTTGTGAATGATTTACGTTTGGCTGAACATTGCACAATCACCCCCTTTTCCGAAGTCGGGTTTACGGCGGACATATGTGGAGATTGTTAGATATATTGTGTTTATCTCCGCGCGTGTCGAGTGCGACTCGGAACGGGTTATTGGGTTCGTGTCGGTCTAGGGCTAAGCTCTACGCTGGAGGTACTATATATACATATTCCAAACTTCTTAGAACTATATATAATACTTTGAGCGGGGCCAACCCAACACATTGATCAAGGGTAATGTGGACTAGTCAATTTATGTGTAGAATTTGAGTTAAATAAACCAGTTAGCCCTTTCAACTGTGATGGGTGGATAGGGGATACGGATATATAAGACTTGGGTGTGGTTCCCCTCAAAACCGTAACGTCACACTCTCTCAAAGAAATCTCATTATCAAAGAAGATCAGAAAGAGCGCCTATTATAAAAAAGGTAACGGAATGTAAATGTAAGTTACAGAAACATCCCGTTTTAATTTTTCTTGACTTTGATGGCTAGCGGAAACAGATATTCGGACTGATAAGATTTGTTTTTAATAGTTTCGAGACTTATTTCAACAATTCAAAAATTTAGGGACTGATTTTATTAAAAAAAACTCAAATTCATGAACTGATTTTATATGATTATTAGAGGTCTGTTTGGCACCATGGTAAACTTTCATCCACTTTTATATTCAAAACTAGTTTTCTTTTTTTGATGGCGGTCATAAATATTATCTTGACAAACATACATTTCACGACAAACAAACATAGCCTTATTTTCAATCTTGTATGGCTATTTTTGAGTGATGCTCATGCTAGAATTCTTCTCATGAAATTATATAAAATTATATGATTTTTCTAGCAAATTTTTATAGAGAAATGTTTTTTAAATAGAATTCTTGATGAATATATTTCTTAAAAAGGGAAAAATAATTAAATTTTTATAAGCATTAATTGATGAAGAAATGAGAACATAAAAGAAATAGTTTCAAACCATTGCTTGCGAAGCAATTAATTGATGAAACAATGCCATGCCGAAAATGGAAAAGGTCTATTGTTGAGGACAGGAAACTTCGGGTTAATTTAGTAATTTAATTTAAGGGCGTGCGAGGGGACGTCGAGTGATGATCAATAGCAATAACCATCCAGTTCGATTTGGTTCGGTTTCGGTTTCAAATGGCTGAAAACCAATCTCATTTCGGTTCGGTTCGGTTTGCACATGGTGCAAGCCAAAAAAAACCGAGCCGAAGTAACGCCATTCACTATGAGCTACTTCTATAGAATGTTTCACTTTCAACTATAAGTGATGCTTTGGAGTGTCTCATATTACTAGTTTAATAACTTGTTTAGTTATACCAAACTTCATTTTGAATATTTCTATATTTTTTTTGTTCACTAAGTAATCTAAATAATGTTCTTATAGTTAAAAAATCTCTTACAATTAGTTAATAGATTTGGATCTCTCATCGAGATATTGAATTTCAACTACATATACGTCAAAAATGGTGGTCGGATGAAAGAAAAACGGCTCCGACAAGATGAAAACGTTCAAAATTCTTTTTAGTCAGATGCAGATCTCAGTATATGGTCGGCATCGCCCGTCAGCTTTCTTCGTCGGATGCATGCTCACTGAGCTCTTTCCTTCTGTATCATTTTGCTGGAGGAGACTTTCAGTTTTTTACTTTACTTGCTTCTCCAGCCAGTTTTCTCAAGAAGGGTGAAGAAGGCAAGCTTCACATGAATGGGAACTGCTCTACAAACCTAAAATGAGCTGGTGTATTTGTGCCATGCCATTATAATACATTTTTCGTATTTCTTTATTTTCTAACGGTCCATATTCCATAAGGGATAGAGCCTACATATATAACATATCTACAGTACATTCGGCATTATGAATATATTTTAAGCAGTATTTGTAGAATCTCTCTATAAGCACTACAAAAACATCTTCATCTGGATACAATAAGTATGTTAAGACTGCTAATCCCCTTACAAAAAAACTCAATCCTGAAGCAGCATAACTATTTTTGGTTCGGCATACACACTTTAAGGATAATTAAGCTCATGAAATCTCAATTATAAGCACTAAGGGTTCATTTGGCAGGACAGTGGGGATCATTAATGCGGTGGTTATGAACCACGTTCTTGAACGCTCGACCTCACCTAAGAAACTAGATCTACATTGTTGTTCAAAATTCTTTTATTTTTCCTTGGAGGCGAACATAACTATTGTCATGCAAAATGCATATTTTATTATTGTGGCATTTTTGCCAAACTAAGGAGCAAAAAAAGCCGCGCTAAACAAACCATAAGACAAAAATCAATCTGAAGAATATTTTAAAAACTCCATTATGCCCAGGTTTTGTCATATGATCCTTAAATATCCAATAAAGCTAGTATAGGGAAACCCAATTTCTATGAAACAAAACAAACTTTTGAACAAGAAAATTGCATAGAGGATAGTTCAGAAATAAAAGATCATAAAAGGAAATTGCAATTTAATTTGCAATTTTAAACATTTTTTCTAGTTACAAAACTATATATATTAAGCTTTTATGGATTATCTTTAATTATGCCAAGCCTACTTAATTTTATAATGCTAGAAAGATAATTCCAAATGCTTTGTTGTCCGAAAAACATTCAAATGCTTCAAGGATTTTTCATGAGAACATATAAAATTTTGATAAAATACCAACCTTGTAAACAAAAATTTCACAAGACAAAAAATTTACGATTACAAACCAGCTAGGTCAAGCCTAAAGCTATGTTTGTTTGGGCATTTTAGCTCTATTTCGGTCAGAGAAAAAAACAAATAGAGATAGACATGTATTTGATAAACCATCAAACTACAAAAAGTACATGAAGGTAATGATAGATTACTCCATCCATTAGACTCCGGTTTCGACGAGCCTTCTTCCCTCCAAGCATTATATTCTGCACATAAAACACAGCATCATGGCAATTCACCTCCAAAATAGCAAGTATTGCAGTCAACAGAGCTATGATGAAAACAAAAATCCAATTTATGCATAGCACTAGATACAAATAGTACATAAATACCATAAAAACACATGAACACTTTCCAAGTTGCAAAACCATATATATATAGTCATTTATTAGGACATTCCCTCTGATTTTGCTAAATTATAGGTTGCAAGAACACACAAGAACATCCTAAGTAAGATGCCTCTTTCCCGACTCCTGCCTTAGTCACACATGGCCCCTAGGTATATCCTATGTCTTCTTGCACGTATTCCACGTGAGGGGGAGTGTTTGTGATAACGGCGACTCGGATGCCTCTTTCCCGACTCATGTCTTAGTCACACATGGCCCCCAGGTCGATCTCGTATGTTGTTTGTGTCTCGTTGTTTTCTCTGGATTTGGTATGGTTGGTGTGGTCTTTCGTGGTTGACCTAGTTTCCGCTCCGAGTGTATCCAGCGTGGTCATGGTCGGTTTTGTGGACCAACGTCGTGTGGCTCTTGCCCGGTTGAAGTATCCCCGGTGACACGCGGTTGGGCCTCGGTGGCTGTTGTTTTGTCCCACGTTGTCATCCTTCCTGTACCTTCCGTTTTATGTTGTGTTCAAGTTGTAGGGTCCCCCTTCAACTTGAGGGGGAGTGTTAGAGTTAATATATGCAATATTTTACTATATGTTAAGTTTAGTCCCACACCGCCTATCGGTGTTGGGTATCTTGATGTAATCCTATATAATGCCACTTGAGGATGAATAAAACTTGCACCAAGTATTTCTTTCTAAAAAAAAATGTAGAAAGGAATAGAAAGAAATACTTGGTGCAAGTTTTATTCATCCTCAGGGGGCATTATATAGGATTACAGCAAGATGCCCAACATCGATAGGCGGTGTGGGACTAAACTTAACATATAGTAAAATATTGCATATATTAACAGTTACAAAAACATGTTTGGTAAAACAACTTTCTCCGTTCCCATGGTTTCAAAACGTCATTTTTGGTCTTTAGTGTCAAAGTTGCCCGCTCCCTCCATTCCCACCGCTCACATTCCCAACGCTCAAAAACGCCACCGCCGAAACAAACAGAGTCTAAGACCTCGTTTGGCGCGGCGGTGGCGGCGGGAACCAAAGGGAGCTTTGGGACTGGAGGGGGGAGGCAAGAGTTCGAGATGCTCCGTTTGTGGGGCTTTTTCGCCTTGCTGCGGGAGCAAACAGAGCAAACGCCATCGGACAGCATTTGTTTACCCGCTATCCGGCGGCGTTTGCTCCAAACGCGGGCGTGAAAATGCAGCGCAAAATGAAGCCTAAAGTTCTGTGTGGCGTTGTAGCACCTGAATCCTTTCAGGTATATCTGTTTCTATTATAGCATCATCCTTTGGTGTCATATACTTCTTTGACAGAAGAAATGGTAATTCACAGTCATCCTCGTCAAGAATGTAATTCCTTTCAGATTTTCTAGATGAAAATTTCACACTGAGAATAATAAGCATGAAAATGTAGATATGCAGAATGAAACTAGGAAGAAAGAGATAACTCCCTTGCCTTTTCTTCTTCTTTCTTTTTCTATGCTTCTCCTCATCGCTGTCCTCATTGTACTCCTCTGTTATGTTTTATTTTGGTATCTTGTAATTTTTATGTTTTCTTAGGGGTATGTTGGTCTTTTGGTTTTTTTAGGGTTGTGTTTTTATTACCGGTTTGGGGGATGAACCGGGTATGTTGTTGAATGTTGTATGTGTTGTTGTGTATGTTGGTGGCTGCGACGGGAGCATCTACCCTTCACTTCCTTCCGATCTGTTCAGGTGTGAGCCTTAGGATGGAGTATCTGTTAGCTGTGATTGTATGTTCTGGTTATCTTCTTGCTTAGTGAATCAATCGGTACTGTGTTGCTTCCAATATTCTCTTGTTGTTCTGTTATTATTGAGGTTTGGAGAGGGTATTCGGGTGATTACCGGATAGTTTACATCAAGGTATCAGAGCCTTTGTCCGGCGTCCAACTATGCCTGTTTCCGACGCCACGCGATCCAAGGACCAGCAATCCGAGATGGATATCTCAAGCAAGGGCAGGAAGATTTAGCCCGCTCCGATCAGGCCATCGGGGAGGAGCTACGCACCATGATGGCGTGCTGGAGGGGGGAACGGGGAAGTGAGAACCGGCCGGGACAGACATCGGACAATCGCGCGACAGCAACCGCCGCTCATCAGCTTGCGAACCGCTTTCCGCGATTGGAGTTTCCAAGGTTCACCGGGGATGATTTACTCGAATGGATTTACCGCTATGATCAGTTCTTTGATATAGATGACACGCCGGACGACATGAAGGTGAAGATCGCCTCGGTCCACATGGAGGGCAAGGCTTTGTTTTGGCACCAAACGTTCATGAAAGCTAGGCTTACGCGGTACGTGGGAGGAGTACAGCCGGACATTTCATGGGCGATTTGGGTCGGTATTTTTCGATGATCCTATGGTCGAACTGAATAATTTGCGCCAACGCACATCCGTACAAGCTTACTTAGATGATTTTGATTTACTGCTCCACCGGGTATTTGTGTCGGAAGAACACTCTATCAGTTTCTGCTTAGCGGGTCTAAAGGATGAGATTCAATACGGTGTTCGCATGTTCCAACCCAAGTCCTTGCAAGACGTTTTCTCACTAGCACGGCTTCAAGAACAACAACTCACTGGTCACACCGGCAAGGTCGACCGCCCAGTCGAGCAGCACACTCGCGAGGAGCGAGCTGGACATACCTTTCGGCCCGGCTTAAGCAATTCCAGCGGTAGCCCATGGACCACGCCGGATCGTGCTTCTCCAACGGTACACCCAAGTCAGCGGGCAGCCGTTCCCGGGGGGCGTAGGATGTCTTCTGCGGAGGTGGATGAAAAACGAAGGAAGGGTCTGTGTTTTTGGTGCGATTGGCCGTATACCCGGGCGACAAATGCCCTAACCGACGGCAGGCGTATGCGTTGGAAGTTATCGTCGAGACTGTCCAAGATGAGGAGCCCGGCGTTGAACTTGAGGAGGTGCTTGAGGTGGAGGAAGAAACGGGGGACCAACCGGCACCACATTTATCAATGCACGTGCTCACCGGAATGACACACTACCAAACTATGTGGGTCACGGCGTCGCATCAAGGCCAACCCATTCATGCTCTCATTGATTCAGGTAGTACCCATAATTTCTTTGACGAGGGGACAGCGCAACGGCTCCACTGCGCTCTCACACCCAATAATTCATTTTCCGTAGCGGTGGCCGACGGGAAAAAATTATGGAGTGCACACAAAGTGGTTGATTTTCAATGGCGGATGCAAGGCGTGATGTTTACGTCCGACATACTGATTTTACCGTTAGGGGGGTGTGATGTGGTGCGAGGCGTCCAATGGTTGATCACTTTGAGTCCGGTCAATTGGGACTTCTTCAACCTTCGGATGGAGTTTTCAAGCCAAGGCAAAAAGATCGCTCTCCGCGGATCGCAGCAGGGCAATGAGATCTGGGGTAAAGACCACCGGGTGAACAAGTTCGTAGCCAAGGAGGGCCAAATTTGCATGTTGGCCTTGTGCACTATGCCGGCCAGCCCAGGACCACAGCCGGAGGAGGATTCACTGAAAATGAACACAGGGCATGTCGCCGGACTGCTACCCGAACAGGCCGAACAACACATACTCGGCGATTTATTTCAAGGATCTATTTGTGGAACCGCAAGGCTTGCCGCCGAGAAGAGAATTGAAACACTGCATCGTATTGAAGGACGAGGGCATCGACATTAATTTGCGTCCGTACCGATATCCACCTCTTCAAAAATCTGAAATTGAGCGATTAATTGGGGAAATGCTGAGCACGGGGGTGATCCGACATAGTTGTAGCCCTTTCGCTTCACTGGTGGTACTTGTTAAGAAGCAGGACGGATCGTGGCGTCTTTGTGTGGATTATCGGCGCCTCAATCAACACACCATAAAGGATAAATTTCCGATTCCTCTAATCGAGGAGCTGATCGATGAGCTTCATGGCGCAGTTTACTTCTCCAAGTTGGATCTTCAGGCCGGATACCACCAAGTTCGGATGGCGGAGGAGGACGTGCACACGACGGTATTCCGTACTCACCAGGGCCACTACGAATTCCTGGTCATGCCATTTGGCTTGACCAACGCGCCGTCCACATTTCAGAACCTCATGAATCGCATAATCCAAGGTCAAATTCGGAAATTTATATTAATTTTCTTTGATGACATTCTTATTTTCAGCATATCTTGGGAGGAACATTTGAACCATTTGGCATTCGCATTCAACACCTTGCGGTCCAACCACCTCGTATTGCGACGGAGTAAATGTGAATTTGGGTTGCCGCAAGTGCACTACTTGGGACGTGCTATCGGGTCATGGGGTAGCTACGGACCCGGCAAAAATACAAGCATGTTAGAATGGCCCACGCCGACATCACTTAGAAAAGTCTGGGGATTTCTTGGCCTCACCGGATGTTATCGCCGCTTTATTCGAATTTACGGGACGATTGCACGCCCTCTTACAAATGCGTTAAAACAGCGTACATTCAAGTGGACTGCAACCGCGGACGCCGCCTTTCAATCTTTGAAGATGGCGGTTTTCCAACAACCGTTCGTGGTGGAGACGGATGCTTCGGATACGGGGGTGGGGGCTGTTTTGCTCCAAAAAGAGCGACCTATAGCTTATTTCAGCCAAGCGTTGGGAGCTAAAAATGCGGTGTTGTCTACCTATGAAAAGGATTTGCTTGTCATAGTGTTGGCGGTCCAAAAGTGGCGCACTATTTGTTGACCTGCACGTTTGTGATCCGAACGGATCACCAGAGATTGAAGTTTATGCTTGAACAGAAATTAGCTACACCGGCTCAACAACGTCACCTTACCAAGCTCATGGGATATGATTTCTCGATCAAGTATAAGCGAGGTAAAGAAAACATATGTGCGGACGCTTTGTCCCGAATGCATGAAGCGCCGAAGGCCATGTTGCACGTTATATCCACCCTCCAATCAGATATGCTCCAACTTATAAAAGAGTCGTGGCAGAACGATGTGCGGCTTCAAGGAATCATCATGGCGAAGGAACGGAATGCGGCCGATCACCCTAAATATTCTTGGGCAAATGGCGTTCTCAAACGGAAAGGAAAATTGGTGGTAGGGAATGATCCAATTCTTAAAAACCGATTAATGCAGTTGTACCATGTGAGCTCCTTGGGAGTCCATTCGGGGATCTCCGCTACATATCAGCGCATGAAAAGAGTGTTGTTTTGGAAGAGAATGAAACCGGAAATCTATGAGTATATTCAGTAATGTGTTGTGTGCCAACAATGTAAAGCCGACAATCAACGACCCATGGGGTTGCTTCAACCATTGCCTGTTCCGAAGCGAATATGGCAAGACATATCCTTGGACTTCATAGAGGGGTTACCCAAAAGCCAAGGCAAGGAAACTATTTTAGTGGTTGTGGATAGACTTAGCAAGCAAGCCCACTTTATCGCCATGCATCATCCGTACACGGCCGAGTCAGTGGCTTAAGTATTCCTCGACTCCGTGGTCTGTTTGCATGGACTGTCGGCGACCATCGTCAGTGACCGCGACAACGTCTTTCTTAGCAAGTTTTGGCAAGAGCTGTTTCGGGTACTCCAAGTTCAACTAAATATGTCAACGGCATATCATCCTCAGTCCAATGGCCAGACGGAGGTGGTGAACCGATGTGTGGAAGGCTATTTACGATGTATGTGCTTTGAGAAGCCTAAGAGTTGGGCTAGCTGGATACCCCTGGCCGAATGGTGGTACAACACTTCCTATCACAGCGCCATCTAGATGTCACCATATGAAGTGGTGTACGGTCAAGAACGCACGACATTCCCACCATACTTTGAAGGCATGGCGAGAATAAGCGTGGTGGATCGCTCCTTGATGGCACGGGATCAAGTGATGACGATGCTCAAAGATAATCTAGCAAGAGCTCAGAACCGCATGAAGACACTGGCGGACACGAAGCGCCGTGAGCATGTTTTGGAAGTAGGGGAGTGGGCTTGGGTGCGGTTGCAACCTTATCGGCAAGTCACTTTACGCGGACACTGGATTCATAAGCTTTCACCCAAGTTCTTTAGACCCTTTCTGGTGCTTGAGAGGATTGGGCCAGTGGCATATAAGTTGGATCTACCGGAGAGCTCCAAGATACACCACACTTTTCATATATCACAGTTGAAGAAGCATGCGGGGCAACCAAATGGACAAGGACAACCTTTACCAGAGACGGTGAATGATGAGGGCAATCCACTTGTGGAACCGCGGGCGATTTTGGATCGGCGCATCACCAATAGAGATGGTCAGGTCGTGACACAACTCCTTATTCAATGGGCCAATGGAACTCCGGAGGAGGCCACATGGGAGGACTTATGGCGACTGCGCGAGCGTTGGCCGGATCGAGTGCCTTGAGGACAAGGAACTTTTGATGGGGGATGCAATGTTATGTTTTATTTTGGTATCTTGTAATTTTTATGTTTTCTTTTTTAGGGTTGTGTTTTTATTACCGGTTTGGGGGGATGAACCGGGTATGTTGTTGAATGTTGTATGTGCTGCTGTGTATGTTGGTGGCTGCGACGGGAGCATCTCCCCTGCACTTCCTTCCGATCTGTTCAGGTGTGAGCCTTAGGATCGAGTATCTGTTAGCTGTGATTTTATGTTCTGGTTATCTTCTTGCTTAGTGAATCAATCGGTACTGTGTTGCTTCCAATATTCTCTTGTTGTTCTGTTATTATTGAGGTTTGGAGAGGGTATTCGGGTGATTACCGGATAGTTTACATCATCCTCTTCCACTGTATTTATTAGATAAGAGAGAGCAAAGGGAGCAACAAGAATTTCTGCTAAAGGAAAAAAACAAAAGCAAAAAAAAGGGCAAACTACAACCTTCATCAACGGACATAATCATTCCACAGCCGCCGAGACGCAAAAACGGCCGATCGCCGGGAAATGGAAAGAATATCGGAGAAATTTCTGATGCGGCAACCGGAGAAGCGGCCGCAAAGTAAAACCCTAGGCAGGTTTTGACAGAGTAATTTGTTTTAACCGAAAACATGCGTTGATAAAATTTTTAGAATTTGACCAAAATGAATTCCTTTGTACAATTCGTGTAGTTATTTACAAGAAGGTTTTCAGACACAACAATTAAGGGCTAATTTGGCGGGGTGGATTCGTGTCGGTCGCGCGGACGTCACTGCCCTGATCGTGCGGACGTCACTGCCCGGCCGTGTGATCGCCCAACATTTGGTGATGCATGGGGATCTGCCCGACGCTAAATTCCCGCGAAACCGCGCAAATTTTGGGATTGTTCAGCATCACTTCTGGTCACCTATAGTTGTGTCACACGCACTTTAGCGACTAAAAGACATAGCAAACAACAAACAAAGGAACGCTCAGGTTCCACAAACAATGTTTTTAACGTGTTTCATGTGTGTTTTTCATTCATAAGTGGACATTCATGGGTTCTTTTCATGTTATATTGGCAACGCACATGAGTGCTCACCACCCCTTAAAAGGAATTCGACCACGAATTCAAATAAGGAAAAACGACACCACAGTCTGATACCAAATTGTAACACCCTCCATCCGTCACGAATAATATAACAGAAGTTGTAAGATGTCCTCGTAGCTTCACTCGTGTGCTTCACTTGATTCGATGCTCTAAGTGAATCCTCCATTTTATATTACTTTGATTGATGCATTGTCGATGTTGTTCCACTAGACTAACGGCCGTCTGTAGTTTAACGATCAAAGAGCGAAGGTGAAAGCGAATATGCGGCCTCTTCCACATGCATATCTTCCCACAATACATAGATTTTCTAGAAGAAGAACTAAGCTGGTAGGGGCATATAGGGAATTCATCAGTCCCTCTGTCGCGGCACAAAACTTGAGTTTTATGTATGCTACATCTGTACGATCTAATTTCTCAATTAAGAATATGGCTCTGTTTGGGACAGCTCTGGCGGATTGAAAAGCTGATGTCCGGATAGAGCTGTTTTAAAATAGATTTCTGGGGAGCAGTTTTGAAAAGCTGCAGAGTGTTTGGGTATTATGTGCAGAAGTGCGCTCGGAATCGCCCGAGGAAGGACGTCGGGGGCTCGGAATCGCCGGAGGAAGGCCGTCGGGGGCTCGGAATCGCCGGAGGAAGGCCGTCTGACCTCTAAGCATGTTCCAACTGAAGAAATCATTAGATTTCCAAAACCTGTGAGAGAGAAAGCTATTTTGCAAGAGCAAAAGCTGGGGAGGGAGATTTCTGAAAAGCTGCAAAACAGCTCCAGATTTTTGAAAATCTCTTCACAGGGAGTTGTCCCAAACACATATAAAGCAGCTCTGGCGGCTGGAATAGAGATTTTCCAGCCGCCAGAGCTGCGCCAAACAGACCCTATATATATAAGCAAAAACTGCTTCTCCAAGAAGACAAGAGTGAAGGACACCAAATCTTATACTCAAAAGTTATGCATAAGTTCGATATCATGAAATATTATTGCATTTAGTATTTACTCAGTTGCATTAGAGCTTGGAATATTCAACCTAGGTCTATAAATTATACGTACCTATTTTTGGAGGTGTGCGAGCAAATCTGGCTGTAGGATCGCAGATTTCAACGGTGCAGATTATTCCCCGCAAAATACGGCCGTATTTCTCAAATGCAGTCATATTCAAAAGTGGATGTAGTACAGTCACTTCAAATCTGTGCCGTTGATATTGGAAAGTATACGGTCAGATCTGCTCGCGCACTAATATGAGGTACACATACGTACCAAAATATTTTACCTAAATTAAGGCCTTGTTATACCTTTTCTCAAGGCCAAACATACCGGAAATATCAATTTGTCTCGTATGGTCATATCATGTGTATTCAGAATATTTCGCCAAAATCTCTGAAATGCCTTCTTAAAACACTATAAAAATGGACATTTCTTCTAATACTTGAGGACCTGACATGAGATTTCAGACTTCAAAAGCCAAGTTTTGACCATAAATTGCTTTTAATTCCCTAAAAAAGGTTTATGTTCTCCGAGCAAATGTGCACAATTGGTGAAGACAAATGTGCACAATCAGCGTAAGCACATCCCGAGCAACCGACAAACAAGCATCTATGCTTCTAAGAATTGTGCAAATGGTATTAGAATCAAACATTTAGACCTCTATTCTACAATGTGTGGTTTGTGGACGAACCATTGGTAAGTTTCGGGCAGAGAACATCCTAAATTCAATGAGAGTCGGAGATTGCTTTTGAGATAGTGAAGTTCAAACAAAGTAACTCCTAGCAAGCTTTTAGGCAGAAGGGGAAATGAATTGAATATGTGCATCAAAATAGAAAGAATATGTTCCCAAACTTATTTGGACCCTCAAATATAAGGCAATTTCCTGAGTAAATAATGGAGAATCTCGCACTTAAATGAGCTGCGGGCGACAATAACTCTGGGATGGGCAATATGTTGAGAAAAACACAAGTCTTCTCATTAAAAAGATAAAATCACAGTATGCATTTCAAGATTCAATAAAATGAACCATATGATAACAATCCTTGCTCATGAATCAAGATCAATAAAGGTAGCATTTCACCCAGTTGAATTTGACTCAAGATTCGATCGATCTTGTTGGAGCTGATCTGGGGTCAGATATACTCATAATTGAACCATATGGACCAATTGAATCCAAGCACTGAATTCAAATTTCACTTCTTTCATATTATTTGCTTGTAGTGTGGAAATGCTTGAAATTGCAATCAACATGCTGAGCACAAAATCACAGTATGCATGCACAAAAGTTTCAAGGCCTGGTGATTTTCTTAAACAAATAACAAAGGGGACATCCATGATAATAAGAACCATGCATTATATGTAGAAATTTATAAATTAAAACATAAAACATTTGATGCACCCCTTCATTACATATTTCACATTCTTCGGCATTCATGAGAATGCTATGAAACGGCATTCTCTCGTTGCCACGGATCACCAGAATAACTCGTTCTTTGATGATTCCTAGATTCCAAGAAATCGCTCTGCTGCCGCGTTCTTTGAGGCCGAGCCTTCTTCTCAAATGAATTGCCATTCTTCCAACTTTTGTCCCCCATTTGATCATCTTGATATCTAGAATTCATGCAGCTCCAACCGCTGTTTCTTCTATCTTGACCGTTCTTCCAGCTCTCCCGCTGTTTCCATGGATCCTCCTGATCTTTCCAGTTTACTCCATGTTTCCACGAACCATCTCCTCCATTAGCATCAAATGATTGGTTCGTTTTGCTGCCCCATGGATCACAACGAGTGATTCCATCACCCCAACGAGAAGCTGGTTTTTCGATATACCTGTCCCAATTTGTGGAAGAGTTCTCAGCCTCACCCCATCCAGTTGCAACCACAGTTTCATGAGCCAAAGCATCTGGAGTGTTGCTCACTGCTTTGTTAACATTATCTGGATTGAAGGCACTTCTTTCTAAATCTGCAGCTATTTCAGGATCAATAACGGCATCAAAATCGACCTTGTCAACATACATGTATGGAATAGGTAATGGGAGATCACAAGGAAGATGATTAATTTTCGCTAAATATCGTTTTTTTTCATTCTCGAATGCATCCCGACTCGCGGAATCATCCCATTCAGCAACATTCTTGAAAGTGGACATCATTCTCTTGGCATCACATATTTTTCGCCAGGGAACTCGGCAGACAAAAGTGCAAAATGTCCTCTCCCACGAAGGAACTGGTGAATAACAATCCCCTGGCAGACAGAGAGAGAGAAGAAGATTTTTATGAACAATTTTAAGATGGAACAGTACATGATGTTCACATGATAATAACATCGAATTTGAACCCAATTCTAAGAAATGGCATGAAAATCTGTAACATAAACAAGAAATATTGAAGGATCAAGAATAATCTCATGCAATGAGACTTATCCTGTTATATTATCCTCTATTAGTGTGAGGGACATGCCTTGGAATCTTAAGTTAAAAGTTGACCCTACAAAATTTGATTCGGTTAGGGGTCTTGATCTGGACACAATAAGTAGGTTAAGGCTTCGTTTCGTGCGGCTTTTTTACTCCCGTGAATTTGGACAAGAACATCACCATCATATAATGTATGTTGATGCATGACAACGGCTATGACCACAATCAAAAAAGAAAACTAGTTTTGAACATAAAAGCGGATGAAGTTCCGTAAGTGAGGTTGGACGTCCAAAGGAGCCTAAGATTGCTAACCCCCTTAAAAAAACTCAATCCTCGAGGAGCATAACTAATTTTGGTTTCATAAACAGACTTTTAGGTTAATTAAACCCATGAAATCTCAGTTATAAGCACTAACAAAGACAAAAATCAATCTAAAAAATATTTTAAATATGGCCCTCTTTTGTCATATGATCTTTAAATATCCTATAATGCCAGAATAGGGATGCCCAACTTCTATGAAATAAAGCAAACTTTTGAACAAGAAAATTGAATGGAGGACAGTTCAAAAGTAAAAGGGAAGTTTCAATTACACTATGATAATCATAAAGCAAGCAAATTTGCATTTTTAAAACGGCTTTTTTAGTTACAAAACAATATCTATTTTACTTTTATGGATTATGTTTAATCATGCCAGACCTAATTAAGTTTATAATGCTAGAAAGATAATTCAAAATGCTATAAATAATACACTAATGTTTGGTACATTATTCATTTCATCCCTAACATTACAGGAGCCGAGTGCTTCATTGTTCGATTTTTCGTAAGATCAAATAAATTTTTGATAAATACTAACCTTACAAAAAAAATCAAAAGGAAAAAATTCACGATTCCAAGCCAGCTAAGTCAACCCTAAAGCTCTGATTGTTTGCAGTGGAGAAGGCCAAAAATTCAATTTGTAGCTCACATTCCCACCGTAAGGTGGAAGCTCAATTTCTCACCACCGCTCTAATTCTCGCCGCTCAAACAAACAGAGCCTAAATGCCAAATAATTAGGTGTTTTAGAAATTTAAAATTCTATGAGAATGAATAGCAACATAATAAAATATCCTTTCAAGCAACTATTCAAAAACATTAACCATCAAACTACAAAAAGTTCACAAAGATAATCCGAGAGTACCCCATCCATTAGAATCTAGTTTCGACGAGCCTTCTTCCCTCCAAGCATTACATTCTGTACATAAAACACAACATCATAGAAATTCACTTCCAAAATAGAAAGCATTGCAATCAAGAGAGCTATGATAAAAAAATCCAATTTATACATAGCACTTGATACAAAGAGTAAAAAAATACCATACAAACACGTGAAAGCTTTCCTATATATATATATATGGCCATTGACTGGGACCTCCCCTCTAAGCTTGCTAAATTACAGGTTGCACCCCTCTTACTTTTGAAAATAGAAAAGCCTCCCATGTAAGAGTACAGTTCATAACATCCATGCACAAAAAGCCCCCCCCCCCCCCCCCTAAAAATTTAGTGCAAGGAGGCATTTTTGTGCATGGATGTTATGAAACGCAAACTTACAGGGGAGGTCTTTGTAATTTCAAAAGGAAGAGGGGAGCAACCTGTAATTATGCTAACTTCCAAGTGAAGTTTTGGAGATCATATATAGAAATATATGATGTCTCTTTATAGCTCGTCCTCAATCATGCAAAAACCTAAGTTATTCTATAATGCTTGAACAATTATTCAAAATGCATAAATGTAATATACAAATGCAGGGTCAATCTTTCCATAAACAAATTATGAACTAAGGCTGTCAAATATCACTACGAGTCCATTCATTTGGACGAAATTGGAGCCTTGAAATTGTAATTGGAGGTCCATTTTCATAGGAATTGACCTCCAATTCCAATCCAGAAGCCTCAATTCTATCCAACTAAATAGAACCTAAAAATTAATCCCCATCACTTCATTTCATGGCCTAGGGCTTCACAACTCCAAAAAAAGGCAAAAATCTTGGAGAATTATTCTTAATAATTTACTACACAAAGTTTAAAATTCAAGGACACCTAGGTCAAGTCAAGTCAAAACCATTGAATAATCAGGTGCTTTTATGATTTAAAATTCACTGAAACAACAAACAGCAACTAAACAAAGTATCATTTCAGAAAAAGGATTTACAAAAAATTAACCATCAAAGACTACAAATGCTCACAAAGATAATCATCCCTTACCCCATCCATTCCTCTCCGGTTTCGACGACCCTTCTTCCTCCCTCCAAGCATTAAATCCTGAACAAAAAAAGCAATGCATCATGACAAATTATTCAGAGAAACCGCCAAACAAACACCCAATTGATGCATGTCTTAATAATCTCCTCCGGAGTGAATTATTCAGAGAAAGGCGAGGCCTTGCAAAGCTCACAAAACATTACCAAGTGCTGAAAAAAAAGCATGAAGTATCCATAACACTAGGTCAGCAACTAGAAGATTCAAAGAACCATGATGGAACAATTAGAACGAAACGATCACGCAGATCCACAAGAAAAACAGATTAACGAGTAATTGAAAGTTTACCAGCGTGATTCTGCTGCTCCCAGCGCCGGGGAGATTTTGATGGCCAACGCTCAAAGTCATCACGCTTCCCCCGATCCCAATTCACCCATCGCCTCTTCCACCCCATCTTCCAGGAAACTCAATAGGAAAGAAAGTATTGGTGAGAGCGGATCGAAGAAGGCAGATCGGTGGAAGGGGATCAGCACCGCTAGGGTTTTGGAAGAAGGAGATCCAGCTCCCGACCTAACGAGAATCAAAATGGTCGAAAATGTAGCAGAGTGCAGTTTTTCTCTTTTGCGGTAGATGGGGATAAAGCCTTGTTCTTTTATGTATAGTATTAATAATTTGCAGTATAACAATTATTGTAATATATATGAGAGAATGAGGGTATTGTATGTTAAAATTAGGCGATTGTTAATCCACCTCTCATTTGATTATCCACACTCTTTTTTTTAAAAAAAAATTTAATCGCACCCCAAAAAATTAAAACCTTGATCTTCGGCTCTCTTCCTCCTCCGTGAAGACGATATGGTGGAAACGGATCCGGATCCTCTCCATTTCATGTGAAATGGAGGGGATCCATTTAATGGTGGATATTGAGCCTTTATAGATCAACGGTTCAGAAAAATGGACTGCTTTATGACAGCTTTATGACTATCTTTTCCTACCAAAAATACCCCTTTGCTGCCCATTTCACTTCAATTAAATAAGGGTGACCGGGAATCAATTAAAATTAGCATTGACAGGAAAAAAACTGGTTTCGCTATGATTTGCTCGTTAAAATTAAAATTAGGTTATTCATTTCAATTAAATTAGCGTGGTGAAATGAAAATCAATTTCTAAATTAAATTAAAAATAGTTTATTCTATTTCTAATAATCCATGCTATTTAAAATGTTGTAAACCAATTTTGTCCACTAATTTTTCCTTGACGGTGACCGGGATGGGGATTGGACTCCTCGATGTCGTTGAGTATGCCTCTCGTAAGCATATGTAGAGGCATAAGTCCATGAAGATGCAGAGGACTAAGTTCCGTGCTCATATCACTCAACCGAACTAAGTTCCTTACTCATCATATCATTCAACCGAACTAAGTTTCATGCTTATAATTTACCCGATATTTCATTCGTGCACATAATTGTTTTTATAATTAACGACTTTGAATAACGTCATCTCCGAGAGTTTGTGGCTCAATACTACTCGCGTTTCCAAAGGCCTGCTGCAAGAAATTGAAGCGCAACAAGAAATTGAAAAATATTTGTTCCACAAAAATAAAAAATAGATGTGATTAATAATTTTGTTTGGTCATTACAAACGCAACAAGAAATTGAAAAATATGTGATCCACAAAAATGATACTCGAAATACTACTCGCGCCTTTGCATCTCCTGCAAAAGTAAATTTACAAAATTATTAGTTCTTTGGGGTATAATAATGCTCGTGCAATGAAATTTAAAACTGTAATTACCTTGAACAATAAATCCGTGAAATTAAGATGACTACTACTAGCCACTTCAACAATAGCTCGACTCTCTGAATTGAAATTATTAATCTGTCATATTTGAAATGTACAAATAAGTTAAAAATATTTTAAATAGCAATTATTGAGAACTAATGAATGAATAAATATATAGTTATGTACTAACGAATGAGTAAATGTATACCTTCGCATCTCCTCTTGGTTTTTTCATCCTCTCTATCCATGTCTTTGGACGGCGTTTCTTGCAGCGAGTATTTTGTTTCTTCTTGATTCCTCGTGCTGTGTATGTCAATGATGGCTCATCTATTGGTGCAAAATTTTTGGTTGAAATTAATGTTGTTTCTTCCGTAAAATTGTCCGGTTCTCTTGCCTCTCGAATCCTTTTTCTTAAATCATATACTGTTGAACTTAATATCATGTACCCTTTTTCTGTTTCACATGCCTCATTCACCAAATGAACAAAAATAGGACACAAACTTCGGTACCTTTCGCTGTACTCTAACTTTGAATTTTCATGAAAATCAGGTAACTCATCATCTCTTGCATTCCTTGTCCACCTTCTTATTATGTAGTTGTTTGGAATTATCTTGATATCAAGTGTATCAAAAACTTTAATACCATGCCTACACAAAATGCCACAAGTCTCGAACATTTTACAGCTACAAGCGATAGACCCATTGAATGGGTTAAATGATACCGTGCATTCCTTACAAGCATTGAAGACTCCGACAACATACTCGTGTTTTTCTTGTTCTATAGTACGACTTGTAATAATTAATGACAAGACTCCAATAACCTCATTTTGAAATACTTCAAATATTTTTGGTGTATATACTTTTGATAATTGGTTCAACATTGGTGAAGTTGTCAAAGTCAACCTCGGCATCTTTTGTCGCGAGTCATATTCTGCTTCTAGCTCCTTGTAACGTTTTTGTTCAACAACTCTTTCAAAATGAGTGAAAAATTCAACTATGTTAATGTTTGTTTTCAAACAATCTTTTAAGTCACAGTTAAATCTTTCACTCAACTGTGTAGTCCTCATTCCAGCAGTAAATGTTTTCTTCACATACGCTTGAGACCATTTTTCTTTTAATTTAAACAAATCCCTTAACCAGGTATTTTCATGAAGATTATAGTTATCTAATAATTCAGTCCATGCTCGAAGAAATGTACCTTCATCGTCATACTGGTAAATACAAGCTGAGAAATCTGTACTAAATCTTGATTCGCCTTTCAGAAGAAAACCCAAGTGTTTTAGGGCATTCTGCCACATATGCCAAGAGCATAAAGCATGATAAGTGTCTGGCATAACCTCCTTAATGGCAGTTGCCATTGCTACATCTGCATCGGTAAATATAGTTCGAGGTATTTTTGCATTCATTGCTTCCAAAAAAGTCTCAAATAACCATATGAAGGACTCAATAGTTTCATCATATAAAAGTGAAGCCCCAAACACAACAGTTTCTCTATGATGATTTAGTCCCAAAAAGACACCAAGAGGCCTTGCGGCTCTATTTGTGCCATATGTTGTGTCAAATGTGAGCACAACGCCAAATATGTTATAATCTATTAGCATTCTAGCATCAGCCCAAAAAATATTTGTAATCTGCTCCTCGGCATCTAACTGAATAGCATAGTAATATGAAGGGTTATCTTTTAACTTTTTACTGAAATATCTCTCTAAACTACCTGCTTCACCATACAGTAGAGATCGTTGTCTTTTTGTGCGCAGATAATTCTTTTGATCTCTACTAATATAGCCAAGACCATCACATCCACCCACTTGTGAGCTAAAAAATTGATAAACATCTTTTAATCTTATACCAGAGTCATACGCAATATCTGTTTCAATTTCCTGAGCAACAGACATTTTTCTTTGTGATCGAATCATGTGTACAGTTGATGAATGATGAAGTTGATGATTATGCTCTTGCACAAACTCAGAAATGACATACATTTTAGTGTCCCGATTGAGGATAATGGTCATACGTGCATCACAACCACATCTTGACTCAGCCCGAGCTCGATTTGTTTTGTGATCACGAACATCTTTCCCACGAAGCCCTTCTCGATCACAAACAAACCTCCTAGAAGTTAATACTTTAGTCTTCCTACATTTATTTCCATACTCCTTTCGAATACCGAAGTATGCTCTTCTAGCATAGTCATTATAAAATGTTTACGCTTTTTCATCAGATGCAAACTCCATCCCTTTAGAAGGTGTGTACTCCTCTAATACTTGAGGAGTTACTAATAATGAAGATGAGTCTTCCATTTTAATTCAATTGTTAGATCTTGATTAATTTGTCCCGCAAAAGTACTAGAATTTCCTGATTAATGATTAATGATGATGATGAGTCAACATAGAGAAACTGAAGAATAGAACATCAATTAGTGATGATCAAAGTGTAAAAGCAAAGAGCGTGTTAAATAGTGATGATCAAAGAGCGCCTCTTTTGTTGCGGGCCTGCAACTTAATGAAGAAGAACATCATTCAAGGATGGAAAGGAGCCACCGGCCTACAACAGAGGCCTGCTGATCTTTTACTACCAGGAACCAGCAAGCTGCAACAGCATGAGCATGCATATTGCAGCATGCTGCAGCAGATCATGATACATTTCTTGCATTGTTGGTTGTAGACTTTCCCAATGGCCGTGCTTGGTTAAAAGAATGGTCACAAGACAAATCAATATGCCGTATTTTATACTAAACCCTCCCCATCAAAGCTATCTTGCACATTGATAAACACTGAATTACCTCGATGATATCTATTGCCCAACTTGAAAGATGGTAATAGAAAAATGCCTATTATCATTATAAGACTCCTTTTATATCTTTAAATGGGATAGGAAACACAAGATCTTACCACCGCCGAGCAGAAGGAATGTCAAGGCAGAGGGGTCGACGGGATCCTGATCCTCAATCTCCGGTCGGAGGTGATGTTGCAGCCGATCGACCAAGACACCAGCGAGCTTCGCCCTATTTAGTTCCGCCTTCTAACACACCATCGCCGGCGGATCCGCCACCTCCTATCGGCAGGTTTCTAACACAGCTTTCTAACACACCATCGCCGGCAGGATCCGCCTCCTCCTGATGTCGGATGGATCCATGGCTGGACCGGGACTCCAGCTGCTTAAAGACGGCGGGCAGCAGGAAAATAACAAGAAGAAAGATAGAGATTAGGTTACGGAAAGGGCAAAGGGGTATTTTTGGTAGGAAAAAATAGTCATAAAGCAGTCCATTATTCTGAACCGTTGATCTATAAAGGCTCAATATCCACCATTAAATGGATCCCCTCCATTTCACATGAAATGGAGAGGATCCGGATCCGGTGGGAACATGTAATTTGGACTCTGTTTCTTGATTGCAGGTGGGCCAGGCTACGCCATTGGAGAAGGGGAAGGGTAGAAGTTGGACTATATTTCTTCTTCTCCTTCCTTGCCTCTCTCACTCTGTTTCTTCTTCTTATTCCTCGTCTCTCTCACTCTGTTTCTTCTTCTTATTCCTTGCCTCTCTCACTCGGTTTCTTCTTCTTATTCCTCGCCCCACTCACTCTGTGTCTCAATCTTATTCCTTGTTTCTCTCACTCTGTTTTTTATTCGTCGTCTCTCTCACTTTGTGTCTATGTGTTTCTTTAATTGATGGTTCCGTGCTTTGCCGTTGGTCTTGGAAGCTTTGTCGCTGAGCCTGGTGATTCTTTGTTATGCATCATGGAAGATCTCATTTCTTGTGAGAACAGTAAGATTTTTTGTTTAGTAAATTGGATCTCATTTCCGGGAAGATCATATGTGACTATGGGGTGGATCCACAATGGTGCAGAAGGGGGTGTTGGTGACCGTCACATCGACCAATTTCTGCCCCCCGAACTTGACCCTCCCAAAGGACGACGGCAGGTGGTGCAACCCTCCCCGCCGGCACCTCAACATGACGCAGCCGGCTTGGGAGAAGATTGAGATCTACCGAAGCGACCACAGGACACCCCAAGCACCACCGCCAAGCTCCACACCAATCACCTCCAAGCTCCACGCCAAGCACTTCCGGGCAACAATGGGGTGCGGTTTTAATTTTTTGAGTTGCGGTTAACAATGGGGCGTGAATAGCTATTTTCGGATTGCGATTAACAATCACCTAAAATTAAAATTAGTGGTTTAATCAAGGAATTACATGGAGGATCAAATAAAAGTTGCAATTACATTTTTTTTATTGTAAATAAAGTGATTTGGCATATATGAGACATGAGACTATGAGAGCACATTTTTTTTTAAATTTTAAAAATATATATATTTAAAAAACTGAACATTTTATAATAATTGAGGAGTAAAATGACTAAAATCTGAAAATTGAATTTTTTTTTGTTTATTAATATAAGGTGTATATTATTATTTTAATTTTAAAAGAGTAATAATATTTCCGGTTTAATCAAGGAAGTTACTAAAATAGATAAATTTACAAAAATATTAAATATGCAGTTTTTTTTTGCTCTAGAGAATTTGAACAAAAATATCACAACCATAAGCACATATTTGACGAAACAATATTTAAGACCGCCTTGAAGAAAATAAAACTAGTTTTGAACATGAAAATAAATGAAATTTCCACAAGCAATAATTCATAACCGTCGTGTTCATGACAGACACCATGCCAAGCTGAGCGTAAAAGTATCTCTAAGATAATTATTAGATTACACTTATTTTGTAATATTAAAACTTTCATTTCTAATCCAATCTTTCATTAACATAAATTAGATTAAGAGGGGGAGCGACGAGAGAATGAGAGTCAAAGTCAAAAACTGGTCTCAATAAGAGTTCGGACCTTGGAGCGTAACCGACACCTATTTCTCCCAAACCTCAACCCCAGACTAGTGATAAAAGACTAAGAACTGAGTAATTGACCCAAAGCCTCAGCTGGGAGGTCTCTCCTCTAACCCGAAAATTCTTCGAGCACTTCTCCTCCAAAGCTAATTGCTGAGCTCGGAGTACCTCAGAAAGCTCTAGAAGAAAAAAAGCAAGTCCGTTTGGCACTCTGGTGACAGTTGTGATCGTCACAGTTACGAACCATCATTAGTGAACGTCCAACCTCACGCAGGTAACTCCATCCATTTTTATGTTCAAATTTTATTTTTTTTATTAATGGCAGTCATTATCGACGTTATCGTTGTCACGCCAAACACACATTTCATCATATTGGCATTTTTATCCCAACTCAGAGGAGCAAAAACACAAATTCATAATCACCGCATTCACGATCACTGTCGTGCCAAATTGACCTTTGGCACGTCGGTAGCAGTCGCAGACTCTGTGATTATGAAATGTCATTCGTGAACGTCTGACCTCACCTAAGGAATTTCATTCATCTTTATGTTCAAAACTATTTCTTCTTTCATGATGGAGGTCATAACCGTTGTCATGCCAAACATACATTCTACGACAATCGCATTTTTGCCAAACTTGCCGGAGCAAAAACTCCGCACCAAACAAAGCCTACATCGAGACCAAACACGAGAAAAGAGAAATACCGAGAAAGTTACAGTCTTGGTTAATGAAATAATTGAAATATCTACATCAATTTCATTATATCACACCAAAATATCAGTACAAATAAAGTATAAATAAACATATGAAGGTGGCAGCACAAGAAGAAATTTCATTAGAGTTCTTGCAACAACTCTTAAAATATATAGAGCATGGAACATCCAGTGATTTGTGCATGACATGAAAGCATACAGAATCCATCCTGAAGAGACAATTCCTTCACAAAATCCACCTGAAACCTGCCTTCAAGATAGTAGCAGAGATTATTTGCATCAGAAGATGAACGGCTTCAATCGAAATCATAAATTTCCGCTGCCGCTCAACTCGAAATAAATAAATTTATTTGGGTCGAGCGAAGGGCGCAAAAGATTTGGTTACAGGCAAGAAAAACATTATTTGCTAAGATAGCTAAACAATCGCGGCTTGTTTGTGATGCGGGACAGGAGTTCACCTGCCCACCACACTGAAGTCCCACCAGGAGGCTCACCTGGAGTCAGCACCACTTGGCTTGTGAACGCCATGGATAGAAATATTAAGATTTTAATTAATACATGCATATGCAACTATGTTAGAACAAACAGTGTCTTATGAGATTGGAAAATAATTATAAGAACTGTTTTGGCTTGAATCAGAGTTAAGGAACTGTGGGAGGCTCAAATCAAGATCAAATCGACTAAATTTATATTAGAATTTTACTCACTTGAGATCGCATAAGGACATCAAGCTGATCTTGAACTGTCATCAGATTGGCTCGAGATGCGATGACTCGACTCACAATATCTGAGATATTGTTTGTTTTGGTTCAGCACAACCTATACTATGATGAACCACACATTTTTTTTTCTATAAGTGGTATACGAGTGTTGATGCTGAAAATGCACCGCCGCAACCAACACGCTTGGGGGAATTTGCAGGTAGGAGCAGACTGCGAGTAGCCGGTTACTAGCGGTTTAAAGGAAACGAGCAGGGAGAGTCGCTGGCAGCGACGACATCAGACTTTGCCCGCCACGGCAAATGCCACTCTTGCGGCGGACTTTCCCTTGATTGAAAAATAACGGTTTACAAGAGAAGAATAAAAGGAGAAGTCGCGCGGGTAACAAGCCGCAAGGCACAAAACTCGAGACCGCAGCTCTTAACAAGCGAGCTCCTGGATAGAGTTAGCGTGCCTTGGGAGTGTCACCCCCCCCCCCTCCCCATTTATAGGCTCGGGGGCCTACCCAAACGGGTCTAGGCGTGCCTTGGGAGTGCCTTGGGGTTATGCTCTCAAGCGGTTATATTAACTGTGAACCGAGGGGGAGAAAAGAAAATTGACTTTATATATATTCCTTGTGTGCTAGTACTACCACTAAGAAGTATTAATTAATATGAACGTTACCTCCAAATTCCGCCGACCCGACTAATTTTGCTCGCGATCCGGCCCTGAATTTAAAATTATTCGTGGCGTCAATTTTGAATGTTACAATTAACTACCTCCTCCACCACCAGACCATCAATATAACTACCTAATTCTAGTAATAACTCCCTACTATCATGCAGCAACTACCTAAAACTCCCATAATTGCTCACTCTGAAATAACTGCCAAACCGCACACTAAAAAAAGTTCCCACTGTTTCCCTCCTTCTCCAGCCCACAGCCGAACACCTTCCCAGCTTCTCCACTCACAGCAACAGCAAAATTCCACTTCAGATTTGATTTCCTGAAACTCCTAATAGAATTGCTTGCCTAGCTTCCCAGTACAGTAATTCCATTCATCCAACCACAGTTCTCTAATCCCAGACAGTAATTTCAAGCGCCTCCGGACACAATTTCCTGATTTCATTCACAACCAACCATCCAGGAGACCAAGAATCCCTGTCCAGGACCCATTCTGAATCAAAACAACTCTCTCCAATCTCTCGAAATTCATATTCCTGTACAACTTTTGGCAGGAAACTGCCCAGCCGACCCCTCATAATTCCTCCCCGGAGGCGTCCACATATTCAACCAAACTCCTCATAATCCTTCTCCACCCTTTATCCTGCACCGTTTCCTAGAAATTGGGGCGAACCTAGTGCAGGAATTGCCGTCCAATCCCAGAATTCAGTTACTAATCATTTCCCTGGATTCCTATTCCTATTGCCTTTGTAAGTTCTTTTGTGAAGTCTTCGTTGAGAACGAGAGGGAGAGCGAGAGCAAGAACGAACCTTAGGGTTTCCTCCTTTCTTACTATCTTCCATCCGGCCAAACCATGCTTAAATTAAGTCAGCCACTTATGTTGATACGGTCATCACCCGGCGAACCAATGTTAGCTTGACTCTTAACACCCCCCCTTAAGCTAACACCATAGACATTCAACATCCCAAGTTTGAGCGAGAAAGAATGAAGAGATTTCCCAGAAACAGCTTTGGTGAAAATGTCAGCAAGTTGATCTTCGGATGGCACAAAAACCATAGTAACAGTCTTATCTTGAATTTTGTCCCGCACGAAGTGGCAGTCGACTTCAATGTGTTTTGTTCTCTCATGAAAACAGGGTTGTTAGCTATATGGATTGCAGCTTGATTCCACAGTAAAAGTGCATAGCCTCGGAAACAGGAAAGCCCATTTTCCCCAAGATAGACTTAACCCAGATAAGTTCACAGGTAGTGCCCGCAATGGCTCGATACTCTGTTCAGTGGAGGAACGAGCAACAACATTTTGTTTTTTACTTTTTCAGGAAATAAGATTGTCACCAACAAAGATAAAATATCCACTTGTAGATCTTCTGTCCAAGGAAGAGTTCGCCTAATCAGCATCACTGTAACTCCCCCTAACTGATGGCCTCAACCCTACTGAAACCAACAAACAACAGCCTGTACCAACAAACGGCTTCAGCCGCACCCCAGCACCGACTGACTGCTCCAAAAAACGGCTTCAGCCGCACCACCAGACGGCAACCACTGCACCAATAGATGGCACCAGCCGCGCCTACGGAAGGAAGAAGAAGACCTGATGTCTATCACACCAACAGAAAAGGATGATCGATTGAGAGGCAACTAATCCAGGACGACGGAGACGAACGATCGAGACGGACGACTTCGGAGCACGACAACGACACAACAGCGAGCCTTTAGGTCGACGCGGAACAAGCCGCTTCTGATACCAATATACCATGTTGAGAACAAGAGAGAGAGCGAGAACGAACCTTAAGGTTTCCTCCTTTCTTACTATCTTTCATCCGGCCAAACCATGCTTAAATTAAGTCAGCCACTTATGTTGATATGGTTACCACCCGGTGAACCAATGTTAGCTTGACTCTTAACAGTTTTTACTACTTATTGCGGAATATTTAAACAAATTATTTTAGATGTTAATTCATACTTGTCATCGAATACTTGTGCTATTTGTGGAATTTATTCTCCTAATATTTAATTGAAGCGCTTTCTCTTTAATTTAACTTGAGTTAACTTATTCCTCTAATGTTTAATCTCAAACGTGAATGATTATGGACTCTATTAATAATTTCAACACTAATTATAATTGCTCCTTGGATAATTGTTGGACCATTGCTTGGATAATTGTTGGACCATTGCATCATTATTAGATTTTCCAAACAACATATCACAGAAAAACTTTGATCAATTAATAATTTCATTCGTAATTTAACAGCTACACCCATACCTACCAATATCTTTAGAAAAACTTTTTCAAAGATCAACTACAGCAGAATGTTACCAAAGCTTTTCAAGCCTGAAACCGTACGAAGTTTTTTAGGACAAACAAGTTAATAAGAGTGAAAAAATATGGTAAATAATTGCATACTATAGTTACCTCTTGATAAGTCCACAAAAAAACTATATCTTCAATATTAGCCCAATAGGGCAGTGGTCACTTCCATTGACATCTGGAAGAATATAGGAATCGTGAACGTTTTCTGCAATGGTCTCTGATACTAGAAAGTAATCAAGCCGCCATCCTGAAAAAAAATGTAAACTGTAAAGCACATATCATTTTTACACTTAAAAATTGCATCAAGAATTTGTAAGATCCCTCTATACAGTAGAGCAAAGCTTTAAGTTTTGGTGTGAAGATTGATGTTCCATCAAGAAATCCAAAGTTAAGAGTGATTTTCCTTGAGCGATCCTAAGATATATGAAATTCATGTAAAGTTGCAGCAAGAGAATAAATGGTAAGATTAAGGCAATTATTGAAACAACTGTGGCATTTGAGCAGTGACGGTGTAAAATTGTAGCACTAAACACAGTGATGGACGGTTTACCTATATTTAGAACTTCAGTGAAAGATTTTTGACCTAAATTTCACCTGCTGGGGTCTGGTCAATGATGATCGGTGACCGCTAAGCTTGACCACACCTGCATAATTGTGGTGGCATTTTGGCATAAACGTTGTTTTGAAAAAAAACATTCGTGACTGCAATTACCTAAACACTACCAGTGTTTTTCATAATTGTATTCATAACCACCAACGCACTCAAGTTGCTCTCTCAAATAGAGTTTTTTTAGACTAGAAACTTGCACTTCTCTCCCAAAACTCTCAAGTGATGGGAGGACTGGGACGGGACTTATAAGCAAAGGCGGGTGATGCGTGATAGGCGATGTGAGATTTATCAACAAACGGAGCACCGGGGATAATCCACACATGTGCGGTCCCACACGACGAGGTCCCATGCAATGTGAATCCGTTGAAATCAGGTCAACCAACGCGCCCCCACAATGGGTCAAGTCAAATCAGCGCTCTGATTCCATATAAAAACTCGTGCATTGATACCAACAAGACTAGAGAGGAAAACATCCCGATAGATCAAAATTCGAGCCATTTGAAAAGCTTTAGCACAATACATCAATTGAAAGATGAAAACTCAATAGACATTTTTATACTTCGATGAATATATCGTCTCGCTCAACTGTCTTTCCATATTTTATCTTCTTTGGATCATCATTTACCTTTGATACTTGAATTTTACGATAAAAATTTATGTTCATATACTTTTTTTGATTTAATTAACTCTTTCAAGCTCAATTCATTGTCTTTTTCCTCATTACAGAGTTGATAAGTATCATTTTCATCATTTTTTAATAGTTACATCATCCGTCAAAACCGTATCTGTTTCATTTTTTATGTATTTAACTTGGCTTAAATCTCGTGTCTTCCTCTCTTTAGCTCGGACAATTTTATGTATATCACACTCTCCAAATTTGATATTTAGTCGTTTGTAAAATTCTTCGTAAACTTGACTTCTTGCTTTACTTACTGCATTTTAACTTTTTTTTGATGACTTTATGCATTGTCAAGTTTTCATCATTCATACAAGTGTTAAGTGCTTTATAGCTAGCAGCCCTCTTTGCCATCACTGTCATGCAATTCCTCTTTCCACCAACAAGATTCTTTATGTGGGGGCGCACAACCTTTTGACTCTTCAAGTACGTTTTTTTCACTTATCCTTAAATGTGATGACAACATCTCATGTGACACTAAGATCAACATAATGATCATCAATTAGTTGTTCCATAGCAGTTGCCTTAAGATACAACCTATTTTTTCATTTTCAAGTTTCACCACCGAATTTTTAGCAATCTTTCTCTTAAATTTACTATATGTAATCAGCACATCCAACACCACTAGTGACTAGACTGTGTTGTGTTATCAATTTTTTTTGTGGTATAACTTTGCAATTCTTACAATTTTTTCTATCCATTTTGTGAGTCATAAAATAGTCAATTTGTGACTTATTTGGTCCGCTCTTGAATGTAATTAAATGTTCTTCTCTATTCATGAAAAACGTATTTGTCACAATTAGCTCATGTGTTATATCAAAGTCCAAAATAGTTTTCATTTCTTAATTTCTTTCTGCATACCCAAATCATGCATGAACGTCTATATAATCTGTATTTTTCTTTCCTGTATGTCCATTTAAGTCTCTCACCATGAAAACCTTCTCACTTTGTAGGACTTCTGCCTTGAAGACAAGACAAATTGTTCAGAACGCGACATTGTTACGGGCACAAAGGAGGGAGAGGAACATCTACCGGTTGGCGGGGATATTCATTAAGAGGCGTGAATATTCTAAGGAATCAAATGTATCTTTCCTTGCTTTGCAATTTGGGAGTATTATATAAACCCACGGTGTTATGTATTTTCTTTATCTTGGTAGTATTAAGAAACTTGGGAACCCTAAAGGTTATTGTCGTCCTCCATCTTTCTTTCTTTCCCTCTTTTTCTCTCATAATTAGCAGTCGTGGGTCCTTTCCAAAATTTTAATAAATTACCTAAACGATGCTAGTATTTTTCATAATTGTGTTCATAACCGCCATCACACTCAAGATGCTCTCTCAGACTAAAGAGGATAACATATCAATAGATCAAAATTCGAGCCATACAAAGGCTTTAGCACAATACATCAGTTGAAAGATGCCCACTCAACCACCCCTTGAGCCTGTCTATAAAGGGCACCTCTAAAATTCAATTTGTCAGGAGAATGCTTTTGGAAATATTAAGTTCAGAGCTTCAAATTATTAAGTTTAATACTTTACATGTGTACACTATATTGACAACAGTGTTAGTTGGTTCTGCACCAATGTATAATTAAATCCCATGTAATTTTAATAGTGCGTCAATAACCAAAAATAGTTAGGATAAATTTTTCATGTTGATGAAGATGATGAATAATATAATTATATGTCTCGAATCCTAACACATCTAGAGATTCCCAAGAAAGTTTATCATCCAACACTTCATTAAATCAGGCCCAAAGATCCGAAAGCCACTATGCAGGTTGGCACACCAGGCAATCCATCCGATATGCATCCGAATTACAATCAAAAAAAAAATGGGGTACTTACGTATGTAAGAGGACTACGGAGTGGTATATAAAACTACTCTTATTCTAGGGATTTAGAGAGTCTGGATGGCACCTCTCTCCTTGTGCTCATCAGTTCTTCCATGTTCCATATAGGGAAAATATTTGTTAGCACGCAGACCTAACTCAAATTAGAGTGAACCACATAAACCTTGTGTTCTTCTGTGTTCACATGTTTGTCGTTTTTGCTCCATTCTATGATAAATTAACCACAAACTCAAGACACGGCTGAATTCTTAAAATAGGCTGACATAGTATTTGACTCGATTAACACAAACAGCGCATGAAATGATAACCAAATCATGCTAAAACTTACAGATTACTAATTAATGAGACTATAAGTAAGAGTTCACTCAAGTTCAATGATAAGAAACTTGCCTGCAATCACAAGAAACATAAAAATCAGTATGTTAAGATTCTAATTGAGGGAAATATTTAAGGAATAATATATAGATCTCATTCTTAATGTTGCCAAAACACTATTTAACCACTCCTATTTGACTGGGTCATAGCACAATCAAGAAATTTCTCAACATTGGAGTCTATACTCTCAAATTAGAAGGATTTAATCAGTTCTCAAACTTTTTTCATCCATTAACATATTTGAATTGGCAAGATTAAAGTAGCTAAAAGACAAGTAGACAACCAAGTAGCTACTTCAAATCTTAACTAATTGTGTGAGGCCAAGTGTTTTGGACACTCACGGCGAGATGTGTCCATGGCGGGTCTACAAATGGCGGTCTAAACAGGCGACGGAGACGGCGGACGGAACGGGCGCCGATGAGGAAGAACCGCTGGAATTAGCGGGGCCGGCCAATTAGGAAATGGAATATTTAGTTCCTAATGTGTGTTTGATGTTTTAGTAATTGTTTTTTTGGTATGTTGTTATTGTTATTTTGACATGTTGCTATGTATGGACCCCCCTTCCTCTACATAAGGGGTTGAATATGTTTCGTAAAAGCATCTTGGACGTGTTATGAAAAAGGGTTGCTCCCTTATTTCTTCTCTAACCCTAGCCTCCTTCCCCTCCCCCTCTCCTTGTCTTCTCCTAATCCGGATTTCTTCTCAACCATAATATTTGGTCCGACCTGCCGCTCCGCCCGCTATAGCCGCCGGAGTTCCATCTAACCCTGTGTCGTTATTTTTCGTTTGTGTCCTTGCCGATCTCGTCGCTCGTTTCCACGACATCATCCCACGCCCCTTCCTACGACTCGGTCGCCGAATCTCTCCTTCCCGCGACGGACTGCAACCCGCGACTCGGCCACGATCCGCCGGTTTCGCCTGCTCCAGTCGGCCATCCGCGTCTCCCTCCGGTGCCCTCTCCTGGCCTCCGCGACTTTTCCCGGCACCGTTTCTCCCATGGCTCCAACCACGCGGGCTCACGCCGACTCCCTGGCCGACGAGACACCCGACGACGGCATCCAGCGCCGCCTCGATGCCCAAGACTCTCAACTCACAACCATACAAACCACGCTACAGGCCATTCTTGCGCGCTTGGAAGCTCAGCCCGCCTCTATGGCGTTCACCGCCAACGACGGTTGCGCCTCTTCTACCGACGGGGGCTCGCTCCTTGGACCACCACCTCCGCCACCCCTGGCCGTCCCTATCTCGGGGCGCTCGTCTCTCGCCCTTGACGTTTCGCATTTCTCCGGCACCGATCCCATGGGGTGGATTGCCATGGTGAAACAATACTTCGACCTCTACCTCACACCTGAGGCAGATAAGGTGGGCACCGTCGTGGTCGGCCTTGATGGATCTGCTCTGCATTGGGCATGATAGCTCCGTCAATCCCAGCCCCACATCTCTTGGGGCGAACTGAAGCAGGAAATGGTCCAGCGGTACGAGCCCCGCTACGCTGGGTCCGTTGTCGAGCACCTTTGTGGCATCCGTCAGACAGCCGGTCTTGATGCCTACATTGACGACTTCGTAGCCTTGGTGACACATGTTCCCGGCCTTCCCCGGACCAGTACTTGGGTTTCTTCATGCAAGGCCTCCTTCCGTCGATCCGTTCTCGCCTACGCACACACCAACCACGAACGGTTTCTGAAGCGCTTGATCTAACGCGTGCCATGGAGGCGGACCTCTTTGCTCGTCCATCGGCCGCCGTGGGGGCCCCTCCCCCTCGGCCGCCACCACCGTGGGACTTCGGTCTGCAACCACCTCCCACTGGTGGCCCTCGGCCAGGTCGGCCCCCAGCCACCCACCGCCTTTCTAACAGGGACTACAACGAGCTCAGGAAAAAGGGGTTTTGCTTCCGGTGCCGACAACCATATTCTCTTAATCACGAGTGCATAATGAAAGGGTTTCATGTGATCATCGGAGACCTTGGGGCGGAAATCACCTTGGAGGACTTTGAGGCACTCGAGATCTCCGACGAGCCGCAGCCTACAGAGGCGGACGGAGCCACCTTCAACCGCTTGGATCTTCTTTGCTTCTCGGTGGGTGACCTCACCGGGCCTCGAACGATGAAGTTGGTCGGCCTGGTCCAAAGGCAACCAGTTCTCATTATGATTGACAGCGGCGCCAGCCACAATTTCAAATCCCAGCATTTGATTCGGCAACTCGCCATTCCATGTACACCATTGCTAGACTTTACTGTGTGCTTGGGTGACGGCCGCCGACGGCCGACCGCAGGGTCGTGCACCACCGTACAGGTGATATTAGGACCTTGTTCAGTCACGGCAGATTTCTATGTATTCGAGTTGGGCGCTGTTGATATCATCCTGGGCGTGGCATGGCTAGAGACATTGGGCGACGTTAGGGTCAACTAGGCCGAGATGTTGATGCAGTTCCTATGGGATGGGTCAC
The DNA here is from genome assembly GCA_039583875.1 of Platanthera guangdongensis. Taxonomy (NCBI): domain Eukaryota; kingdom Viridiplantae; phylum Streptophyta; class Magnoliopsida; order Asparagales; family Orchidaceae; genus Platanthera; species Platanthera guangdongensis. The sequence continues at coordinate 177,128,257 of CM077161.1, read as the reverse complement.
CCTGCCACCTCGTCGGCGATTCCACCCTTCTTCGCACACCAGTTTATTTTTGTGTCATTCAACGCACGACCGATGTGGCATTCTTTGCGTGACTGTGGCAGCTCCAGACCGAGCCGACGGACTCCCCGGTGCTCCACCCTGATCTTCGTTGTCTTCTCGAGGAGTTCTCCGACGTGTTTACGACCCACTCGGGCCTGCCGCAAACAAGGGTCACAGACCATGTCATTCCGCTTCAGCCCCACACTTCGGTCGTATCAGTTCGGCCCTACCGCTATGGGCATGCCCAGAAAGATGAGATTGAACGCTTGGTGCGGGAGATGCTCATGGGCGGCATTATCCTCCCCAGTACGAGCTCATTCTCTAGCTCGTTCCTCCTTGTACCCAAGAAGGACGGGAGTTGGCGTTTCTGCGTCAACTACATAGAGTTGAACAAGGCCACGGTCGAAGACAAATATCCCATTCCAGTCATCCAAGAGCTATTGGACGAGCTCCACGGCGCCGCCTTCTTCACAAAGCTCGACCTCAGGGCGGGGTACCACCAGATCCGGGTTCGGCCGGAGGATGTACCCAAGACAATATTTCAGACGCATGATGGGCACTACGAGTTCCTGGTCATGCCCTTCGGGATGACCAACGCACTGGCCACCTTCCAAGCTACCATGAACAACATCTTCTGAGCGGTACTCTGTCAGCGCGTCCTTGTTTTTTTTGATGATATTTTGGTGTATAACTCAACCTGGCAGGAGCACTTATGCCATGTTCGTCGAATGCTCAAGACAATCTGACGGCATCATCTCGTCCTCCACCGCAACAAGTGTTCGTTTGGGGTGACCATGGCCAGCTACTTGGGCCACACGATCTCAGCCTTGGGCGTGACCATGGACGACGACAAAATTCAGGTCGTTCTACACTGGCCGGCTCTCACCTCCCTTCGGGACGTCCGAGGTTTTTTGGGCCTCACCGGTTACTATCGACGCTTCATTCGAGAGTACAGCACCTTGGCGCGGACCCCTCACACAGCTACTCAAATCTTCCGAGGGGCCTTTTGTGTGGACTCCTGCGACCATGTCCACCTTCACCGACCTTAAGGCGGCTCTTGTAAATGGCCCAGTTTTGGCCATGCCCTACTTTAATCAACTTTTCATCGTAGAGTGTGATGCCTCGGGCGCCAGGGTGGGTGTGGTACTCATGCAAGGAGCCACCCCATCGCCTACTACAGTCGAGCATTCTCCACCGTCGTCCGAAGCCGCTCGGCCTATGAAAACGAGCTCATGGCGCTTGTCCTGGCAATGCAGCATTTGCGGTATCTCTTGTCGATCCTTCATCGTCCGCACCGATCATCATAGCTTGTGGTATCTCCTTCAGCAGAAGATCGTCACGTTGGCACAACAGCTTTGGGTGGCCAAGCTCCTGGGGTACGACTTCTCCATCGAGTTCCGCCCGAGGCGCACCAACCGAGCGGCAGACGCTCTCTCCCGACAAGTGCACTCCCCGGAACTCCGGGTCATCTCCCGCCCGGTCTGGGAGGATGCCACGGAGATTCAACACGACGTAGAGATGGACCCACACCTTGCTTCCATTCGAATGGCCCTCGTCGTCGATCCAGAAGGCCACCCCCCTTACTCTTTGGTGGGCGGTCGGTTATTCTACCGGGACCGCTTAGTGTTGTCCGCGTCCTCAGCTCTCATTTCGCTCCTCATCACCGAGATCCATGCTACTCCAACCGGAGGCCACTCCGGGGCTTTCCGCACCTGCCGACGTTTAGTGGCTTCGTTGTACTGGTCGCATGTGTTCAAGCAAGTCAAAACTTATGTGGCCACCTGTCTTCCATGCCAGAAGGCAACGTACGAGGCTCTGTTTCCTGTCAGGCTACTTAAACCGCTACTGATCCCAGACCGCATTTGGGAGGACATTGCGATGGACTTCATTACACGCCTCCCCCGGTCCAACGGGTTCGACTGCAGTCTCGTCGTAGTAGACCAGCTCTCCTAATTACGCACACTTCATTCCCCTCCGACACCCGTATACGACTGCGGGGGTGGCCGACAGTTTCATTTCCGGGGTAGTGCGCCTCCATGGGTTTCAGTGGTCGATTGTGAGCAATCGTGACCCCCTCTTTCTGAGCAGTTTTTGGACATCCTTGTTCCACCTCTAGGGGACACACCTCCGCATGAGCTCCGCCTACCACCCGCAGACGGATGGCCGATCCGAAGTCCTCAATTGTTGTTTGGAAACTTACCTCTGCTGTTTCATCGGCGAGAGACCGGGCACTTGGGCCAAGTGGTTAGGATTGGGCAGAGTCCTCGTACAACACCGCCTACCACCAAGGCCATGGGAATGACTCTGTTTGAGTCTGTCTACGGACAGCCACCACCAGATGTCGTGTGGCATTTACCCGGGGAGTGCCTCGTGCCGAGTTTGGTCCATCCACCTCCAAGATCGGTACATCATTCTGGATAGTCTCAAGCATCACCTCCGTCGGGCCCAGGCGAAAATGACATCTTTCGCCTAACCGCAAACGCCGGGACCTCTCTTTTCGGGTTCGGCGAGAAGGTCTTCATCAAGCTCCATCCTTACCGCCAACTCACGGTCGCCAAACGCCCGTGCCCAAAACTCGTGCCTCATTTTTTTGGGTCGTTCGAAGTCGTGGCCCGGATTGGCGTTGTGGCCTATAAGCTACAACTACCCGAGGGGAGCCGGATCCACCCGGTCTTCCACGTTCTCTCAGCTTCTCCGCGTAGTGGGATGATCATCTGACACTGGACCACATTCCGGCTGATCTTGACTACTCTGACGCCACCCTCATCTATCTAGATAGCATTCTAGACCGCCGCCATCACCTTCCCGGAGACGCGGCCCCAAAAGAGATCCTTGTGGCGTGGTGCCACCGCCCCCTGAGAGAGGCCACCTATGGCTTCTGCGAGATGATTTCCTGCCGCCAATTTCTCAACTTCTGCCTTGAGGACAAGGCAAATTTTCCAGATGGACGGTATTGTTACGGACATTCACGACGAGGTGCGTCCATGGCGGGTCTACAAACGGCGGTCTAAACAGGCGACGGAGACGGCGGACGGGACGAGCGCCGATGAGGAGGAACCGTCGGAATTAGCGGGGTCGGCCAATTAGGAAACGGAATATTTAGTTCTTAATTTGTGTTTGTTGTTTTAGTAATTGTTATTTTGGTATGTTCTTATTGTTATTTTGATATGTTGATATGAATGGACCCCCCCCCCCCCTCCCTCCCTCTATATAAAGGGCTGAATATGTTTTGTAAGAGCATCTTGGATGTGTTATGAAAAAGGGTTGTTCCCTTGTTTCTTCTCTAACCCTAGCCTCCTTCCTCTCCCCCTCTCCCTGTCGGCTCTTCTCCTAGTCCGGATTTCTTCCCAACCGTAATATCAAGTGATTCTATAAACAAATAGTAATTTAATTTGATCTGCAGGAAATGGTTTCTTCTCTTTTCAAGTTTCAGATCAGAATATATAAATATACAGAGAGGATGAGAAAATCTGGTATCTTTCCCACAAAAACAAAATTGTACCTTTATTTGTCTTGCGTCCACCATGCCTATAACCCCAATAAGTGTAGGCCACGATATCAGGGTGTTGTCTTCTAAAGGTGTCCACAAAGCCTCTAGACAAGAAGTTCTTTTGAAATGATTCTCTTTCTTCATCTGTAAATCCCGCACTCCGGCGATTTCCCTGTTCATGACATTTGGATAAAATAAATCCATCTGACAGATCTGAAGGAAAATTTCAATACCATTTGTGCAAAAAAAAGAACACCAATTTATCTGTATAAATAGCTTCTCTTCAAATTACTCCACGTTTTTTTGAATCTCATCCACTCCAAAACTATGATGTTCTGAATTTCAAGAAGAAAATGCAGATGCCATAACATAAAATGAACAAACATGTTTTTTGATAGCTACGTTAAGGGAGAAATTAGAGAAAGCAAATGTCAAACCTCAATGAAAATTTCAATGAAGTAGGTACCAGAGAAGCCTGAGAACGATGTAGGAAGAAATATAAGAAAATGAAGCAAAATGAAAGACATGGGAGAGTACCTTAGGGTTTCCGCTCGGTTATGTTCCTTTGTCTCCACAAATGAGCCTTAATGACCTTTTAATACAATCAGCCACTCTCTTGGATATGGTCACCACCCGGTCAGCACAAGTTAGCTTGACTCTTTAACACCCCCTCTCAAGCTAACACCATAAGCATCTAGCATCCCAAGCTTGAGGGAGCATGAATGAAGATATTTACAAGAAACAGCTTAGTGAGCATGTCAGCAAGTGGATCTTCAGATGACACAAATACCATAGCAACAGTCTGATCCTGAATTTTGTCCCGCGCGAAATGACAATCGATTTCAATGTGCTTTGTTCTTTCATGAAAGACATGATTGTTGGATATATGAATAGCAGCTTGATTATCACAATAAAGATGCATAGTCTCAAGAACAGGGAAGCTCATTCCCCCAAGATAGATTTAACACAGATGAGTTCACAAGTTGCGACAGCAATGGCACGATACTCTGCTTCAGTGGAGGAACGTGCGGCAATATTTTGTTTTTTATTTCTCCGGGAAATGAGGTTGCCACCAACAAAAATAGTATATTCACTCGTAGATCTTCTGTCCAGGGAAGAACCCGCCGAATCAGCATCACAGTACCCGTGGACCTTAAGGTGACCATGATCATGATAGATAATGTCTTTTCCAGGGACCTTTTTTAAGTATTTAAGAATTCGCAGAACAGCTTAAAAGTGATGGAATTTAGGGTCGTGCATGAATTGACTAACTAGGCCAACGACGAAGAAGATATCAGGTCTACTAATTGTCAGATAGATGAACTTTCCTACAATCGTTGAAATTCAGACTTCCTCTCAAGATCGGGTGAAGCCTCTTTATGAATATCATACTTAGGGTCCACAGGACTATCCACGGGTTTGACTCCCAAATATCCAACATCACGGAGAAGGTCCAATACATATTTAAGGTGAGAGATCATAATTTTTCCTGCAGATCGAGCAATCTCAATTCCAATAAAGTATCGAAGAAGACCCAAATCCTTGATTTCAAAGGCAGAAGTCAATTCCTCTTTAACCAGATTAATGTGGCGGTCATCAGTTCCAGTAATGATGATATCATCCGCATAGACTATGAGAATAGTAGTGCATTCCTCCCTTTTGTAAACAAAAACTGAGTGATCTGAAGTACAACGAGTGAAATTTAGATGAATAATTTTGTCGCTTAGCTTGGAAAACCAGGCACGTGGTGACTGTTTGAGACCATACAAAGCTTTCTTAACATGGCACCCATGTCCTTTAGGAACATTCATACCAGGAGGAGGGGTCATATAGATTTCTTCCTCCATTTCATCATGGAGGAGGTATTTTTACATCGAACTGGTGCAGAGTCCAAGCCTTATGAGCAGCAATAGACAGTAAAATCCTGACGGAGTTCAGTTTAACGACTAGAGCAAATGTCTCGTAGAAATCAACTTCATTAACCTGAGTGAATCTTTTAGCAACCAATCTATCTTTATATCTATCAAGAGTTTCATCTTGACAAAATTTAGTAGTATATATCCATTTGCATCCGACAGGGTGACGTCCATGCGGGATAGGAACGATTTACCAAGTTTTTTGACGTTGAAGAGCATTCATCTCATCCTCCATAGCCTTGATCCAATGAGGATTCAAGTTAACTTCTGAAAAACTGTTAGAAATAGAAATAGAGGAAACAGATGCAAAATAAGCTTGTGACGAGTGAGAGATAGAATGATACCCAACATACTTATCAATAGGATATCTAGTCTGACCACTATGAATATGGAGCGCAGTGGTGGTCTCTTGAGTGGTGTTGTTGCTTGGATCTGGCGGAGTGGTGGTGGGTGGTGGAACATGAGTGTGGCATTCTTGCCCAATAGTTTTGTTTTGTTTTCTCTAGTAGACTTGAAGATTCTTCCTTTTACTGTACACACGAATGTCATTGGTTGGAATTGTCTTCCTAACAGAAATATCCACACTTCTCGGAGCAAGCACATCAACCAGAACAGGGAGGGGTGGCAACATGTCACTCTCTTCTTTGTTTTCCTCCCGAAAAGTTACAATTTTGCCCTCATCGGAGTAATATGGAGTGTTTTCAAATAAAGTAACATCTTTTGATATAAACCTTCGTCGAAGAGCAAGAGAATAACACGTATACCCCTTTTGGTTGGCAACTCATCCTAAAAGACACATTTTATCGCTTGCGGGCCTAATTTGTCCTTGTGAGGCCCCACAATATGAACAAATGCGACACATCCGAATATCTTAGGTGGAATAATGAAAAGAGACATATTTGGACAAAGAACTTTTAGGGGGTACTTTACCTCCAAAGTACCAATAGCCATCCAGTTAATTAGATAGACAGAGGTGAGGACACCTTCATCCCAAAGTCCCTTAGGAACGTGCATCTCTTGCAACAAGCAACAAGTGGCCTTCAAGATATGACGATTCTTCCTTTCGGCTACCCCATTCTGCTGAGGAGTCACGGGACATAAAGTATGAAAAATAATGTCATGGTCTCCTGGGACACTCTGAAGATCACTGCATGCGTATTCGTCTCCGTTATCACTCCTAATAATTTTAATTTTAGTTCCAAACTGGATCTACACATGGTGATGAAACAACTGAAATATTTTTGAAACCTCATTTTTATTTTTCATAAGATACACCTAAGTGAAGCGTGAGTGATCATCAATAAAGAAAATAAAATACTGAAAATCATTCATAGAGCAAATAGGGGATGCCCAGACATCAGAATGTATCAAATCAAAACATTTCACACTTCGACTCAGACTAGGAGCATAGTTGGTTCTACAATGCTTAGCCAATTCACAAGTTTGATAATCAAAAGTAGTGTTTTTAACATTAATAAAATGTGGAAAAATAGATTTCAAAATCTTCAAACTAGCATGCTCAAATCTCTTATGCCGCAGCATCAACTAATTTGGATTTGTGGACTTCTGAGAACCAAAATCTTGACAATTGTCCATGACAAAAACACCACCCGACTCATGTCCACCACCAATCATCTTCCCACTCGCCAGATCCTGAAAAACACGATGAGAGGAGAAAAAAGTGATAGAACGGTTAAGTTGTTTAGTTAAACTGTTTACAGATAACAGATTTGTGGGAAATGAGCGAACAATAATCACAGATTTAAGAGAAACAGGGGGAAAGATGAATAACCTCTTTACCAGTCACAGAAGCTGAGGAACCATCAGCAAGTTTCATACTGCCAGATGCAGGAGAAATAAAATAAACTCTCATTGAAGACTCGATCATGTGGTCAGAAGCCCCCGAGTCAATAATCTAAGGGGTGGAAAGTCCTTTAGAGGACACAGAAGTAGAGTGAACACGAGCAGCCGTACCCGACAAGTTACCAGTAAGAGATCGGTTTTCAGAGCCAGCGACATTGGCTTTCAAGGCCTTGAGTTCTCTAGTCAAACTCTCGTTTTCTGCCTGAAGATACCTGGTATTCTCAAGCTGGCCATGCATAGCTGTTTGAGATCTCAGATATTTCTCATCAGAACCGCGAATTCAACTTGAAGGAACCAAGTGAGGATGAAGATCCCAGCATTTCGACTTCTCATGACCTTTCTTCCCATAGTGAGGAATTTCATTTTATTCTTGTCTAATATTTCTTGGATATCATTTCTTCTGCTTAGCAACAAGGACAGATTTCTCATAGCCAACATGAACATCTGAACGAAGAGAGTTTATACGGCTTGTCTCTCCTCGAATATAGTGAGTCACTGTCTCTAGATCGGGCACAGAATCTCTTTCCAACATCTGAACTCTCTGAAATTCAAGTTCAGGAGGAAGGTCGGAAAGCATTTCAAATATCCTCTGTTGCATAAATTCAGTCTTGTAGTCTTTGATGGTCTGAATAGCAGAATATTGATCAATTTCGGCTCACTTATGGGTCAGTTTGCTATAATATTCCTCGAAATCACTCTTCCATGTCATGTGGATCTGCTCAGTCTAGAGTTGATATATTCTAGTCAAGTCCTTTTTTGAGTAATTCGTTTGATCAACTCTCACATTTCTTTTGTCATTTGATAGAATAGAAAGTGACTTGCAATCTTGGGTTCCATAGAATTGATCAGTCAATTGATCACAGTAAGATTCTCACCTTCTCATTCCTCATATAGAGGGTCGGTCTTGCTTGGAGTCGGCTTGGATTCGGTGAGAAACTGATGTAGTGATATGCTATGGGTGCACAAAACATACGACGCTAGGTGATAGTGCAAGGGTGACACACTAATCTGAACCTAAATGCAATGTAATCGTCGATATCTCGACAAATAAATTTGAGCAATGATAATTCTAACTGCACGCAAATATTTGAAATTGAAAAAAACAACTAAATAATTTGGCAATTTTATAATGACTTTCCTTCGCTCGGAGGGTCAAAGCAAAGCGCACGGCGAATAGCTCCACCTGCAAATTATTAGCGTAAAGGAACAATTTCTACGAGCAAGAATCACAGCACATATATTTATTCACCAATGAAAATGTCAAATTAAATAATTCAATACCACAAAACAAACTCACAAAGGAGCGAGCTGAACCTAGACATTGAAGAATTAGGGTCCGGATGCGTAAATCTGCGATCGGAGGGGAAACCGGCGACGTGAAAATGAAGATGGTGGTTGTCCTCGGCGGTAAATGATGAGATCGAGTGAGAAAATGGTAGATCCGGCCACGTACGAGTAGATCCGGGTCGGGAAGGGGTGGATACGCTATTTAGGGTTGGATCCGGGCAAAAATGGAAAGTACAAGTGGCGGGAATAACGGATCGGGACTGAAATTCTCAAATCTGAATGGATCTGGAGAATTAGGGTGATTTGGAGGTGGTTCCACGAAGAGGAGGGGATTGGGTGGCAGGCCGGTGGTAGGGAGGGGGTTGCCGGCTATGGAGGGGGCGTGGGAGGGAGGCGACGACTGAGGATGGGTCGCCGGGTTGGGGGAAGGAGGCTGGGGGGTCGGTGGAGGAGGGGGCAGCAGGGTGGAGGCCGGTTTAGCCGGCGGTTGCAGGAAAACTTGCACTGCAGGCCGTCGGGTTTAGGGGAGGGATAGGGGGGCTGTCAGCGGCTGGATAAGGGGTGTGAGGGGTGGAAAATGAGGGCTAGGGTTAGGATTTATCATGGGGGGAAGAACGAGCACCTAGGAGTCGTCACTTAGGGTTCCACGGCGTCGGCACCGAGCTTTGATTGCTGGAATTCGGGAATAGTAGTCTCCAAATTCTGCAATGCTTTGGTTCAGTTTCTTAGACCAATATTTATAATAAAACAAGTCATTAGGGCATCCCTATCAACGGCTATGATTGGCCGGTAGGAGAGACCACTAAAATACATGAAAATAAACCAATAAAAATAAATTGATATATGATCTCGACTCGCGACGCGGATCCGGACACATCTGTTGAGTCCAATAGTCGATCCGGGCACGCTATATTGTAAGTCATCAAATCATCCCTGAATGAGCCCAAAGCTTGTGCTCGTCTCTGCTCCGCATCAGGAACCCAAGTCTTTGACGACTCCCAATGAATAATTTGCATAGATTTAGCCCATATGAGGTAATTCTCTCATTAAGCTTGATTTGAGTTACACCATGATTGAAGTCCATGTTAGAACTTCCTCCACTATAGTGTTTATGAGGATCAACCACCCCTTCAGAGACACCAACACCCTTCAATTTGTCATCCATGGGAACAACCACCAAGAAGAAGAAGGAAAAAGATCAAGACAGAAAACCAGCACAACTGATGGCTTCTGCAACAAGACTCCTTCAACAGCCAGTAGCAGGACCCCCTAACAACAACAGAAAACAAGACTTCCACAACCTTACAGCAGCAAGCCAACAAACATTGGAAGAAGGCAACATCGGAAGCCCGTGCAGCCACAGACGGCTTCAGCCGAACCAACGGGAAGAAGTAGGAGGAGAACGACAGAAGTTGTTGAACGGGAAGGAGAACGATCGAGAGCCGACAACTCCTGCACCGACAGAAGCAGAAAAAAAAATGAAGAAGGAGACGGAGATCAATCGAGAGCCCGATGGCTTCAGGTCGACGGATATGGATCGAGCGAACAGCGGGATCGATCGACGACTTCAGGTCGATGGAGACGGACGACTCCAACAGATCGATCGAGCGAACGGCGGGATCGATCGAGCGAACGGCGGGATCGATCGAGCGAACGGCGGGATCGATCGAGCGAACGACGGGATCGATCAAGCGAACAGCGGGATCGATCAAGCGAACAGCGGGATCGATCAAGCGAACGGCGGGATCGATCGAGCGAACGGCGACGAGCCTTTAAGTTGACGCCTCTGATACCATGTTGAATGAAAGAACACGAGAGCGTACCTTAGGGTTTCTGCTCAGTTATGCTCCTTTGTCTCCACAAATGAGCCTTAATGACCTTTTAATACAATCAGCCACTCTCTTGTATATGGTCACCATGCGGTGAGCACAAGTTAGCTTGACTCGTAACACTTCCTGCGAAACCCAGTGTCGGATGGAGGAGGATGTACGAAGGAGTGTAACCCTAGCATAATGTGGAAAAGATCCGCTCTGCCACACAAATGAAACTGCAATCTTTTCACGCAAAAAACCAGGTTTTTATCACTTTACGGTCATGGGCAAAGAACACCAAACAGGTGCGAAAAATATGGTGGAATTTTTGGCAGAACAAGCCATAGAGGATCTGCCATTTCAAACATGGCCTAAGTTGGCTAGCATTGTTTGGTGTAGTTGTATGTCGCATGCATGAAGTATTAAATCGAAATAATGAAATGATCATAAACAATTTTCATCTATGTTACATTAGCTCTACACTTCTACCCCATCTCCCACCAAATTCTTTAAAAAGAACTCAATCTACCCATTTAATTGGTTTATTTTCTAACCTTTATTGTGCATTTTCAAACCACCAAAGTCTATTATCTGTTATCTTATTTTAATATAAGTTACTATCAATGTTCTTTTCATATAATAATTTCTTAATTTATCAGCAATTTTTTAACTGCCAACCCTCATATACATATAACATCGGTGGCCTAATTGCAGCCTTATGAAATCTACTTCAAAACTCCGAGATACCTATCCTCTTATCTCTTATCGCACAGTACTCCAGAGATAATTCTAAATAGCCTTAAATCTAGAAGTTATATCTTCTTCTATGTCTTCATTTCTTTTGACTAACAGATCCAAGATAATAGATTGATAATGACTTCCACCACTAAAATTGTATTTGGCATATTGATCGTTGTCTTCTAAACAATATCTCAGTTAATTTAGGTTTTCAGTTATCACGTTAGATGTCTTACTGATTAAAATTGAAAATGCAAAAAGAATACCAAGACACATTTTTGGATATCTTTTGTGAGTATCTTAATAAGTAATACAAATAAATATGGAATTAACGTTGATCTTTGATGTAAGCCGGTTGTAATTGTTTTTTTTGTTACTCAAACTACTTCTAATACTAGTTCATACATCAAACATATCTTTAACAACTTTAGCATACCTTTGATTCCCATATTTTTTATTAATGCATACCACTTTATTTCTCATGATACTCAGATAAATGCATTTTCAATATCAATAAAAATAATATTTTATTTAGGATATATACTTTTCTAGCATGTCATAGGACAAATACTTTTTCATCATGAACTAAACCAATACTCCAAAATTGAGAAAAAAAAATCCTAATCCTATTGCTCAATAAATTTTTCTGGCTTCAATATCTGACGTATAAGTTTGATTTCTATAATTAGCACAATCTTAAACATCTTATTTTTCTTAATTATTGATATCAAAATAATTCTTCTCCACTTATATGACACCACTTTAAGCCTCACTGATATTCAAAGTTTTTCCACTCTTTAAAAGTACATTTCTTTTCTTTAATAACATTTTGAACATCCTCAATCTATCATCAATCTTCTTATCAGTAAATGATTTATTTATGTACTACCAAAAATATTGCATGGAACTAATATCTTCTCCAACAGTAGATTTGGCTTCAGTCAAGTAACTTCAGTGTGTATCTTTAAGTTTTAATAATGGATCTTTCACCTTTCATATTCCACCCTATAATCCTATGGTAATTTCTTTTTTTGCAAGAAGCTTTATTTGGCAAAAACAAGTCCATTTGAGCATAGATGGATTCACTTTTGTACGTAATTAAACGCCTTACAAGATCATAGACTATAGTAAAATCAAGAAAAGATTCTCTCACTAAGTTTTTATTTCTTTTATTCCATACACCTATGAATAATTTCATATCTCGCCCTTTAGAACATATATATTCATTTAATGTGACAACTATTAAATAGCATTTCTTATGCAAATTGTAATAATGCATCAGTTACTTACCATAATTGATCTTCTAACTTATTATTAAAGCCAACTTGAAAAGCACAAGTACCAACCACATTTAAAAATTCGTCATCATTAACTCTTAATAGCAGTCACTCTATCACTAATCCTTTTCACATCAACCTTTGTTTCACAAACCCTTTATCCACCACTATCACAACTTCGTTCATATTATTCACATTTCCAACACATAATATTATAACCATCCTCAATATTCTTGATTTTTAAATATAGAAAATGATCATATTTAGGGCGCCTGATGAAGATATCTAGACATCAGATGAAGCAAAAACAAGATGACATACAATAAAATACAATGAAACAAAACTTCCCAATCATTCTTAGGAGCTACTACCTTATTAATTTAGGAGTGTGTGATATAATATATATAATAATAGCAATTAAAAAAACAAAGACAGACAATTCATACAGCATAAAATCAATGTTATTATATGCAGGAATATAAAAATGCAATAATAAAGAAACAAATAATGGCTCAAAAAGCCCTTATATGACTTCAATACAAAAACAAAGACGACAATTCAGAGAACTTATCTACCTCAATAAGAGTTTTGTGTAACATTAAAAATGAATCCATTGTTGTATGATATACAGTAAGAGGATAGTATTGGATACTTACAGCAGGATTGTAAATGTCAATCTCTTCGTGTGCACAATTTAGGTCACCAGTTAATACTACAGGTTTTACTTTTTCCAATTCCTGGAAAAATTATCAACAGTCAATCAAAATGAGTTAGAAAACTTGAGAACAACAAAAATTACATAATCTAGTTTGTAAGGAGAGCAAGAGTGAAAAAAAAGGAAAATGGGTGATATTCATCAACATACAAGGGTTTTTGTTTCGGGATCCCGTTGGGGACCACTTATCATGGAAAAGCCATGAGGAGATTGAAACATGTCATCATATATTTTTGCATTGCATTTCATATTTGGAACACTCGCAACTAAAATTCACATGTTCTTTAAGACTTAGTGAGGGGAGATTCCCTTATTTTGGAACCCTTAATTTTCTTGCCCTACTTATGCTAGGGAATGAAGATATTTCCTAATGCAACAATTAATTCCCTCGCTCTCTCCTCTCAGCTGACGCCCAGCTAAGCCTCTTTGGGAGGCCAGTGGCGGTAGAGGAGGGAGCAAATGCCACCACGGATTGGGACTGGAGGGAGGGGGACGCATTCCGGAATAGAGCGAATCACCATTTTGCTTGGAGAAATTGGAGCAAACGCCACCGAAAGGCGGGAAAACAAATGTCTCACTCTACCGGCAATGTGTTCGCTGAAATAGCACCGGAAGGTCGCCAGCCTCCCAAACAGGGCCCAAGGCATGGCATGGCGTCTTTGGATCGAGCTCGGCTCCCCGTCTGCATCTGTTCATTCGACCGACCACCCCCCATGAGAATACGCCCCTTCGACGAGGTTCATTCCTTCTCCCCATCATAGATCCTCACGACCGCTCACTCAATCTCAAATGGGGGTCGTAATAACTTGGTAAAGAACCACCCACACCCGTTTTCGTCGGTGACCCCACCTCCGTTGGGTTGGGTCCTTCTTCACCTCAAGTGCATCATGTTAGATATGTTATATATTATGAGTAGTAGTGTTAGCTTAGAGTCACCTCGGATGTTAGAATCACCCTCCCTTGTACATCATATGTATTACCATTGTTTCAAGTGTGAATACAAAAATTCTATTTTTTCCTATCATGGTATTAAAGTCAGGTTCCGCCTCCTCTGATTCCCGCTCTCAATCGCTCGTTTCTGCAGGCCGTCGCTCGTCTTCCACAGCGTGATTAAGGCTTCCGTTCGTCTTCCGCAGCGTGTCGGTCCCGTCATTGGCTTTCCACTTATCTTTTGTCGTGATTCAGGCTTCTGCAACAATCCCGGCTTCCAGAACTACTGTTCTACTCACACCAATCTAACAATCCCGACTTTTCGCTCGTCTTCCGCCATGATTCAGGCTTCTGCAACAATCCCGACTTCTGGATCTATTGTTCAAGCTACTGCTTCCCCCGATCTCTTGATCCAGTCGAACACGTTTCTACTGGTTCCAACCGATCTTCTGGTACAGGCTTCCAGCTGCCGTCTTCAACTGATTACTGATTGCGCACACAGCTTTTTTATGCACACAGTGATCTCGATCGACGCAGCCCTGCTTCTGTCATGCTCCTCCCTCCGGATCGATCCCAATCTCCTCTCGCCTGATCGATCCCGATTGTCCCCCGCCGAGCTCATTTGCTGCCCCCGCTCGTCTCACCGAGCCCGTCTGCTGCTCTTACAGCCCGTCGGATCCCGCAGTCCTCCGTTTTAATTCGATGGCGTCACCTCACTCCTCTTTCGCCTTCCTCCAGAAGGCCTTGGTGATTGCTGCGGGGACTCTTCCTCCTGCTCCCCCTACTGCTCGGTTTGGTGTTCCTCGTCACCAGCCGGTCTGCTGTCACTATTGTCAGTGTCCGGGACACATCCAATCTGAGTGTCGCAAGTTTCAGAGGGCTCAGCAGTCCGATCAGCAACGTGCTCCTAGTGTTTCTTCCCCTCACTTTTTGGCTCCTGCGAAGTCTCTCTTGGTATCTGAGCTTGCGCAACTGATTGCCCAACAGTTCTCACAGCCAAGCTCTTCTGTCTCTGTCATTCAGCCAGCTGCCTCCGCCCCTACAAGTATCTCCACCTCCGACTAGTTGCTTGACTCTTGAGTGTCCTTTCACATTACCTATGATGTCACACCTTTTGTCATGTCAGCCCATCTCCCCTCCCCTTAGTATCATGGTAATAGATGACACCATTCACCCCATTACCAGTCACGGTCTCCTTCATACCACTCATTTTCATATTCTTGATGTTGCCTACATACCTAAGTTATTCATGAACCTTATATCCGTCAGTCAGCTCACATCTCATGGTTGTCTGGTTACCTTTGATGAGTTTAAATGTTGTGTGCAGGATCGTCTAACTGGGGCACTCCTTGGGGTTGGTCGTCGTCGTTGCGGGGTGTACACCCTTGATCGTCTCCACCTACCCTTCCACTTCATCGTCACCTGCAGCTTCCTCCATTTGTCTTCCTTCGGTAGGGTTTCTATCAGTGGCACTACCATCTTGGTCATCCCAGTGGTTCACGTCTAGCTTTTCTCATTAGTCATGGTTTCATTGGTCGTGTTTTTATTGATCAGTATCACTCATGTTCGAGTGTAAGCTCGGAAAACAGCTCCAACTCCCTTATCCGTCTAGTGAGTACAGGTCTCGGTGTCCCTTTGATTTAGTTCATTCTGATGTATGGGAATCCACACCTTTTATATCCAAGGGTGGACACCGGTACTATGTTCTTTTCGTTGATGACTACTCTTGTTATTGTTGGGTCTATTTTATGTCTTCTCGATCTGAATTTTTTCAGATCTATGTTGCTTTTTCTGCTATGGTGCGCACACAGTTTTCTGCTTTCGTGCGCATTTTTCATTTTGACTCAGGGGGGGAGTATCTCTCTCATGTTTTTTGAGATTTGCTAGCTACCCACGACACTCTCCCTTAGCCTGTTTGTCCCGGTGCACACGCTCAGAATCGCACTGCTGAAAGGAAGCATTGTCATATTATTGAGACAGCTCGCACTCTTCTTATCTCTTCTCACGTTCCTCCTCACTTATGTGCTAAGGTTGTTTCCACAGCTGTCTATCTTATTAATCTACAGCCCTCCACTTTCTTTCAGAGTCAATGTCCTGATGAGTGTCTGTACTCTCGCCCTCCACGTTACACTCATCTTTGTGTTTTGGGTTATCGATATTATGTTCTACTCTCTCCACGTGAGCGTACTAAACTCTCTGCTCAGTTTATTCCTTATGTCTTTCTTGGGTACAGTACTGAGCACAAGAGTTATCGATGTTATATGTTGCACGTCGACTTCACATCTCATGTTATGTCACTTTTGATGAGTCTCACTCTTTCTTTATGTCCTCTGGTTTCTCGACCTCACACTCATTCGTTACTCCCTCTAACGTGCAGTTTTTCACTCTTCTCATCTCTTCGCCTCATGTAGCATTACCTCTTCTATGTCCACCTCTTCCCTTGCCATAGTCTACTTTGTCACCTCCTCCCTTGTCGTAATCTACTTTGTCTCCTCTTTTCTTACTGCAGTCTACTTCGTCATCTCCCCACTTCTCTCCTCTGTCACACACTTCTCCCTCTGATGAGCTGTCCACTTGTGATTGTGTCTCTCCTCTTCCTTATCACTATACTCGTCGTCCTCCTCCTATCTCCTCACCTCCAGTGCCCCCAGACTCAGTACCTACCTCCTCCAGTGAGTGCCATGTGGATGATCCTCCTGTGGGCCGCAACCCACCTCGTGAGAGGCGTCCTCCCGACCGCCTTAGCCTTGCTACCCTACCGCTGGACCTACCTGCCCTTTCTGCTACTGCCTGCAGTACTCCAGAGCCGACTTCATATCGTGAGGCTGCCTAGATACCTGATTGGCAGGTTACTATGTCTGCTGAGTTGGAGGCGCTTGAGCACACTCGTGCATGGGAGCTTGTTCCTCTTCCACCCGGTGTTGTTCTTATTACTTGTAAGTGGGTCTTTAAGGTCAAGACTCGCTCTGATGGTTCTGTGGAGAGGTACAAGGCTCGGCTAGTTGCTCATGGTTTTCAGCAGGAGCGGGGAGAGACTTCAACCGAGCTTGTTGGGGCATGAGCCCCATCGTCCCAAGACTCCCAACTGAAGTGGACATTGATCTGCTCCAATGCCAAATTTGACTAAGTTATCAGGTTGTAGGACTACTCCAGACCCCATTGACGACCCCTCCTCGTCCTTCCTAGCCTAGCATCTGTTCGTCCATGGCCTCTGGTTCCAATGGAAGAGGGTGATTCTCCACTTACGCAATTCATGGAGCTTATTCAGAAGACGATGACCAACCAGACGCCCAACAACAAGCTACAAAACTCACAACTTTTGAGGCCCTCGCAACACGCATCAATGGCATGCACTTGTCTCTTCGCCCGGCGTCTAGTCGACCCATGGAGGACCTCCCTTCTTAAATCGTTCAAAATTTCAAGGAAACCACTCTAAAGGCGGCGGTGTGAAATATTAATCTACACTTAAGTAGAGATAGGAAAAAGTTGGACTGATTCAATTGGGTGGAGGTATTTGCCCTTATTACATTGACATGTTGGGCAGTGTGCAACGAAGGCTTGAACTTTCTTTGAGGCCCTTCTAAAAGGAATTCAGTTGAATGTGGAGTCTTTTGGACCACTTCATGAGTGTGAAATCATGACAGTAGGTACCAAGGGAGAAGTGGGGAGGTCCGGGAGGAGGTACATGTTACCCTTATAACGAAGAAGTTTGCCATTAACTACCCAATTTGGTGTTGCTACACCCTCGATAATCTTGTACCACAGCTCAGAGGGAATATTCAATTATGTTATTTCTTGTAGAAGTGTGTAGAAGAGAGTTTCACTAACGGTTTTGAGATGGCATACAATTCCCATTTGTCTTCTTGACTAGATAAGGCATATGTGAGACATCCTGCATTCAATCGTGAAGTCAAATCCTCAAAAGTTGGTACACAATGTTGTTATGGGGAGGTGGCCAATTTCTGCCTCAAATGATAGTTCATATTGATCAGAAAGTGTTATCCCCACAAAAATGGCCTCCAATGTTACATAACTTTTGCTAGGCCACTCAATTCCTACTCATAAGTGGAAAGGTTGTTATGATGTGTAGAGAGCTTGCAACAAAAGAAAGCTGTGGGTGTCCCTTTTGTTGTGGAACTGCACTGCCCAATCCCCTGCCTAAGGCATCATACTCCACTTGAAATTCTTTTGTAAAGTCACTCAAAAAGAGGATCGATGAAGTAGAGAGAGTTGCTTGTAGAGTTGTGAAGGCCTTAGTCATTGTTGGGGTACACAAAAATGAACTCTTCGTGACAATGATGGTCAATGGTTCGGCGCTCATTCTGTAGTCTTCTATAAATGTGCGGTAGTAGACTGTGAGATCGAGAAAATCCCACAAAACCTTGACGGTTTTTAGCTCAGGTCATTCCATATAAGGTTTCAATTATGTAACTTTATTTGAATGTGTGTAATTATTTGGTTTTAATGCCATATAAGTATTGTTACTGTAGAAAGGAATGGGCAAATCTTGCATATATTTCTTCATGTGTAAAATACAAGAGAGAATACAAATATATAGGAGAAGCGGAGAACAATCCTATACAAGAGATGTGGGACTAAAGTAGAAGAAGGAAATGGGCCTATAATTGGATCTTTACAACAGTCTTTCTTATGTCATCTAACACTCCCCGCAAGCTGGAGCGTACAAATCGTAGGCACCAAGCTTGGACAAGAACTGGTAATACAACTTGCGAGGTAAAGCCTTGGTGAGGATGTCAGCAACTTACCCAGATGCGGGAACATGTTCAAGCTTCAGCTCCTTTGATTGGACCTTCTCCCGAACGAAGTGACAATCAACCTCAATATGTTTAGTCCGCTCATGGAACACCGGATTCTTTGCAATGTGTATTGCAGCTTGACTGCCACAAAGCAGAGTTGGAGGTGAGGACAATTTAACTCCCAAATCTCCTAGGAGACTTTCAAGCCAAGTTAGTTCAGAAGTAACAGCCGTCATTGCACGATACTCAGCCTCAGCAGACGAGCGAGCAACAACTGTCTGCTTCTTACTCCGTCATGTGATAAGATTTCCTCCAAAGTAAGTACAGAACCCAGTTGTAGACCGTCGATCATCCAACGAGCTCGCGTAATCCGCATCTGAGTATGCAATAAGAGAAAGAGAAGAGGATGGCTTGTACACAAGTCCTTGTCCAAGTCCTTGTCCAGGAGAATTTTTCAGGTACCTGAGAATGCGCTCCACAGCCTGGAGGTGAGAGACCCGTGGGGTACGCATAAACCGACTTACCACACCAACCGCAAATGATATATCTGGTTTTGTGACGGTTAGGTATATCAATTTACCCACAAGACGGCGATAGTATTTTGGATTTGGAAGTAAAGAGTCCTCAGATCCCTGAGCACACAGCATGTGGTTGACTTCCATCGGGGTATCCGCAGGTTTACACCCCGAGAGGTCGGCATCTTGCAGAAGGTCAACGCAATACTTACGCTGAGGTAAGACTAGGCCATCAGGTTGTCGAGCTACCTCCAAGCCAAGAAAGTATCGAAGATTTCACAGGTCTTTGATTTGGAAGATAGAGTTTAGATGTTGTTTAACATGTATCCCGGTTGAGTCATCGCCAGTGATCAGAATATCGTCTACATAAACCAGAAGAATTATGGTCCCAGTCCCAAACCATGCTCGGGGAGACTGTTTGAGACCATAGATAGATTAGCGAAGTAAGCATACACGAGACTCCCCCGTGGTCTCAAACCCGGGCGGTTGATGCATGTATACGGTTTCAAGAAGATCGTCATTCAAGAAAGCATTCTTGACATCAAGCTGATGAAGAGTCCATCAGCGGTGAACAGCTAAGGAGAGCAGAACCCGAACGGAATTCAATTTTGGAACTGGAGAAAAAGGTTTCCTCATAATCAAGGTCATACTGTTGGGTAAAGCCCCGAGCCACCAACCGAGCTTTTAAGCGATCAATCGTCACATCCGCAGCATGTTTGATAGTAAATATCCACTTGCAGCTAGCACAGCTGTGACTAGAAGGAAGAGATACAAGATCTCAGGTGTGATTGCCCCATAAAGCATTCATTTCTTCGTCCATGGTGGGACGTCACCGTGGATGCTGGAGGGCTTCCTGCACAGAGTTAGGTAGAGAAATAGAGGAGAGAGAGAGCAAAGTTAAGAAGGGGCGGAGAGAGCCGATGTAGAGAGACATAATTGGTCATTGGATGTGTTGTTGAGGAGATGGCCAGATCAACAAGCCGCGAGAGCACACCGGTAGGGGGAAGCTGTTGTAGGGCATCTGGACGTGGAGGAAGACGAGCGTAAACCTGTATGATAGGAGGTTTGGAAGGAACTGGTGGTGGTGTGGGAATCTGAAGCAGAGGAGGAGTAGGGAGAAGTGGTGGAAGTGGAGACGTCACAAGTATGATGGGTCGAGGTAGCGGAGGAGGAAGAAGGGGATCAGAAGGACTGGTGTGATATGGTTGGTCTTCATGAAAGGAGACATCAGCAGACACAACCACCTTATCAGTGGTAGGAGAAAAACAGACATACCCCTTCTGAGTGCGGGAGTACCCAACAAATATAGTTTTGGTAGCACGAGGGGCTAGCATGTCATTGGAAGGACCAAGGTGGTGGACATAACAGATACACTCAAACACACGAGATGTGAGAGAGAAGAGAGTTGTGGATGGGTAAAGGAGAGTAATGAGTGTCACAAAGTTGAGGACAGACGAAGGCATGCGATTGATGAGATGACAAGCAGTAGAGACGGCAAAATTACAGTAGAGGGGAGGAACCTGCATTTGGATCATGAGAGATCGAGCTACATCAAGAAGGTGACGATTTTTTCGTTCCGCGATGTCATTCTGTTGAGGCGTATAAGCACACGAAGTCTGATGTATAATACCGAACTCAGCGCACAGGTTGGAGAAGTTGCGCCCAGTATATTTTCGAGTATTGTCCGTACGAAGAGTTTTGACACAGGTAGAAAACTGAGTGCGTGTTTCCGTAAGAAAAGCACGGAACGTAGTCGTGAGTTCGGTACGATCACGAATTAAATACAATCAGGTAACTCGCGAGTAATCATCTATAAAGGTAACAAAGTACCGATACCCCAAGACACTAGAGACCTTACAAGGCCCCCAGATATCAGAATGCACTAGGGATAAAGGAGAATCGCTCCGAGTACATGAAGGAAAAAAGGAGACACGGTATTGTTTATCGAAAATACAGGATTCACAAAAGAACTCTTGGAGAGAGACAGTAGGAAGAGCTTTCTTGAGAATTGCGAGAGGGGCATGCCCTAGACGACGATGTCAATCAGTGGTGGAGATAGAGATGAGAACAGAGGTGAGAGCAGTGGGAGGAACGTCGAGAAGATATAACCCATTAGACAGTCGCCCTCTACCAAGGATAGTTTGTGTCAGTCGATCCTGCGCCACAAAGGAAGAGCATGAGAAAGTAACACAGCAATCAAGGTCTTGCGTAAGACGGCAAACAAAAAGAAGGTTAAAAGGAGAGCCCGGAACATGAATAACCGAGGATAAGGAAAGAGAGGGAGTAAGAGACAGATTAGCAGCGCCAGAAACCAGGAGTGTGTCACCATTGGCCACAGTGATGTGCTTGGGATAAGCAGTATCTAAGTATTTGGGCGGCTGCTGCGGAGAGAGATTGTGTGTAGCACCTGAGTCCACAATCCAGTGAGATCTGTGTGAGAGACACGATATACCTTCCTTGAAGATCGAGGCTACGGAGCCAGAGGAGTGACTAACCACCCCTTGAAGTTGATGTAGTTGAGTACGCAACGCAGCAAACCCATCAGCAGTGATCGAGTCGGATGTCATAAACCTGATCGGCGGTGAGGCACAGAAAGCGGGCGGCAAGAAGGCAGCGACTAGTCGGACAGATCCAGCGACTAAAATGGAGGAAGCACTGAGAACAGCGAGAACAGGCCGCAGCGGCGAGAACAAGCTGTGCGAGAAGATGCAGCTGCGTGAAAAGAGACAGTGGCGAGAACAGGCCGCAGCGGCGAGAACAAGCCACTTGGGAAGAGAACAAACCGCAACCTGAAGAAGGCGGAGCGGAGAAGAGGAGAAGTTGCACGCGATGAGACAAGTCGTAGCAACTAGCCAGAGAAGAAGTCGTGCGAGAAGTCCTCACGGTCATAGTGATCACACCAGCGGCAAGGGAAGATGTCGCGACCCAGATGCGGAGATCGCAGCGGTTAAAGAACAATTTGAGGCGAGAAGAAAGCCGCAGCGGAGAGAAGAAGTCGACAACCCAATAAGAACAGACCGCAGAGAGCACCAAAGCAAGCCGCGCGAGAAGGCGTGCAAGACAAGGGCAGCGGTTAGAACAGAAGAGGCTGCGACCAGAGAGGTCGGGCGGGAAGGATGGAGAAGATGAATTGGCACGCGAACTAGGGAGGCAGCATGGTCTCGGCGATA
This sequence comes from Platanthera guangdongensis, assembly GCA_039583875.1. NCBI lineage: Eukaryota > Viridiplantae > Streptophyta > Magnoliopsida > Asparagales > Orchidaceae > Platanthera > Platanthera guangdongensis. The sequence continues at coordinate 177,105,749 of CM077161.1, read as the reverse complement.
AGACACCAGCGGCAAGAAGCCGCGACCAAAAAATGCGGATTTCGCAGCGAAAAGAGAAGAGCGGGTTGAGAGGAAACAGTGCGGTTAGGGAGAAGACCGTGAGCTTAAGAGGGGAGCTTACAGCGAGAATAGACTAAATCGCGCGGGTAGGGAGGAAGAGGGAGTGGTCCCCACGTGCCAGAGAGAATCCTATAAGAGAGGAGAGGTAGAGGCCACGAGAATGAAGGGGAAGAGAAGCGGGTAGGGAAGTCCTAGCCGTCAAGGCCGCGCCCTGAGCTAGAAGAGGAGGTCGGCCGGGTAGAAAACACAGACCGCGCCTAACGCAAGCAGAGGATGAGAGGAAGACCGGGCGGTTAGCAAAATGCTAGCCGCAAGGAGAGACCGATTCTCTCTGATACCATGTACAAAGGAATGGGCAAACCTTGCATATATTTCTTCATGTGTAAAATACAAGTGAGAATACATATATGTAGGAGAAGAGAAGGAGAACAATCCTACACAAGAGATGTGGGACTAAAGCAGAAGAAGGAAATGGGCCTATAATTGGGCCTTTACAACAACCTTTCCTGTGTCATCTAACAGTTACCATTTTACCACCAAAACGTGTTTCTAATACCACAAAGACTTGCTGAATTTACCCTTATTTCCCCCATGTGCTCTAGTTGATATTGTCCATCTTTCAACTCTTCAGGTGACTGCTAAAAGAATCTCATATCTTGAGGTTCTCTTCCTTCAACTACAACGCATAGCTCCACTATCATCTTGCATGTCCAATAAATCATGAACCAACTTTTGATATTCAATTCAACTTTTATGTTGGAGTGAGGGTCAAGTTTTACATAAAATTTCAATATTACTGCACTACTTGCATTGATAAACGATCATCTATCATCTATAATATATAACAGTGAAATTCAATTGAGATATGATGTTACATTTTAAGACTTTCATGTATTACCCTCACAAAACTGTGTGCATAGAAATTCCCTCTAATATGCTAAAAACTATATAGCAATGCTCTAGACATCATATAAATAACCTCTCAACAGGAATTTAAAGGTCAGGAGAAATTACCGTGTTTAGAGGTTTCCTTTACCTAGGTGCAGTGCCCACAAAATATCGCCAATAAAATGAAGAAAATGTAACACGCTTAAATAAGATAGTCCAATATACATATTTAACCAGCGAGGATCTGGGGAAGGGCACCCCCGCAAGCGTGAAATGTAGGAAAACCTTACCCTACATTTTTGCAAGAGGCTGCTTCCAGGACTCAAACTCGTGACCTCAAAATCACACGGCAACACCTCAAGTCCTCACCCGGTGCGCCGAGGCTCCCATTCAAAAACACATTCTATGAATGAAACAATTGTCTGAGTACTTGTGTCCTAAAGAGGTAATCATTTACATTGTAGCCATTTTCTCTTGTATTTTTGGCTGTTTAATGAAAAAAAAATCCCAGAATGCCCCACCAAAATAATATAAATGAAGTGCATGTTCTATGTATACATGAAAATCATCGAATATAGTAATCTGATTGTCTAGAAAAGGCGTGAGAAAACTCATCCAACTTTATGTAGGATAAGAGCAATCACTTGGAAAGGAAAAGAGCACCAATGAAGATAATGAGACTTACTTTCATGTAGTTGCTGAGAGATGGATCCCATTGTTCAACCCTGTAAGCCTGAACCAAATATATGCTGGAATAAAGATCACAATATCACTTTACATAGATCAGAACACATGAAAAATAAATAAAAATTTCATTACCAATCGTCTTAAGCCATCTCCAGAATTAGGGACATATCCACTTATCAAGTAAAACTTTTCAAATTCAACTGTCACAATTCGCCCTTCAGTATCATGATCCAGTATACCGAGTCCGTAGTTAACTGAGATTGGCTTTCTCTATTTAAGGAGGGGGGAAATTAAATCTCAACAAAAAGGAATTGCGTGTAATGGAATTTTAGATCATACCTAAAATTATTTATAAGTGATCAACAATAAGCACCATCAAAATAGCATGTCAAAAACATATATAGCTAAAAATCAATATAACAGAAAGGATAACAGCATAGGGAGTGGAACTACGGGTTTGTTCATGTTGACAAAAAATTACAGGGCATGAGCTTCACTCCATAGAAACAAAATGAGACCATGCCACAAACAATTTGTGAGGAAGTTGAGTGCTAAGGTAACAAATGAATAAGTTGCCTGTTGCTAAAATCATGATCCTCATCAGTATTAGCTTACTAATCCAGCACAAGTATATTAGAATTAATATAGTTTTTGATTTATTTTCAGATTTAATTTTATATAATTATTAGGATTATCTTTATTGTAACTTCGATAATAGGATTATTAAGAGCTTCGAGATTACAATTGGATTAATAGATAGGAATAATTTTAACTTTATTTTGTAAAGATATATATAAATCCCAAATATTTCCTGTCCTATATTGAAAGATAAATTGAAATCCCCTCCCTTTCTCCTCCCCCCATGAAAATGGATATTGAAAGATAAATTAAATCCCATCCCTTTCTCCCTCCCTTCTCCCTCGAGTAGTATTCACATTCACAGACGGTCTGATTCCTATTTTTTCAATGTCAAATGTTTGTTCGTGCTCAGAAAAAAGACAGGAAGGAGATTTACTCGGCAGGAAAAAATATGCAAGTTTGCCGCAAACAATTTGTGATCAAGTTTAGTGCATAATTCAAAAAATGTGTAAGTTGTCTATCCCAAAAATCATCCTCATCACCATTAGCCTTAGTACTGGGACACAAGTACATATGAAAAATTTAAACTATTTTAGTATTTAATTTTATATAATTGTAAAAATTATCTTTATTGTGAATTAGCATAATTGTTAGGAATATTTTTACTGTGACTTAGATGGTAGGATTAACTGGACGTGTGAAGATTTTAATTGAAACAATAGATGGATTAATATTAAAGTTATCTTGAAAACGTAGTTATAAATCCTAGCTTTTATCCTCCCTACATTTTCTCAATCCCTCCCTTAACTTAGAACTTGAATGACAAATTGAAATTCCCACCCTCCTTCATCTCTCAAGAGGTATTCACATTCACAAGAACTCAGTCTGATTCCTAATTTTTCCGTCCATGTCCATCCTTTAACTACATCTTTACCAATGTTGTTGTGATCCTTTTTACGAAAATCATGGCATGATCACTATATCCTTGGTCCCCAGTCAAACAATGAGAAACATCCTTTCCTCTTGCAATGACATGAAGAACTCTTTACCAATTTTGTGAGAAAAAAGGAAGAAGATCAACCAAAGAGATCATCATCAAAATAGCATCCTTCAGAATGTCGAAAGAAATTAGAAAGTGTAATTTAATTATGTTCAATACTATGAGCTTAAACAATTAAGGGAATGAAGATTTTTCACAGTACCCTTGATATAATAGCAGTTCCAGAATATCCAAGCTTCGAAGCACTACAGGTCCAGAAGCTATTATCATAACCATCGATCAGGTTATTCTTTATCGTACTCACATCTTTCTCCTATTCATGACAAATAATAAGTATTTAGATAATAGGCAAACAAATTTCATATTACCCAGAGAAAACTTGTTTCAAAAACTATGAGGGGCAAAATAAGCTCAGTATATCCACAAAGACAGATAATCTTTGTACCAAACATCTTTCAGTATTTATATTACATCAAAAAAGAAAAAAAAACTTGGGGTGGTCATGCTCCTGAAGTAGGACCATCAAATGAATCTAAGTTGAGTGGTTCTTTTGAATACATATGGCTAGTATAAAATAAAAATGTATATGTTGCTTATAGATATGAGCGGTCATCCGCAGGGTCCTCCCAGACAGTGTGTGGAGGCTATACTTGGTTGTCGGCCAAGTTATGGACAGATAATGTCCTCACGTGGCGCACTGGGGGACTCGTGCGCTGCAGCTAATGTTTTAAAAAGAACATTAGTTTCTTTATTGAAGGGGGGGAATCACTTGCTTGTAATTTGGTCTCTTGCAAACACAATACATCAAAATCCTCCTGTTGGGTGAGTTGAAGTGCGGAGAAACTCTTCAGCTTGAGCAAAGCCCTCAAACCATTAACATTCCAGGAAATAAGCTTCATGGAGTTTGTACTCTCATTAAGAGGTGGAGGCCTCATGGTTCTAGGATTATAAGGAATCCACTCCCTTTGAGGCTTCTTGTGTGCAAGCACAGCCCAAGGTTCATTAGTGCTTGCAGGTAAACTTATTTGGTTTGAATCCTTCTCTAAACTTTGGATCCCTGAAGACCCGTGTTTTTCTAATTGAGACTGCACTGTCCCTACAATCACAAAAACATAGCTTTCTGTCATGTAAGAAAATAGTTAACTGGAACCAGCAAGAAAAAACAAGTACCAGAAATTTCTTCTGTCACAATGGGCAATTCATTGTGCTCCATGAAAGATTCCGAATCATTGTCATCTACGGAACTCACCACCATCTTCTTCCTCCTTGTTCTTCTCTTAATCTCGGCAGAATCTAATACATCATGCAGACCTTGAGGAATCCCCGTACCATCTGATGCAGTGGTCTTCCCTGCATGAAGCAAAAGAACATTATACTTTGGTGCCTCGATCGAATGGAGAAAATATCATTTTGTATTCGTTACTAGAACTATTACAATGAGCTCATAAAACATATTCACCTTTGAAGGGAAAAGACTTGAGAGAAGATATCAATTCCTGCTTAGTGCCACTTGTTGAGATACCAACACTCCTTGAATGTATATAACAAGCAATGGCAACCACAAAATTAAGACCAGTCATGACTGTTAAATTCAAAAATCTGGAATAAAGAATGAGTATAATTTATACAACTCACCTTGTCAATGTCCTGAGTTCCTTGACAGTCATAGAATTAAGCTTGCCTAGATTGCTTCTAATTTCCTCAGTTCCAACTGATCCCACTGCATCCTCCTAAATATCAAATAGCATAAATCGAATAACTAATTAACGCCAAGTGTATATAAATAATGAAAACACCATCTAACATTTCTAACCTTAGCAATGCTTTTCTCAGACAGCTCGCTGAAATCTGCAGTAATCTTAACCATTTTATCCTTCCTCCGGCCTGAGTTCAGTGCAGGTGAGTTCGATGAACACATTTCAGAACCAATCCCCTTCATTCCAAGAATCGTTGGCACTCCAATTCGCAGTTTCATGAAACGCAATGCATTCCTATAACGTCAAATAAATGCAACTGCTCATTGCAAAGTTCAACAGGATGATAATTCTATCCAAAGAAATGTACATCTTCGATCGAACTGGGTAATAAATAAGCGAGATATGCAAGGAAATGGAACAAGTAGAAGAAAACTACAAGCAAACAATGAAGTTAATGGCGATTGTTCAGAATTAAACCTAAGGAGTTCTATCTGAATGGTTCTGACTTCTGAGCAGGGAATAGCGACGAAATTGAAGTGTCTGTGGTGACTTTGAGTGCCAATGAAACCCTAAAAGGCTAAAACAAAGATATACTTTTTGTTTAAATAAATATAAATATAAGAGTGATAGGCACAAGACGGCCGACTGTGACAACACCTTAATCGCGATCGTGAATAAGGGGTTTTGTGAGCGCACATTATCCTGCGCACAATATGGTCCCAGCGCAGGAACCGGATGCTCTCCAGTTTGAGCGAATTGGAGGGGATCCAGTTCGCGGCGGGGATCATTTCCCCCCGCATCTAACGGCGGAGCTCCACTCGCGTGTCCACTCGCGGGACCCACTTTGCGGGGTCCACTCGCTGGCTCCTCCTTCTGCTCCACCGTTTGATGCGGGGGGAAATGATCGCCGCCGCGAACTGGATCCCCTCCAGTTCGCTCCAATTGGAGAGGATCCCAGTCTCCCAGTGCAATGGTTCGTTCGTCGTTCGAAAACTCCTAAGTGTTATACTCTGCTCGTCACTTGTTTTTGTGGTATGCATGATGGGTTGTGAGCGACAAGAAAACACATTTTTATTGTATGCAAATGACTTTATCTATATGAGTGCATATTTTTTGAAATTTAAAAATATATAAATTTTAAGAACTGAATTTTTTTAATAAAGAGTGGTAAAATAGGAAGCAAATACTGAGTTATAAATTTAAAGAGTGTTTTTCCCTTTAAATATAATATAGATATAAATTTTTATGAGAGAGACGAGAATAATTGGCTGTAGGAAATAGAAAGCGGGTGATTTTGTGATTATTTTGAGCATTGTTTTCAAGTTTAACTATGTAAAAATCATTTTTTCCTTATATTTTTTTTCGATTATATACAAATCAATTTAAAATATTCATTTCTCGTAAAAAAAAACTAATCTAATTTCAGCCCTAACCGCTCCATGTCTGCTCTCGCGATACCCCTTCTGATCCGGTCTCTCGTGCTCTCGCGATACAATAAAGCTAAAGCGCGCGCAGCCCGCAAGCGTACCCTTGTGCGCACACTGGCCACCGTCGTCGTCGGGCACTCGGGCAGCTTGCCCAGGCCGCCCGAACCCGCCCGAGGAGGGGGGCACACACGTCATTTTGTGAAAATTGGTGATCCGGGTGATCGAAACAGAATGACGTCATTCGCTAGTTAAAATTCCGCTTCAACATAATTACCAACATGTCCCTCAAAAAACTATTAAAAAAACTCTCATGCGTTCATTTGAAGACAAACAACTACAGAGACTAAAGATAGCTCTGAGATTTTCCGACAAGAACAAGGGACTTAGTTCGTTCATTCATTCACTTGAATTCGCTCTGCTCCCTCTCTATAGTGCAAAACGGCAATCACTTGGATGCTTTCGTGAGCCTAGGGAGAAGGCATTGGAATTCGCTACTGCGGATACTGGCGTGAAGGCATACAAGACTTCAGAAACTTAGCATCCTTCTTCGCAGGAGCGCCTAATCAAGGCTCCGACTCGACATGAAGTGTTTTCATCAATGCTCCGTGGACTTAACATTTTCCCTCCACTTGAGCGCTTTCACCAAGGCTCCAAGGACTTACTCTATTTTCCATTGTTCTTGTATCCAAATCTTGTAACGGAGAAATAGTCTGTCACCATTCGAGAAAACTCTCAAAACTTGTAAACTTGGTGAAATAGTGGATTTTGGCCTAACACTGATCTGGTCACCTGACTTTTCACCATTTCTGAATTTTCCACGGTAAAAAATACTTCTTTTTCATTTGCTGTTAGATTTTCATTGGTTGTTTGCATGCCCGATCCAACTCCGAACTAAGGCGGTCTAATTCTCCAGACCAGGAAAAAATCAGGTGACCCGCAACAAAAAGCATAGCGAACTTTGTGCGAAAAGCTATGTATTTATGAAAAAACTTGTTTTGGCAACTTTGTGTCTTGACTTTGCAGAACTGTCATTTTCGATCAAGCTTTAGCCAAAAAATTTACGAACATTATTAACGTTAGGGCATGTTAGTAGATGAGGTTCAACTTCATTGAGTAAATAAGTCTAACCAAACTACAAATACTGCTCGACAAAAAAGTGTGAGCGCTAGTTGAGGAGCAAATAGATAGATGAAGGATCGCGCTCACGGTGGTTCGCAGATTGCGCTTGCTGATCGTGCTCGCGGTGGTTTCCCCATGATCTCCATGATGGGATCATGGGGAGTGGGCTAACCGCACCCCCGACGATTTATAAATAGGCTTTTCCCCATCAATGCCCCCCCCCCCCCGAAATCGTCGTGTTTGAAACCATTTTTTGTGAGAAGAGCGGAGATTTCTCTTCCTCCTACGAAGGATTCATTCGGGTGTGACAACAGTGATGGCGAACGGACAGGTGCCGGAGAAGGCGGACGATGGAGCTTTGCGAACGAAGGTAAGTCGCAGGGAAGGAGGAAAACGGAGAAGGTACACTGGCGAGGAAGGCCGGAAGCGTCAAGCCGACGAGCAAAGCCCACTGATACGGGGACGAATTAGCCGACCGTTGCGCCCACTGCCGCACTCGCTTTCCCGGGGCGGAAGCGCCCTTGGTGCGCAAGCACGCATCTCAGGAGCGCGAGTGCGCACCTTGGGTAGGCGGGACCCTGCTCGCTTTTGGTTTGTGCGTCGATTGCGCACTTGCGCACAACGACGTTTTATTGAACATCCTTAGCCAGTTCTTTGCTTGCTTATTTTCAGATCTCGAAGCGGCTTACGAGGCCCTTGTGGCTGCGCTCGTCGCTTACCGTTGAACAGGTCGTGGTTTGGTGTAAGAGATTTGGGTTACCTGCCAATCTCAAAGTGAGAATACCACGTACTGAGGAGATAATTCAGAATCTGCCAAAGTGTTGAAGCCAAAAATGACCTATGTGGAGTTCGGGGTCCCTAGAAAGGGGTGACCTCACACCTACTACACCCGGAGGAACGTCACGGACCAAAGATCAAGAAGCTAGAAACAGACCCTCGGCTCTAGCGCGGAGGTCGCACCTCACACCCGGAAGACCTTTGAGGTCTCCCCCTCCCTTGCCAATGCTTGAGCTAGGGTGCCTTGAAGGATGAAGAGAGAATGAAGAAGTGATGAAGTCCCCCTCTCCAAGGCACCCATAAGGGACTATTTATAGTTTTCCAAATCTCATGTGCCAAAATGACTGAAATGCCCCTACGCTAAATATGTCTCGGGCCAATAGAAAACAGCCACACTGGGGGGTAAAGGGGGAAAAACCACTCTACCCCTCATCCACCTAGGGGCCGAGCACAAGGGAGACGAGGGCAGGGGCGAGACCCCCGGCCTTGGCCGGTCTCGCCCCACCAGGCCGCGGGCAGGGGCAAGACCCCCGGCCTTGGCCGGTCTCGCCCCACCAGGCCGCAGGGCTGCGGGCAGGGGGGGCAGGGGCGAGACCCCCGGCCTTGGCCGGTCTCGCCCCACCAGGCCGCGGGGCCGCGGGCAGGGGGGCAGGGGGGAGACCCAGGCCCCCCAAAAAATGGTCACTGGGGGAGGCCGATTTTTCCTCCCCCTACTAGTATATTTCCAAGCTAGAGCCAAAATTTGCCACTGAGAGTGCCCATATGTCCAAAAAGCTTAAAACTATATAGGGGAGAATACAGGGTTGTACACAATCCCCGCTCTTTTCGAGGTTGGCACAAGCTCGGAAAGAAACGTCCAACCCAACGTATTCGCTGTAACACCCCCTATCTGTCGCATAGCATATAGCAGTAGGTCCGGCCGGGGCCCGACGTCATATACTACAGACAGACCGGGTGGTTACTTATGGAAACCATCCAACCAATCTCAACGTCCTACACAGAGCATTCTAGCGGAAGCATTAAATAAAAGTTGTAACAAAGAACCCAGCATTTAAGCACAAATGTCCACTAATACATAATAGGAATGTTATACAAAATACCCAAAATAAGCCTTAAGGCCTTACAAAATGTTTCACTTCAAATTACATGTTTTACAAACCACGGCACGCAGGCCGGTCACACATGAATAAAGCAGTAAACACTTCCAATTAGGCCTTCAAGGGCCGGCTTCGCATTCGGGCTTTAGCCCGCTATTGACCGCTTGGTCCAGCTGCACCTGCAAGCAACAAACCACCGCACGGTGGCAAAACAAGGCAACGGTCAGCAATGCTGACCAAATTATAACGATCCCGCCCCCAACTCGGGGCGGCGATGCTCCTTCCCTGCATTTCATTAGCATAAGCGAGCAATATAAACATAGCCATTTCATCACAGACGTTGGCGCTCACGGCCACACGCCCCGTGCTCTCAGGGCACATTCTTGGTGAACCAGTCGATGTCACGTCAATTAAAGCCATAGACATTCCGGACTCACCACCGCCGCTAGGACGGCCAAACCTATGAGCAATTTGTCTTCCCGGCATGGGTCACGTCAATTTAAGCCATTGACCGCCGAAGACTCTCATCTATGCCAACGGCAAGTGCCACGTAACCTTAGGTCTCTTTAACCCGAACGACATAGATATGGGTACGGTTCCATCTAACCCGTGCTCACGTCGCAACGACAATTTAAGTCATTTGCGCTGGTCAAACTTCCGTCGAGTCCCATTACCATCACAAGTCACATAACCCGGTTATGTTCAAGTTGGCTCTCAGGCCACCAAGTTGGCAAGATCTCGTATCCGCCCAGTTTTCCTGGTGTACCTTTGGGTTAGTCCCCAAGGCTCCCTGCTGCAATCTACCGCGTAGAAAACCCGAAAAACAACCAATAGCACGGAGTCTTCTCCGGCATTATGCAATGCAACATCACCGATTCAGACCAACATGTCCGGGTAGGCTTCACACATCATGCCTATGTCCTGTTCTCGCTTACGGACTCTAAACAACGGGGACTTCACATATCTACCCGAAGGAACGCCTCCAACTCTCCGCAAACTCGCGAGAGCGGGCTTCCTATGCAAAGAAAGAGAGCTACTCATGCTCAAGATGAGGATCGTTACCCTAGCGTTCCTCTTTGGCGCCATTGAAAAGTAATCGGATGAAAAGCACCGCACTAGCTTTGCCTCCGTGGATCCGGAGTCGGCTTGCGATTCGGAGCTTCGAAGCTCCTCCAATGGCGAGATCTAGCTCCTTCTTCCTCCCTTGGCTCTCCTCTCTCTCTAAGGCTTTAGAAAGATAACACTTAAGAAAAAGTGAGGGTTTCTAAGTCCATTCCCGGGTATATCCCTTCGGGAACAACCCCCAGCCGTTGGATCTCAAAATAAGGAAACGAACGGCTTAGATTCGGGACTGAAATGCCCAATCTGGACCGAACACGGCCTGACACACGCCCGTGTCCAGGGTCGTGTGCCTCATTCGCCGTCAAAATCGAATCACCTGGAACCTCACACGGGTATCGAACACGCCCGTGTTCGAGCTGACACGCCCGTGTTCCACCTGACACGGCCGTATGGCCGGCCGTGTACCCCATCATTTTTCCCCAAAATCAACCCGAGCACTGCACGGGTTCTAGGACACGCCCGTGTCCTTACCCGTGTCACCTCAACACGCCTGGACCCCAGGCCGTGTACACGGTCTCGACACTCGACACTTCGTCGAGTGAAGATCGTCGACCTGATGACACGGCCTTGGACACGCCCGTGTCCTAGGTCGTGTGCCTTGTCTCGACACATCGTCGAGCGAAGCTCGTCGACTCCCCGGGACGATCGTCGAGACAGGTCGACACGGTCTGCGACACGCCCGTGTCGCAGGCCGTGTGTCATGTCTCGACACTTCGTCAAACGCAGAGTGTCGACTTCGCGGCTAAGTGTCGACACGGGTCGACACGCCCTGCGACACGCCTGTGTCGCAGGCCGTGTGCCCAGTCTCGACACAATGTCGAGACCAAAGTGTCGACACCCCGTCTCAGTGTCGACACAGGCTTGACACGCCCTGGGACACGCCCGTGTCCCAGGCCGTGTGCCTGCAGCCAGAACCCAAACTGGCCCAAAACGTCCCCCTTCGCTCATTTGAGTTTCGGGGCGTTACAACTCTCCCCCTCTTAAAAGAATTTCGCCCACGAAATTATATAAAGGAAAGACATGTACAAAACCAAAATTTGTACCTGAGCGGAATAACTCCGGATACTCGTCAAGCATAGTCTGCTCTCGCTCCCAAGAGAGCTCCTCACGACCGCAATTGTCCCACCGGACCTTGACCATCCTGATCTCTTTATTGCGTAGCCGCTTGACCTCTGAGTCCTCAATCCGCACGGGCTTGACCTTTGTCGTCAGCCCACTATCCACCGGTACTTGATCAACCGCGATCACTTGCGTAGGCTCTTGCACCGCCTTCCGAAGCACCGAAATGTGGAATACATCATGTAAACCACTAAGCTCCACTGAAAGCTTCAACCGATAGGCCGCTTCACCTACTCGCTCCAGAACCTCAAACGGTCCAAGGTATCTCGGGCTTAGCTTTTTCAATCGTCGCACCCGCGAGACACCCTTGAACGGCTTGATCTTTAAGTATACATAATCGCCCACAGCGAACTCCACGTTCCTGTGCTTGGCATTATAGTACTTTGCTTGTCAGTCCTGAGCGATCAGCAACCTCTCCCGAATGGTTCTCACCAAAGAAGTAGCGCCCTCCACTTCCGATCGCTTATACAACTTTGACTCACCCGTTTCTAACCAAGACAACGACGTGCGACATTTTCTACCATATAGGGCCTCGAAAGGCGCCATCTGAATACTCATTTGGTAGCTATTGTTGTATGCGAACTCCATCAAGTAAAGGTGGTCTTCCCATTGCTTTCTGAAATCCAAGACACACATGCGGAGCATGTCTTCCATAGTTCTATTGACCCTCTCGGTCTGCACATTCGTTTGCGGATGGAAGGCTGTGCTGAACTTCAGCTTCGTTCCCAACATTTGCTGCACAAGCCTCCAATCATTGGACGTGAACCGCTCATATCGGTCACTCACGATGCTGCGGGGCACACCATGAAGCCGTACTATGTTACCCACATAAAGCTTTGCCAACTTCTCCACCGGGTCATCCTTCCTATGCGGAATAAAATGCGACACCTTCGTTAATCGATCAACAACCACCCAAATGGCGTCGTTTCCCTTCTGCGACCTTGGCAAACCGTGCACAAAGTCCATAGAGATGTCATCGAATTTCCACTCCGGAATAGGCAAGGACTTAAGAAATCCTCCCGGCTTTTGGCACTCCGCCTTTACCAAGGCGCAAGTTTGGCATTTCGCTGCGTATAGCTCCACATCCTTTTTCAAACCCGGCCACCAAAACAGTTTCTTCACATCACGGTACATCTTCGTGCTCCCCGGGTGAATCGAGTACTTGGTATGGTGTGCCTCGTACAACAAATCCACCCGCAAATTGCCCACACTTGGGACGCACAAATGACCGTCTTTCCAAAGCAATCCGTCCTCCACGACGAATTGGGAATTTGACCCATCCAGAGCCTCTACCACGAACTGCTTCATATGAGCATTCATATCCAAAGCCTGTCGAATACGATCAGCCAGGTCATATTGGACTTCAGTCCAATTCAGAACTGCTTCAGCACCTGATTGTCTGTCCACACAGACAATCTCCAACGCCTCCAACTCTCGCACCAACCGCTCATCATGCACCGATAGCCAATTGGCTTGAGCTGGGGCTCGGCGACTCAGCGCATCCGCAACCGCATTCTCTTTGCCAGGCACGTAGTGGATCTTGAACGTATAGTCCCCCAGGAACTCCATCCATCTACGCTGCCGCATATTTAGATCATTCTGATCAATAAGATACTTCAGGCTCTTGTGATCGGTGTATATATCAATCTTCACACCGTACAAATAGTGTCTCCACAGCTTCAAGGCAAAAATCACGGCCGCTAACTCCAAGTCATGGACCGGATAGTTCCTTTCATGCACTTTTAGCTGTCTCGAGCCATAAGCGATTACACTTTCGTGTTGCAGTAGCACGCAACCCAAACCGCTGCCCGAAGCATCACTATAAATCTCATAGCCTTCGGTCCCACATGACGAACTCAACACAGGCGACGTGGTCAACCGACACTTCACTCCTCAAAAGCTCGCGCGCACTCCGGCGTCCAAACGAACTTATGCTCCTTCCTCGTCAAAGTAGTGAGAGGTAACGCTATCCGCGAGAAGTTCTCTACGAAGCGCCTATAATAGCCGGCAAGCCCCAGAAAACTCCGGACTTCCGCTACAGTAGCAAGCTCAGGCCACTCCCGTATCGCAACAATCTTCGTCGGATCCACATCAATACCCTCTTCACTCACTATATGCCCGAGAAACGCCACTGAGGATAGCCAAAACTCGCACTTCGAGAACTTGGCATACAACTGATTTCTCCTTATCGTTTCCAACACCAAATGAAGATGCTTGAAGTGATCTTCCTCACTTTGCGAGTACACCAAAATATCATCGATGAAGACGATCACGAAATGGTTCAAGTACTCCCTGAACGTCCTGTTCATCAAATCCATGAATACTGAAGGCACATTAGTCAGCCCAAACGGCATGACCGTAAACTCATAATGCATGTATCTTGTACTAAACGCTGTATTCGGGATATCACTCTCCCTTATTCGCAGCTGATAGTACCCAGCCTTGAGATCCAACTTCGAGTACACCGTCGACCCGACTAATTGACCAAAGAGATCATCAATCCGGGGGATCGGGTACTTGTTCTTATCCGTCAGCTTGTTTAGCTCCCGATAATCAATACATAGCCTCAAGCTTCCGTCCTTCTTCTTAACAAAGAGGATCGGTGCGCTCCAAGGCGAAGAACTCGGGCGCACATACCCTTGCTCCAACAACTCTTGCAGTTGAACTTTCAGCTCCGCCATTTCCTTAGGCGCTAGCCGATACGGAGATCGTGACACAGGCTTTGCACCTGGCACTAGCTCGATCGTAAAATCTATCTCCCGCTGAGGCGGGGCTCCAGGAAGTTCTGCGGGGAACACATCAGGGTATTCCGATACCACTGAAATACAATCCAACGCGGGCTTCGGCTTTGCAACCTCCACTAGTGTAAAGAACAGTTCTGCACCAGCACGAACCGCCTTCACCACCTGAAGAGCAGACATCAACGTCTTGCTCGACCCCTTTAAGCCCGTAAAAGTCGTTTCACGACTTGCTCTCAGCTTGACTTCCTTGCTACCGCAATCTATATGGGTCTGCTGCTCCGAGAGCCAGTACATGCCAAATATGACGTCGAACTCCACTAACGGAAGTAAAGACACCCGCAGGTCGAACTCCTGCTCCCCAATACGAATCTTAACATCGCAGATCCTATCCGCTCGCATCGAACACTCATTGGGCAACAACACATCCAACTTATCCTTCGCCATCGAAGAAGGGACTCTGATGCGTGATATAAATCCTTCGGACAAGAAGGAGTGTGAGGCTCCCGTATCGAAGAGTGCTCGTGCCGGATTTTCACAAATCAATACAAATCCTAAACAAGTAGTGGTAAGGTAACATGTGCATAACAAGTATTTATGGAAATTGACTTGCTATAAATTAAATCGTACATGTCACCACATCGGCCTGTTTGATGGCCTCCTGTTGGCCAAGATTGTAGACCCTTGGTTGGGCCGGAGCATAGTGGGATGCGGTCGACTCCACCGTCTTTCCCTTCTCTTCATATGTAGCTCCCGGCCTTCTCTCGGACTTAGGATGTCCGCTCCAACAGTCACGGGCAAAGTGCCCCGTCTTCCCACAAGTAAAACACACGCCCGGGGTCCGACTCGTAGTCGCCCCAGAAGCACCAGAAGGAGCTGGACCCGAAGTTCTATGCTTCTTGAAAGCCCTCCGATAGCCGGACTTTGAAGTAGTCGGCACTTTAAATTCAGATTTTCTATCACCCAAGCCTTTCTTCGCTTGCACATTCTTCATGTCCTTCTCCAAGGACCGGGCAGTATTGACCAAGGTTAAGAAACCCTGCGTCATCGGCCCCGAGAGTAGTAATCTCAACTCATCTCTCAAGCCTTCATAGAAGCGATTAGTCTTGCGCTCCTCATCCATGATGGTGGAGCTAGCATAACGACTCAGACGAGTAAACTCGTGGAGATATTCATCCACGCTCCTCTCACCATGTACCAACTTCAGGAACTCATTCTCCAACGCTATCTTCTGCGTCGAAGGGAGGTATCTAGCCAAAAATAATCTCGAGAACTCCTCCATCGAGACATCACCAAGTTGTCTACCTCTCAATAAGTGCAGCTCCAATCCTTCCCACCACATCCTCGCTTCACCGTCCAAAAGGAACGTAGCGATGGTGGTCATTTGCCACTCCTCCGTCTCCGTCGCTGTCATGACTCTCTTCACCCTGGAGAGCCAGTCTTCAGCCTGAGATGGGGTTCCCAACCCCGAGAATAACGGAGGGTTAAAGCTCATTACATGCTTAAGCTGCCTCTCAGTTGCCCTCCTTGGCACTACCGGTTCCAAAACCACTTGCTCCACTCTCCTCAGCTCAGCCTCTTGAAGAGGTTCTTGCTCCATCGCAGGAGCGGGCTGCTGCGTTTGCCTTGCAGGCTGCGCATTTATCACGGCCAACACCGCTTCAGCAACCAATCGAATATTTTCAGCCGACAGAGGTGTTGCAGGAGCAACATCCGGTGCACTACTAGCCTCAGAAACTCGGCGTTCTGACGGCCCAACACCACTTCGGGTCACCTATAGTGGTACAAAACACCGTTAAGCGACCAAATAAATTGCAAACAGCAATTATAGGAACACGCAGGTTCCTCAAACACGAGTATTTTCATTCCTAAGTGGACATTCATGGGTTCTTTTTACTGTTATTACGATGACGCACACAATGTGCTCACCACCCCTTAAAAAGAATTCGCCCGCGAATTCAGTTTAAGCCAGACCAAAACCAGTAGTCTGATACCAAATTGTAACACCCCCTATCCGTCGCATAGCATATAGCAGTAGGTCCGGCCGGGGCCCGACGTCATATACTACAGACAGACCGGGTGGTTACTTATGAAAACCATCCAACTAATCTCAACGTCCTACACAGAGCATTCTAGCGGAAGCATTAAATAAAAGTTGTAACAAAGAACCCAACATTTAAGCACAAATGTCCACTAATACATAATAGGAATGTTATACAAAATACCCAAAATAAGCCTTAAGGCCTTACAAAATGTTTCACTTCAAATTACATGTTTTACAAACCACGGCACGCAGGCCGGTCACACATGAATAAAGCAGTAAACACTTCCAATTAGGCCTTCAAGGGCCGGCTTCGCATTCGGGCTTTAGCCCGCTATTGACCGTTTGGTTCAGCTGCACCTGCAAGCAACAAACCACCGCACGGTGGCAAAACAAGGCAACGGTCAGCAATGCTGACCAAATTATAACGATCCTGCCCCCAACTCGGGGCGGCGATGCTCCTTCCCTGCATTTCATTAGCATAAGCGAGCAATATAAAGATAGTCATTTCATCACAGACGTTGGCGCACACGGCCACACGCCCCGTGCTCTCAGGGCACATTCTTGGTGAACCGGTCGATGTCACGTCAATTAAAGCCATAGACATTCCGGACTCACCACCGCCGCTAGGACGGCCAAACCTATGAGCAATTTGTCTTCCCGGCATGGGTCACGTCAATTTAAGCCATTGACCGCCGAAGACTCTCATCTATGCCAACGGCAAGTGCCACGTAACCTTAGGTATCTTTAACCCGAACGAGATAGATATGGGTACGGTTCCATCTAACCCGTGCTCACGTCGCAACGACAATTTAAGCCATTTGTGCGGGTCAAACTTCCGCCGAGTCCCATTACCATCACAAGTCACATAACCCGGCTATGTTCAAGTTGGCTCTCAGGCCACCAAGTTGGCAAGATCTCGTATCCGCCCAGTTTTCCGGGTGCACCTTTGGGTTAGTCCCCAAGGCTCCCTGCTGCAATATACCGCGTAGAAAACCCGAAAAACAACCAATAGCACGGAGTCTTCTCCGGCATTATGCAATGCAACATTCACCGATCCAGACAAACATGTCCGGGTAGGCTTCACACATCATGCCTATGTTCGTTCTCGCTTACGGACTCTAAACAACGGGGACTTCACATATCTATCCGAAGGAACGCCTCCAACTCTCCGCAAACTCGCGAGAGCGGGCTTCCTATGCAAAGAAAGAGAGCTACTCATGCTCAAGATGAGGATCGTTACCCTAGCGTTCCTCTTTGGCGCCATTGAAAAGTAATCGGATGAAAAGCACCGCACTAGCTTTGCCTCCGTGGATCCGGAGTCGGCTTGCGATTCGGAGCTTCGAAGCTCCTCCAACGGCGAGATCTAGCTTCTTCTTCCTCCCTTGGCTCTCCTCTCTCTCTAAGGCTTTAGAAAGATAACACTTAAGAAAAAGTGAGGGTTTCTAAGTCCATTCCCGGGTATATCCCTTCAGGAACAACCCCCAGCTGTTGGATCTCAAAATAAGGAAACGAACGGCTTAGATT
Organism: Platanthera guangdongensis; assembly: GCA_039583875.1. Classification (NCBI taxonomy): domain Eukaryota; kingdom Viridiplantae; phylum Streptophyta; class Magnoliopsida; order Asparagales; family Orchidaceae; genus Platanthera; species Platanthera guangdongensis. The sequence goes on along the minus strand of CM077161.1, from coordinate 177,087,871 downwards.
CGGGACTGAAATGCCCAATCTGGACCGAACACGGCCTGACACACGCCCGTGTGCCTCATTCGCCGTCAAAATCGAATCACCTGGAACCTCACACGGGTATCGAACACGCCCGTGTTCGAGCTGACACGCCCGTGTTCCACCTGACACGGCCGTGTGGCTGGCCGTGTACCCCATCATTTTCCCCCAAAATCAACCCGAGCACTGCACGGGTTCTAGGACACGCCCGTGTCCTTACCCGTGTCACCTCAACACGCCTGGACCCCAGGCCGTGTACACGGTCTCGACACTCGACACTTCGCGAGTGAAGATCGTCGACCTGATGACACGGCCTTAGACACGCCCGTGTCCTAGGTCGTGTGCCTTGTCTCGACGCATCGTCGAGCGAAGCTCGTCGACTCCCCGGACGATCGTCGAGACAGGTCGACACGCTCTACGATACGCCCGTGTCGCAGGTCGTGTGCCATGTCTCGACACTTCGTCGAACGCAGAGTGTCGACTTCGCGGCTAAGTGTCGACACGGGTCGACACGCCCGGCGACACGCCCGTGTCGCAGGCCGTGTGCCCAGTCTCGACACAATGTCGAGACCAAAGTGTCGACACCCCGTCTCAGTGTCGACACATGCTTGACAGGCCCTGGGACACGCCCGTGTCCCAGGCCGTGTGCCTGCAGCCAGAACCCAAACTGGCCCAAAACGTCCCCCTTTGCTCCTTTGAGTTTCGGGGCGTTACATTCGCTGAGTGTAATTTTCTTGCGCGGCACCCCGGGGAGTCAACATGTCATGCCAGCTGATGGGAGCCTGGGTGACGAGACCCCGTTCGGGTAAAAAATACTTCACCCTCCGGAGGGGTCAACCTGTCATGCCAGCTATGGGAGCCTGAGTGGCGAGACCACATCCGGGCAGGAAAATACTTCACCCCCCGGAGGGGTCAACCTGCCATGCCAGCTATGGGAGCCTGAGTGGCGAGACCTCCTCTGGGTAAAAAACACTTCACCCCCCCCCCCCCCCAGAGGGGTCAACCTGTCATGTCATCTATGGGAGCCTGGGTGGCGAGACCTCCTCCGGGGAGAGGACTTGGCTTCCACGAGAGATCAACCGGCTTTGTCAGCTAGTGAGAGACTGATAGCAGAATCATCATCGGAGAAAAGGACTTAGCTTCCGCGAGAGATCAACCTGCCCTGCCAGCTATGTGAGAGCCTGGCAGCGGAATCCACCTCGAGGTGAGACCTACCCCACCCACCGAGAGATCAACCTGCCCTGCCAGCTAGGTGAGAGCTTGGCAGCGGAATCCATCTCGAGATGAGACCTACCCCACCCTCCGAGAGATCAACCTGCCCTGCCAGCTAGGTGAGACCATGGCAGCGGAATCCATCTCGAGGTGAGACCTACCCCACCCTTCGAGAGATCAACCTGCCCTGCCAGCTAGGTGAGAGCCTAACAGCGGAATCCATCTCGAGGTGAGACCTTCCGACCCTCCGAGAGATCAACCTGTCATGTCAGCTAGGTGAGAGCCTGGTAGCGGAATCCATCTCGAGGGGAGACCTACCCCACCCTCCGAGAGATCAACCTGCCCTGTCAGCTAGGTGAGAGCCTGGCAGCGGAATCCATCTCGAGGCGAGACCTATCCCACCCTCTGAGAGATCAACCTGCCCTGCCAGCTAGGTGGGAGCTTGACAGCAGAATCCATCTCGAGGTGAGACCTCTAGGCATCCACAAGAGGTACCACAGACCCTACTCAGCTAGTGAGAGCCTGAGCAGCGGGACCGTCTCGGAGCAAAAGGACTAGGCATCTCAATCAAAACTTACCAAATCCTACATCCTCAAACGGGGAAAAATATGAGTTACATAGTCCCCTGACTCAGCTGGTCAGGGGTAGCACTTGTTACAAGACAAGAAAAGGGAAAAAACTACCGCAAGGCGAGGCGCCCTCAGGGGGCCTGAGCATGATGGTCGTCTTCCGCTTCCTTCTACTCGGACACTTCCATCCTGCTCAAGCTCTTCATGACCTTCTCCATCTCCTCTGCCTTGGCCAACCAAGAGATGGTGTTGACGGCCGTGACGTAGCACTGCCTTGCCATCCTGGAGACTCCCTTGACTCTGACCTGGATCCCTCCGGAGCTGAACTTGAGACACTAGTGGAAGGAAGATGGCACGCAACGAAAGGCGTTGATGAGGGGCCTTCCGAAGATGGCGTTGTAGCTGCTTGGAGCGTCAACAATGACGAACCGGCAGTTCCTTGAAGCCCCTCCCAACTTTACTTGGAGTCCTACTCCACCTTCGACCTCCTTCCTTTCTCCTGAAAATCCGAACAGGGGTCCGTCCGAGGCCAACACCTCCTTGGCTCTACCTTCATCTCGTCAAACGCCTTCTTGAAAACGACGTTGACGGAGCTTCCGTTGTCAACCAAGATTCGGGAGACGGTGTAGCCCTCGATGGCTGTTTGGATGACCAGCGCATCGCAAAATGGATCCTCATGATCCGGCAGGTCCTTCACCGAGAAGGTGATCTTCTCCTCCTGGGGCGGTGTTTGGGATGTTCAGGCGACGCTCCGTCGGTACATGACATGGAGGTTTGCCTTCCGAGTGACCTCGATCCCCACTCCACCATGGATCACCGCTATACCGCCGCGGGGTCCGACATCGACCTGGTCCTCACATACGTCATCTCCCCCTTCTCTGGGCAGAACCTCTTCAACCCGCACTGTTGGCTGTGGCTGGGCAGGGCCTCTCGCCCCCCTCACCTCCAGGAACTCGGGGCAGGTAGATGTGGCGTGCCGCTCCACCTGGTGGAATTCACGGTACGGCAACTCTAACCTGACCCTTCTCCTTCCTTGGCGGTTCCTCCTCTCCCTTCGACCAATCTCCATTGCTTGTTGTAGTGGGGGTAGGAGCTGTCTAGGGGCTTGCCTCTGGAAGTTGAACCTCCCTTGGCCCCCATGAAAGTTTCCCCCATCTTGGGCGTAACCTCTTCGCGGGCCCTGAATGGGTCCTCCCTGCTGCCTCCAACCTAGTTCTGGAACCTCCTGAGCTATCCGCTCTTCTCTCCTTCTTCCTTCCTGAGGTCTCGAGCCACCTTGCTCCATCGACTCCATCTCTGTTAGCTTTGCCAACTTCTTGACAAATTCCGGGTTGGCCGCCTCCATGGCTATCTCCTCGGCAGCCCTTTCCATCAACTCCTCAAAGGAAAGGGGGGCCTTTCGAGTCAGGCTCATCTTGAAGAACCCCTCGCGCAACCCCACTGTGAACGCCATCTGGAGGGCATACCCTGACATCTCTTGGACCTCCAGGATCTCCTCTTGGAACCTGTCAATGTAACGGGCCAGCGACTCCTCAGCCCCTTGCCTTATCAGGAAGATGGACTCAGGACTCCTCTTCCTCTTCTTGGAGGTGGAGAAGCGAAGCTAGAAGCTCCGGCTCAAGTCCTCGAACTCATAGATCGACCTCGGAGGGAGTTGATGGAACCAGTCTCTTCCCTTCTCCTTCAACGTGATTGCAAAGAGGCGACACTTGAAGGCATCCGTCATCGGCCTGATGGAGACGGCATCCTCGAACCACTGCAGATGTTGGACGGGGTCATCCTTCCCGGTATAGTAAGTCATGTCTGGCTCTCTGAACCCCTCGGGAACGGGAGCTGAGATGATTAGCTCGCTAAAGGGTGACCCCCTAAGGGGTGGTCTCGCCACTTCTACTCGCGCGACCTGCTCGCCTGGGAGGTTGACACTCGCCGGGCTGGAGAACAACTCCCGGTCGGTGAGGTCTCGCTCGACCCCATCTCCCATCCTCTCCTTCCCAGGCCTTCTTCCTGGTGCACTTCCTTCTCCCCCCGCTGGGGTCATCTCGCCTAGACCCCTGGGAGTCGACTCGTCGTGAGGGAGGGGAGCTAGCTCCTGGGGGGTTGTGGTGGAGCTGCCACCCTGAGGAGCAATGCTTCGCAGCATCTCCATGATGCCTTGGATGGAGGTCATGAACTCTTGCCTCCCCACAAAGGGTCCTGGGCTGGGGAGCTCGCCGAGATCATCACTACCTCCCTGACCTCCCGTCATGACGCTCTCCCGAGATCTTCTGTGCTGGTCACTCTCCACGCTCACCGCACCAAAGTATTGAAGCCAAAAATGACCTCTGTGGAGTTCGGGGTCCCTAGAAAGGGGTGACCTCACACCTACTACACCCGGAGGAACGTCATGGACCAAAGATCAAAAAGCTAGAAACAAACCCTCGGCTCTAGCGCGGAGGTCCCACCTCACACCCGGAACACCTTTGAGGTTTCCCCCTCCTAGCCAATGCTTGGGCTAGGGTGCCTTGAAGGATGAAGAGAGAATGAAGAAGTGATGAAGTCCCCCTCTCCAGGGCACCCCTAAGGGCCTATTTATAGTTTTCCAAATCCCATGGGCCAAAATGTCTGAAATGCCCCTACGCCAAATATGCCTCGGGCCAATAGAAAACAACCACACCGGGGGGTAAAGGGGGAAAAACCACCCTACCCCTCATCCACCTAGGGGCCGAGCACAGGGGCGACGAGGGCAGGGGCGAGACCCCCGGCCTTGGCCGGTCTCGCCCCATCAGGCCGCGGGCAGGGGCGAGACCCCCGGCCTTGGCCGGTCTCGCCCCGCCAGGCCGCGGGCAGGGGCGAGACCCCCGGCCTTGGCCGGTCTCGCCCCTCCAGGCCGCGGGCAGGGGCGAGACCCCCGGCCTTGGCCGGTCTCGCCCCTCCAGGCCGCGGGCAGGGGCGAGGCCCCCGTCCTTGGCCGGTCTCGCCCCAGGCCGCGGGCAGGGGCGAGGCCCCCGGCCTTGGCCGGTCTCGCCCCACCAGGTTGCGGGTAGGGGTGAGGCCCCCGACCTTGGCCGGTCTCACCCCACCAGGCCGCGGGCAGGGGCGAGACCCCCGACCTTGGCCGGTCTCGCCCCAACAAGCCGCGGGCAGGGGGGCAGGGGGGCAGGGGGGAGACCCCGGCCCCCCAAAAAAGGGCCACTGGGGGAGGCCGATTTTTCCTCTCCCTACTAGTATATTTCCAAGCTAGAGCCAAAATTGGTCACCGAGAGTGCCCATACGTCCAAAAAGCTTAAAACTATATAGGGGCGAATACGGGGTTGTACACCTCGTCGTTTACCGTTGAACAGGTCGTGGTTTGGTGTAAGAGATTTGGGTTACCTGTCGATCTCAAAGTGAGAATACCACGTACTGAGGAGATAATTCAGAATCTGCCAAAGGATTGGTTGGCAGTTTGTGAGGGGACCCTTAAGTCCGGCTTTTTTCCTCCAACAGTGCGAGGAGATCGTAGGTATCTTGAAGTTTTGCGGCGTCCCGATATCTTAGTTCACTCCAGCAGGGATGACCCATGATATGGGGTTGGTGGCCTTCTTCAGGGACCATGGCTCGAGGTTCTCCTTGGAGGTATTCATAGACTGGTATGACGTTTGCGTTGGCGGCGGTGATTGTGTCGAGATTCGTAGCAACAATGGTTGGCTTGACTTTGAGAGTCGTTCTGAGCGGCGTTAGGGGAACACTTTGTTTGGATATGTTTGAAACTCTCGGGGCTTGCCTGAGCTCTAGAATTTCTTGCCTGATCCTTGTCGACATTAGAGAGGGCGAGAGTGGAGTTCATGTCAATACCAAGGTTCACAAATTCATGGGAGTTGGCGAACCGCTTGTTCAGCATCTCTTTGTTTATTGAAGAAAAGCACATATCCCATTGTTGTCTTTCAATTAGTGTTAAGCACGCTGCAGTCGCGCCATTGGTTCGCAAGAGGAAGCCTGCTTTGAGGAAAGATGATCTGGTTGAGGAGGCCCCTTGTAACGGGCCTATTCTAATTGATTCAGATCTTAAGGTGATAGAGGCATCTGCCCCCCCCGAGTCCCCTGCACAGAGGCTACTACTCCCCAGGTGTTCTCTTCTTAGAAGACAACGAGTGACGTGGTAAGTGAACTGTCCATCTTTCTTCATTCAAACTGGTTACTTTGCACGACTCTAACCCCTCGTTTGTTGTTTGCAGGTTGAAGCCCAGACTCCTATGATGTTCACGTGGAACGATCGCTATATGAGCTTGAAGGACGGATACTCGATTCTTCAAGAGAAGCTTCGAGTAACTGAGGCTTCACTTAACACCTCCAGAGAGGAGCTAGACCGAGAGGTATCCCGATTTGGCCGATCGGGTTGGATTTGAAGTCGGAGTTGGAGGAAGCTTGAACATCGTTGCAGATAGAGAAGTTCTTGGTGGAGAAGACCATGCAGACGCTGAAGTATGCACATGAGGAGAGTTCTGTCTTGAGGGTGGAGTTAGAGGCCTCCAAGGCTGAGATAACACGTCTTTCTTCTAAAGAGCGGGTACTTGAGATGAAGGTGGCTGGATTTGAGGAGTATTGGGATTCCTTAGACTATATGCGCGATCGCGACTTACTTGCTGAGGAAATCCGTGAGGATGTTTGGTCCAAAGAGGTTGAGCCTCAGATGGAGGATGTTTGCGAGGTTGCACTCAGGCGCGGGGTATCGAAGGCTTTTCACCTTGTTGCTAAGCACCTGAAAGTGCGACGTTTCGGGCCTTAGTTTTGATGACATTTCTGATGATGAAGGAGGTGAGCCCTGAGACTTATGTAGACGGCGAGTGGTAGATCTGTCTTTATATGTTTGTGTGCATCTTCTTCTTCTAGTCGTGCCTTGTATGAATGCTTGTCTTCTTTGTCCGTCAGACTTGTAGGTGTTTTGCACCATTAATTATTGATGACGACGCTTTTAAGCCCGAGGGTATTGTAATGATGTTGTTTTCCCTTTTTTACTCCTTTGAGTGTCACGAATGTGAGTAACTAACAGGATGTAGACTTGTTGTAATGTCATAGAGTGTAATGACTCAATCTGGATCTTGAAGAATGTAAGGATTCGATCAGGGGGGTTGAAGAATGTAATGATTCGATTTGACTGTGGAGCTGAGGCTGTTCATGAGAGGACTGCCAGATAATGTAAATATTCAATCAGGATATCGGAGAATCTAAGGATTCGATTCGACTGCACGACCGCGAGGGGGCACGCTCTGGCGATGGAGGGCGCTGGCCTGCAGTAATGACGAAGAATGCAATGATTCAATCAAATCGTCAGAGAATATAATGATTCGATCTGGTTGCACGACCTAGCCTGGCTATGAGCCGGTTTCCAGAGAATGTAAGGATTCGATCCGGGTGTTGGAGTATGCAAGGATTCAAGCCGACTGCGGGGCCGAGTCTGGCCATGAGAGGACTACCGAAGAAAGTAAGTATTTAATACAGGTGTCAGATAATGTAAGGAGTCGATCTGACTACGGAGGGGGGGGGGGGGGGGGGCACACCCTGATGATTGGGGAGGGTTGGCCTGCAATAAAGATTCTATCAAAGTACGCACACTAGCCTCACTATGAGCCAATCGCCGGAGAATGTAAGGATTCGATCCTGGTGCGAATAATGTATGTATTCGATCTGACTGCGCAGCCGCGAGGGGGCATGCCCTAGCGATAGCGGGGCGTTGGCCAATAGTAACGACGAAGAATGTAATGATTCAATCCGATCGTCGAAGAATGAAATGATTCGATCCGTATGCGCGACCTAGCTTGACTATGAGTTGATTACTGAAGAATGTAAGGATTCGATCTAGGTATCAGAGAATGTAAGTGTTTGATTCGATTGCGCGACTATGAGGGGGCATGCCCTGACGTTGGCGGGGAATTAGCCTGCAGTAACGACGAAGAATGTAATGATTTGATATGATTGCCAGAGAATGTAATAATTCGATCTGGTTGCACAACCTGGCCTGACTGAAGGGTTGACTTCCTGAGAATGTAAAGATTCGATCTAGAAGTGACTGAGACTGATCGGGAATTGCTCACCAGAGAATGCAAGGATTCAATCCGGGGAGTGGCCTAGCCTGATCGAAGAGTTTGCTTCAGGAGAATGTAAAGATTCGATCTGGAAGTGACTGAGCCTGGTCGGGAATTGCTCCCCGAAGAATGCAAGGATTCAATCTCGGGAGTGGCCCAGCCTGGCCGAAGAGTTGGCTTTCAGATAACGTAAAGATTTGATCCGAAAGTGACCAAAACTGATATGGAATTGCTCATCAGAGAATACAAGGATTCGATCCGAGGAGTGGTCTAGCCTGACCGAAGAGTTGGCTTCCGAATAATGTAAAGATTCGATCCGGAAGTGACTGAGCCTTGCCTGAATTGCTCACTGGAGAATGCAAGGATTCGATTTGAGGAGTGACCTTGCCTGATCGAAGAGTTGGCTTCCGGAGAATGTAAAGCTTCGATCCAAAGTGACTGAGCCTGGTAAGGAATTGCTCACCAGAGAGTGCAAGGATTCGATCCGGGGAGTAGCCTAGCTTGACCGAAGAGTTGATTTACTAGAGAATGTAAAGATTCGATCCGGAAGTGACTGACCCTGGTTGGGAATTGCTCATAAGAGAATCCAAATATTCGATCCAGGGAGTGGCCTATGTAACGACCTGGGGAGGACCCCTAGCGCCGCCCGACCCACCAACAACCCATGGAGGACCCATGACGTTGTATCCTAGCCGAAGAGGTATTGAGATAAGAATAAGAAAAACATGATGCAATATGATCAAATTAAAGATAGTTTGCGCGACTCGTGGCTCGCGACTTTTACATCAAAAAAGAAGAAACTCTTGGTTTGATAGGCTCTCCCAAAAGTTATATCAAAATTTTGGGACATGGGGATAAGAAATGTATTTTTGTCTAAATTCTAAGAGCATAGGGTCGCACTCAGGATTTATTTCACGTATTTCTCCCCCGAAAATGAAAATTGAAGTGCGCGACTATCCATCCTAATTTAAATAATAAATTCAAGTTATACCGCCGACGAGAGTGGCCGAGTCAAGTAGCCAAGCTCCGGGTGTCCCGAGATTTCGTAAAACCGTCGAGCGTCTCGACTCTCAGGTATTATGGGCAGACTCGGAGAGTAGGATAAGAGTCGCAAGTTGCTAATTATTCTCGACGGATAATAAAAGCGCAACTAAATTATCAGATCTTAATAATGAGTGTAACCTAAGAAAATCTTGAAAACCGAGAAGGAACTGATAATACCTCATAAGAGCGCAAATGGAACTGAATGCTCGTGAATGGAGTGAATTGACTACTAACCATTTTCTTTATGATTATTCCAGTCTCGTACTAGTCAAGTTTAATTCAGTACTTTTAGTTTAACTCCAGTCCCGCACTGGCCATGTTTCATTCAGTTCTTTCAATTCAGATCCAGTCTCGTTTTGGTCAAGTTTAGTTCAGTACTTTCAATTCAAATCCACTCTCATACTGGTCAAGTTTAATTCAGTACTTTCAATTCAACTCCAGTCCCGCACTGATCATGTTTAATTCAGTACTTTCAGTTTAACTCCAATCTCGTACTGGTCAGGCTAAATTCAGTTCTTTCAATTCAGATCCAGTCTCGTACTGCTCAAGTTTAATTCAGTACTTTCAATTCAACTCCAGTCTCGTACTGATCAAGTTCATTTCAGTACTTTTAATTCAACTTCAGTCTCGTACTGGTCAAGTTCAATTCAGTACTTTCAACTCAGTACCACTCCAGTTCCGTACTGGTCACATTTCATTTCAGCGCTTAAATTATGCAGCTTGCATTATCAATTATCGCTTTTCATTTATGCAATTTACTAATTTAAGCCCGGGAACTGCTTTGACGAGCAGTTGTCTATTAAGGTCGAGTCTTAGTTGAGAATAATCAGAGTTGAGGTATTCCTCCAGGTTTAGCCCCAAATAAAGTGCTCTCATGCTCCTTGTCAAAATTTGAGCCGAACGTTACTGCTTGATGATTGAAACATAGTAGGGCAGGCTGCCACAGACTCGATATGTACTAGTAAATTAACCATTTGATTGCTTGTAAATTACTTGCAGTGATTTGTGGCGGGTCAGTCCCTTCCGCAGACCGTTCGTAACGGTACAGGGAGGTTGACGACTCAAGGCGATAGGAGAGATGGGTACCACAGGTGATCGACCGTTATTTTTCCCCGTTTGGGTTTTTCCTCCACTGGTCAGCCAAAATATTATATCGTCGGATGTCACTCACATCCAATAGTACACGGAGATTGTACGTTGGGGGCCTGTGGCTGTGTAGTACGACCCCCCAGAAGTGGCAGGACTGTCCACTGTCACCAACTACCACATCAGTGAGGCCAGCGGGGCTCGCTACCCTGCTGGAACAGAATCGGTCCAAAATATGTCGACATAGGGTGTTTTGCGCGGCTGTGAATGCCTGCGATATGTACGTGGCTGTGAATGTCTGCGATATGATACGAGTTGTTAATACCTGATGTGCTGATGTGCTAGTGGAGTCATTATTATAACTGATATTATTACTGTTGCCATTTCAGTTATATTATGTTACTCTTCCTTTATCGTTGCTCCTGCTTAACAATATGAAATGTTGTGTCAACTCTCTGATGCTTCGATTATCTTATATTACTGTGTGTGTGTGTGCTCGTCCCCAGGATATAGACCCGAGGAGGAAATTTATTTCTACTTGGTCATATGAATAACGATTATTTCAATAACCATTCACAGGAAATGAAGCACCGTAGTGACCCCTACCACAGGAGAATGCGCCAATAGTTAGGATTACTCGAGCAGAAGCACCACTGACGTCTTCAACATTTCGTGGCGTGAGTATCAACGAACATGATAGGGGGAGAGTATGAGGTGTTATTTGTAGAACTTGTACAGCCTGCGGGCTTATGACTATGACCCTAGTACTCATGTAAATATGTAAGATGTTATATATGTTTGGTAGTGTTTTTCCCGTTAATGTCTCCGCAAATTTCTGATGTATTGAAAATGTTGTGGTTCCAGTCGAGCAAGGCTACCAACTAGTGCTTAAATATGGTAGATCGTTACCCCTAGGAGCACTAGGTGGACGTCTTGGGCAAGTAAGATCCCCTCCGGTCCGACCCGAGTAAAGGTTGGGGGGGGGTGGGGTGGGGTGGGGGGGGGGGGTCTTACAGTACTATCTTCTAAATCTTTAGAGGATGTTGGGAACTATTTCTCACAGACGGTGCCAAATTGTTGCGGCCAAACTCGACGCTTCAGTCAGACCGGATTAACTTAAACCGTCTTATCCCACGTAGCGGTCGTCCGCGCATACAGTCAAATGGGAGAGATTACACACACACGATATCTTGACTTAGAATAACCTTCAATTGGGTAAAAAACCACGTGATCGGATTAGTGCCGGTCGAATTCCACTATCTGCTTTTGGTTACAACTTGTTTGAATAATCGAGAGCGACAGGCCGCTCCTCGTTACACTTTGGAGATGCGAGAGAGAGTTACTTAGGATCACGACAAGCAACAGACTGCTCCATGTGAGGTTATTTGCTGGGGCGTTGCAGACAAACAAACACTTACTGTAGTAGGAATTTCCCTCTCACCGCTCACTTGTGGACTTAAGTGGATTTTTGGTGGAGCGACAGTGGCTCAAAGGTGACTCGTAGGAGAATCCGACGGAGCTCTGACATGAGTAGGAAGAAAGTAGAGGAGAGAAGAGATGTGAAATGAGGAGACCCACGTGCCTTTTTATAACCTCCATGGGGTGGTTACAGTGGTTATGCGACTATCCACACATGGTAACCACTTATATTATTATTTTAAGCATAGTTTTGGGTGTGTATTATTTGCATATTATTTTTACCAAATGCAGGACCCCACTAAAAACATGTCCCCCCACTACTGGTGGTGGCTACACGGGTAGTTATCCATTTTGTCGTCGACGACGATCGTGGCAGAACGATCGGACGGCGGGGACGACACCCAAGGTGGGTAAGAGAGGCAGCCGACCACCACCTCAAGGGTGGCCGAGCCCGGTGAAGGCGGCGGGCCGCCGACGCGGCGCCGACCGGCCGGACTCGGGAGGCACACCGGACCCAGCCCCCCGACGGCGGTCATTGGGCGCGGCGATGGCATCGGGTGCAGACCGCAAGGCGCTCCTGGCCGGAGCGGGGTGGGGGTGGGGGGTTGGCCATCGGGACCCGGCTGCAAGCCTGCAACCACGAGGTGCAGCCCCTCGCTGACCGGAAGCCGAGTCGGCTTGCGCCAGCCCGCCGACGACGAGAGAGAGGGGGGCCGACCCCAGTGGTCGGCCCCGAGCGACTCAGGGAATGGGACCCCGTGCGCACGGATTGCACGTGATTGCGCGTGCCGATCGCATGCGTGGTGGCTCCCCCATGATCTCCATGATAGGATCATGGGGAGTGAGTTAGCCGCACCCACAACGATTTATAAATAGGTTTTTCCCCATCAACCGCGATCTTTCTCGACCGATATGATCACTTTGATTTCTTATAAACACATAAAGATATTATTAATATTCTAAATTAAGATTCAGTGTAACGGGAAACACCCGTGACAATTATAAAATTGTTGGAATAATACTTTGGCACGACGGCAGAGTCGTAAACACGTGGTGGTTATGTACCGTCGTCCGTGAATATCCAGCCTCATCTAAGGAATTTCATTCACTTCATATTCAAAACTAATTTTCTTGTTTGATAATGGTCATAACCGTTGTCACTTGTCACGCCAAATATACGTTCAATGACCATGATGTTTTTGTTCAAATTCATCAGAGCAAAACAGCCCCGCCAAACGGAGCCATATGCTCCGTTTGGCATGGTGGTGATGATCGTAAACATATGGGTTAAACCATCATTCATTAAAAATCACCTAACAAACATCATTCATTTGAACATAAAAGTGAATAAAGTTCCTTAAATGAGCATTAACAAATGACAATTTAACCTCACATTCATGACCGTACCATCTTGTTAAACAGAGCGTATAATCTCTTAACTTTTGTATAATATAGCAGATTTGCAATTAAACATAGCATTATAAATTTAAAACAAAATAAATTTAACTAATTTCAATCTAAATTCCAAACATGGTTCGGTTCTCGACCAAATCCGGTTCAAATCCTTGTTATGCTGCAAGCCTGCAACAGGTTTTTATGAACCAATTCGGGCTCGGACAACGGATCTAAATTTCCCGCCATCCATATTCCAATGAATGGCCATTTCGTAATTCGAGCAAAACCGGCGGACCATTAATAAATTCCCGCATGAAATCGCACACCTGCAGCGCTGCCTGCTGCTCTCTAGCCACGCGCCATTAAACCCCAACCTCTCTTCTCGTGTTAGAACAATCCGGAAACAGTCATCGTCGCCGAAGTAGTCTGTTAGCCGAGGGCGATGAGGAGTAGGAGACGGCCGCGAACGCCGGAGGTTCTCCGGCGAGCATACGGTGGCCACGTGAACACCCTGGATGCAGCCATTCTCTCTCTGCTTCCTACTCCCCCTCCTAACTCCCCTCTCGATTGCTCCTGCAATGGCCGGCTCTGCCTTGGTTGCGTCGGCCAGTATTATCTCGTAGGTGATGAAGCCCCATCGGAGTTTGTCCGCATCCTCACACATTCCTTCTGCTTTGTTTCCCCTCGCGCCCCACCGCCTCCGGCTAACTTCTCCACGCCCGACTTAGGTCTTCGCCATGTGAGTTTACACTTTCTTTCTCGATCTATTTATTTTTCTTTTTTAAACCGAGATTGGAAGCAGTTGTTGGAATAGATGGAGTTAGAGATGGAACAGTTGAGGTGCGGGGCTGCATGCCAGTTTACCAGCTTTTATAGTGTTTAAAGATTGGAAAACTAGGAGTGAAAATGGTGAAATGGTTATTAACTCTTACCTTAGATTATGATGGTTATGCGAGCTTAACTAGGACGGCAAATCTTAGGCTCTATTTGTTTGGGCGTTCCGCAACTCCATTTGGGGCAAACGCCGCCGGAAGGAGGGTAAACAAATGAACCTACGGCGGCGTTTGCTCCGTTTCCACCCGCCCGCCTTGAGAAACGCCCCAAAAAGCTCCATTTGGAGCAGCCACCTCCCCCCTCCTGTTCGAACTCTCCGTTTCCACCCGCCGGATCGACCCGCCACAGCTAAAACAAATGAAGCCCTAACCATGCTATGAAGACTGTTTGATCTAAAACTCGAGGCCGTTTTGAAATTACTCGTCACTACAAGCTCTTTACTAGATTATAGGGACTGTTTGTTAGGCTTGTGGAGCCAAATGTGTTGTTTAATTTTTTGCCCGTTGCCGGTCGTTACACCCTTTATTTTTCCTGCCAATTTATTGCATGCCTTCGCTACTCCCCCTTTTGTCCTCTGTATTTGGATTCTCTGCTTCAATTTCTTTATAAGTGGTATTAGAGGGTTCGGTTCGAGTGGGAGCGATGGGAGACGAGGCAAGGTACAAGGTTGAGAAGTTCAGCGGAACAAAGTTCACCTTCTGGAAGATGTAGATCGAAGATCTGTTGTATTAAAAGAAATTGTTTCTACCGCTGGGAGGAATAGCCAAGAAACCTGAAACGATGAAAGACGATGAATGAGAAATTCTTGACAGAACTGCTTCGGGTACGATTCGACTAACCATAGCCTCATCTGTTGCCTTTAACATCATGAATGAAATAACCACAATGGATTTGATGGCTGCCCTAACAAGGATGTATGAGAAACCTTCGACATCAAACAAGGTATTTCTGATGAAGCGATTGTTCAACATGCGTATGGTGGACATGAGTTCGGTGGCTGAACACTTCAATAGTTTCAACACGGTAACGAACCAACTGAGTTCCATTGACCTCAAATTTGATGATGAGATTCGGGCTTTGTTGTTGCTGTCCTCTCTACCTGATAGTTGGGACAGTTTGGTCACGGCGGGGGGCAACTCTTCATGGAATGCAAAGCTAGTGTTTTATGACATCATGGGGTTGGTTTTGAATGAAGAAGTCAGGAAAAGGTCCAGTGATGAAGCATCAAGTTCTGCCTTAAACTTTGAGGCAAGAGGCAGAGGACTTGATCGAAACACAGATCGAGGAAGATCAAAATCCAAGAGGGGAAAGTCAATACTCCCAAAGGGAAAATCGAATGTTGGAATTGTGGGAAGAAAAGTCATCTGAAAAGGGACTGTCATGCACCAAAGAAAGCTACATGCAGACATCAGGAGAAGTACTCTTCAACGAACATCTCTAGGGACAACATTCAGGATGCTTTGATTCCGTCCCTTGACAATACAAAATCATGGATTGTTGATTCAGGCGCATCATTTCATGCTAGCTCAAACAAAAACAACATGAAGAACTTTGTTCAGGAGTACTTGAGAAAGGTATGCCTGGGAGATGATAAAACTGTGCAACATTGATGGAAAAGGAGATGTTGATATCAAAATGCCAAACAATTTTGTGGCATTTGAAGGATGTAAGATATGTGTCTAGCTTAAGGAGAAATATGTTTTCTGTCAGTTTGTTAGCCAACGCAGGATGTGTGACAACTTTCACTGGAGATTCATGGAAGGTCACCAAAGGAGATTTGGTTGCAGTACGTGGCAAGATGGATGACACCTTATATTTAATAAACATTTTAACGTATTCTACTACAACAGGTAGCAACTGATTCGGGAGTGGATGCTTGTGTTTGGCATCACAGGCTTCGTCACATGAGCGAGAAGGGAATGAAGTCTCTTTTTGCAAAACGGAAAACTACCATGGTTAAAATCTGTTGATTTATAGATTTGTGTGGATTGGATATTTGGGAAGCATAAGAAAACATGTTTCTCAAAGGCTGGAAGACAACCAAAGGCTGAAAGACTGGAGTTGGTGCACACGGACGTTTGGGGGCCTTCCCTTATAACTTCTCTTGGCGGAACGTCCTACTTTGTTACCTTCATTGACGACCACACAAGGAAGGTATGAGTTTATTTTTTGAAGCACAAATCTGATGTCTTTCCTGTGTTCAAAAAATGGCTTGCACCAACAAACTGAAACAGGTATGAAGCTTAAATGTCTGAGATTAGACAATGATTGTGAATATTGTGATAAAGACTTCAAAGAGTTATGTGAATTAAATGAGATCAAGAGGCAATTCACTGTCCCAAGAACACCACAACAGAATGGTGTGGCAGAACGAATGAACATAACAATTATTGAATGTGCTAGGAGCATGAGGATACATTCCGGGCTGCCTAAACAGTTCTGGGTGGAAGCTGTTAATACTACAGTTTTTTCTGATAAATCGTGGACCGTCTGTTCCTCTTGATGAAGGATTTCCCGAGGAAGTGTGGAGTGGCAAGGAGGTAAATCTTTCACACTTGAAAGTTTTTGGTTGCACTTCATATGTTCATATTGATGCAGGAGCAAGGATAAAACCTGATGCTAAGGCAATCGAGTGCACTTTTATTTGATATGGCTTAGATGAATTTGGCTACATGAATGAGGTTGAGGATACATTCCGGGCCGCCCAAACAGTTCTAGGCGGAAGCAGTTAATACTGCAGTTTTCTGATAAATCGTGGACCGTCTGTTCCTCTTGATGAAGGAATTCCTGAGGAAGTTCGGAGTGGCAAGGAGGTAAATCTTTTCACACTTGAAAGTTTTTGGTTGCACTTCATATGTTCATATTGATGCAGGAGCAAGGACAAAACTTGATGCTAAGGCAATCAAGTGCACTTTTATTTGATATGGCTTAGATGAATTTGGCTACAGATTTTGAGATTATGAAAATCTAAAAATCATTAGGAGCAGGGATGTAAAGTTCAAGGAATCTGAAATGTACAGGGACAGGAATGCTCTCCAGAATGGTCAATCATTGTCCGAGACTGATAAAGATAAATATGTTGAGGTTGAGGGCTCTAGTGAAAGTGATGAGCAGGTGGAGAAATGTGATCAGATAATTTATGCACATGAAGAACCTCAGACTCTTGTTACTGAAATCAGGAGATCCACAAGAACATCAAAGCCTACATAAAGGTACTCTCCTTTACACTATGTTATTAACTGACAGTGGTAAACCAGAATGTTTTGACGAAGCTATGCAAGTTGATGATTCTATCCTTGATAATTCGATGATTCTATCCAGTGGGAGCTTGCCATGAAGGATGAGATGACGTTTCTTATGTTCAACGAGACTTGAGATTTGACTGAATTGCCAAAAGGCAAGAAAACACTTCATAACAAGTGGGTTTACATACTAAAGAAGGAGCATGATGGAGCAAGCGCTACAAGGCAAGATTAGTGGTTAAAGGTTTTCAGCAAAAGGAAGGTATCGACTACACTGAGATTTTCTCTCTTGTAGTAAAAATGACAACTATCAGAGTGGTACTGAGTATTGTAGTAGTTGAAGACTACGTCTAGAACAACTAGTGTAGGTTGAAGAAGAGCTTGTATGGTTTAAAGCAGAATCCGAGGCAGTGGTACAAAAAATTTGACAATTTCATGTCAAATAATGGGCACACAAGGTATAATGCTGACCACTGTTTCTACTTCAAAAGGTTTGACAACTCTTATGTTATTCTTCTTCTTCTATATGTGGATTGTTAGAAAAGCCCATGTAAAAAACCCATTATTGGGCCCATTTTTGCTTTTTCTCTTCCCTCTTCTTTAGTTTCACATCATGTATAAGATTGTTCTCTCTCTCTCTTCCTCCTATATATTTGTATTCTCTCTTTGTATTTAGACACACAAGCAATACATACAAGTTTAAGTGCTCTTTCAACATGGTATTAGACGGACTCGGTCTCTCGTTGCGGCTAGTTTTCCGCTAACCGCCCGACCTTCCTCTGCTTGAGCTAGGCGCGGTCTCGATTTTTCTAACCGGCCAGCCCTCCCTTCTCCTATCCGCGCGGCTATGTATTCTCTACCCGCCTCTCTCTCTTCCCCTTCTATCCCGTGGCCTCCACCTCTTTCCCTCTACTCTCCATCCTTTATAGGAGTTCTCTCTCTAGTGGGGCCCTCTCCCACTTCTTCTCTACCAGCGCGGTTTCCTCTCTACCCGCGCAACTTGTTTCTCTCTTCTCTCGCGCGATTCATCTACTCGCGGCGACCTCTTCTACCCGCGGTCTGCCTTCGTTTGTGACCTGCCTCAACTCGCCGCGGTCTCGTAGTCTTCTCATTCTTACCCGCTGCGGCCTCTTCCTTGCCGCGCGGTCTCCTCGTCGCACGTATCTTCTCATCGCGCGAAGGTCACCCCTCGCTTGCCGCTCGCGGCTTATCCCACCCGCTGCCTACTCTTGTCGCTTGAGTTCTGCTACTCGCAACCTCTTCTCGCGGCTTCTCCTACCCGCTGTCTTCTTCTATCCGCTCGAGTTCTTCTACTCGCCGTTTCCTCTCCCTCTCCGCTCGAGTTCTTCTCGCAGCCTCCTTTGCTCTGATCGCTGGTGTGCTCACCGAGACCATGCAGACTATCTTCTTTCCGCATTTTGGTCGTGGTCTGTCTGACCGCTCGTGTACACATTGTGACCGTGCGGTTTGTTGTTTCCCCGCATTGTGGTCGCGGTCTTCTCCTTCACTACCTGCCGTGCGGTCTCCGGTTCTTCTCGCCAGCGTTCTTCGACTCCTCTACAGTATCTAGTCGCTGCGGCTTGATAACCGCCTGATCTGTACCGGTCTCTCTCCTGCGGCTTCTATGGGCTCTTCTGTCAACTCCACCGGCCCGGCGGCTAGTCCGCCTGCCGACCGCCCGGCTTGTCCTGCAGACCGCTCGGCTTGTTCTGCTGAAATCCGCGACGAGCTGCGGATAACTACTATTTCTCTCTTTGGGAAGAAAAACTTTATCCCTTGGGTGCATTCTGTTCGACGGGTTCTTCAGGCCAAGGGCCTCTTGCCTCACCTCACTCAGGCACCTCCTTCTCCTCCTACTGACGACTGGCTCCGCAATGATGGTCGCTTTCAGACTTGGCTCCTTAATTCCTTGGACGCTGAGCCTTATCAGATGACCATGTATCACGACACCGCAAAGGCTATGTGGGATGAGCTGCATTCATTGTACTCAGGCCGAGACAGCCTTCAGTATCTCTACGACATACTCACTGATCTTCTCGCTCTCGACACTGGCGGGGCTTCGGACATGACCTCCTTTGTCGCTCGAGCCAAGACCCTTGCTGAGGCCTAGATCCAACATCAGCCGTCTACCAATGATCATGCTGCTCAGCGCGCTCAGAAGGAAGCTGTCTGCATTGCCATCATGATGGCTCGTGTTCCGTCTCACTTTCAGAGCATTCAGACTCAGGTTCTGGCTTCTCCCACAACACTGTCTTTCTCTGATGTTTGCTCCATGCTTCTCCGCGTGTCACCTCCTCCGGATACTTCTGCTCCTTCTCCCCCGACCCTTCTTCAGCAGGCCCCATCCCTCCTACCGTCCTCTCCTACCTCTGCTCGAGGCGGACGTTCGGGATCTCGGGGCCGTGGGCGTGGTGGCCGGGGTTGGCCGAAGTGTTCCTACTGCGGGAAAGACGACCACCTTGAGGCGACCTGCTACCGAAAGATTGGTTATCCTTGTCCGACGACGTCTGTTGTTGCTGACGCCTCCTCTGCCGCCCCTCCTGACCTTGAGGCCGTTCGTCTCCAGCTCCAGCAACTCCAGGGGCTACTCAACCCGCCCTCTGCCTCCATTGCCTCCGTCTCCAACACAGGTACTGCTTGTTTATCCACCAGTCCGTGCTGGAACGTAGACTCAGGTGCCACTCATCACATTAACTCGCGATGGCCTGCCTAGTACTCGGATTCTCCTTATCCTAAGTGTATTACTGTGGCCAATGGGGCGATGGTTCCCGTCTCCGGCTCGGCGGATCTTTCTCTCAACCCGTCGATCTCCCTTCGCTCGACTCTTCATGTTCCGAGCTCCCCGTTCAATTTACTTTCTGTCAGACGCCTTACTAGTGATTTTGATTGCTCTGTCATATTCACCTCTTCTTCTTTTGTTATACAGGATCGGCGGACGCAGACCACCATTGGTAAAGGCATACTGCAGAACAGTCTCTACCTTCTCGATGACTCTCCCACCATTCTCTCTTCTGTCTCTTCCACTGAGTGACATCGACGTCTTGTGCATGCCCCTTTGTCGGTCCTCCAGCGGGCTCTTCCTGATATCTCTCTTCATCCGTTTCAGTGCGAGTCCTGTATTTTCGGCAAACAACCGCGTTCTTCTTTTCCTGCACATTGTACCCGGAGCGCTGCTCCGTTTGATTTAGTTCATTCCGATGTATGAGGTCTTTTTAAGATTACAAGTATTTATGGTTTTCGGTACTTTATCACATTTATTGATCATTATTCTCGCACTACTTGGCTTTACTTACTTCGTGATCGCTTTGAGCTTCCCCATGTTTTTCGGGCCTTTGTCCTTGAGACCCGTACACAATTCCACACCACCCTAAAAACATTGCGCACCGATAATGCTCGCGAATACACCGGTCACAGACTTACAGATTTGTGCTATGAATTCGGGATTATTCATCAAACATCATGTACCTACACACCCCTGCAAATTGGCGTTGCCGAAAGGAAGAACCACCACTTACTCGATGTAGCCCGCTCTCTCATGCTTCAAATGCATGTTCCCAAATCTTACTGGAACTTTGCGGTCTCCACTGCCTGCTTTCTCATCAACCGTCTCCCATCCTCCGTTCTCCACTATGCTACTCCGTTCAACCTACTATTTCCCTCCACTCCGGCCTTTCCTCTCCAGCCTCGTGTTTTGGCAGCACCTGCTACGTCCACCGTCTGGGGCCGTCCTCGGATAAGTTGGATCCCCGAGCGGCTAAACCCATCTTTGTCGGCTATTCGCGCACCCAGAAGGGCTATGTCTGTTATTCTCCAGTTTCTTGAAAGATCTCGGTCTCTGCTGATGTTACCTTCCGGGAAGATCAACCGTTTTTCCCTGCTCCTTTACCCGCTCATCTACCACCAGGCACCAGCTCCTCTCCCGCCATCCATCCCACGACTGGTTATCCCCGTTACTGCACCACCTTCACCGGTTCCACCTGCACCGGCTCCTGCTCCCTCCAAACCACCCGTTATCCGTGTCTACACTCGTCGCCCTCCCGGTTCCTTTGCCCCTCTGCAGTCGGCCTCAACCACGGATACTCCGCGTCCTGCTGATCAGGTACCGCCCTCCACTGCTCATCCTCTGGCCAACTATGTCTCTCTCCATCGCCTCTCTCCCCTCCTGCACACATTTGCTACTTCTCTTTCCTCGGTCTCTGTTCCTAACTCTGTGCAGGAGACGCTCCAACATCCGGGCTGGAGGGCCGCCATGGAGGAAGAAATGACTGCTCTTTGGGCTAATCAGACATGGACTGTTGTACCCCTTCCTCCGGGTCAAAAACCGGTTGGGTGTAAGTGAGTCTTTGTCATCAAACATGTTGCTGATGGGACGATTGACCGTCTGAAGGCTCGTTTCGTGGCTCGTAGCTTCACCCAGCAACAGGGGATCGACTATGAGGAAACTTTCTCTTCGGTGGCCAAGCTCAATACCGTTCGTGTCCTCATCTCCGTAGTTGTCCATCGCCAGTGGCCCTTACACCAACTGGATATCAAGAATGCCTTTTTGAATGAGGATCTCCAGGAAACAGTGTATATGCAGCAACCACCCGGGTTTGAGACCACGAGGGAGTCTCAGGTCTGTCGTCTTTTGAAGGCTCTCTATGATCTCAAACAATCGCCACGGGCATGGTTTGAAAAATTTAGTAAAGCCCTTCGAGATATTGGTTTTACTCGGAGCTCGGCCGACTTCTCACTGTTTACTCGTCACCGAACAACAGGAACGGTTCTTCTGTTAGTATATGTTGACGATATCATCATTACAAGAGATGACTCACAAGGGATACAGACGGTCAAACTACATCTAAGTTCCATCTTTCAGACAAAAGATCTGGGGCCCCTACGGTACTTCTTGGGTCTTGAGGTTGCCAGACGGCCAGATGGGCTTGTCCTCTCTCAACGGAAGTATTGCCTCGACCTCCTTCATGATGCAGGCTATTCAGGCTGTAAGCCGAGTGACACCCCAATGGATGCAAACCACAAGTTGTGCGCCTAGACATCTGACTCGGAT
Source organism: Platanthera guangdongensis (assembly GCA_039583875.1). Lineage (NCBI taxonomy): Eukaryota > Viridiplantae > Streptophyta > Magnoliopsida > Asparagales > Orchidaceae > Platanthera > Platanthera guangdongensis. Next base: position 177,065,967 of record CM077161.1, on the reverse strand, counting down.
CTCCTACTCCAGAATCCAGAATATTATCGTCGCCTCGTTGGAAAATTGATCTATCTCACGGTAACCAGACCAGATATTTCCTTCGCTGTTGGTATTGTCTGCCGCTATATGCACTCCCCTCGAAGATCTCATCTTCAGGCTGTTGAACGCATTCTTAAATACCTTAAAACAGCTCCTGACCAAGGACTTGTTTACAGAACCTCCTCTTCAGCTCCAACATTGGTGGCATACTCAGATGCTGATTATGCTGGTTCCCTTGATGACCGACGATCTACCAGTGGTTTTTGCACTTATTTTGGAGGACATTTGATTACCCGGCGGAGCAGGAAACAAGCAGTCGTTGTTCGATCATCAGCTGAGGCAGAATACCGGGCAATGACATCTGTAGTGTATGAACTGACGTGGCTTGAGAGTCTTCTCACCGATCTGGGTGTAAAGCTACCTTCACCAGCTCTCCTCCTCTGTGACAACCAAGCTGCTATACATATCGTCAAGAACCCGGTCTTCCACGAAAGAACAAAACACATCGAGGTCGACTGTCACTTCATCCGAGAGAAGGTTCAAATGAAGAAGTTCGATATAAAGCATATTCCAGAGACTGAACAAGTTGCGGATGTCCTCACAAAGGCTCTTTCCAGGCCCCTATTCTATCAGTGCTTGTCCAAGCTTGGCGCATACGATTTGTACGCTCTAGCTTGCGGGGGAGTGTTAGAAAAGCCCATGTAAAGAGCCCATTATTGAGCCCATTTTTGCTTTTTCTCTTCTCTCTTCTTTAGTCCCACATCATGTATATGATTGTTCTCTCTCTTTCTTCCTCCTATATATTTGTATTCTCTTTTTGTATTTAGACACACAAGCAATACATACAAGTTTAAATTCTCTTTCAACATGGATGATATGCTTATTACATGAAAGGATATGATAGAAATAATCAGGCTGAAGAAAAGGTTGTCAAATGAGTTTGAGATGAAGGACCTGGGGGCTGCCAATCGGTTTTTAGTATTGAGAATCAACAGGGATAGGTATGCTCACACACTAAAGTTATCTCAGGCTGAGTATGCTGAAAAGGTTTTGGGCCGTTTCCACATGAAGGGTGCGAAGTCTGTGAGCATGCCCTTGGCCAGTCATTTTTGTCTCTCCAAAGGCATTCACCAAAGACACAGGGGAGTGAGATTATATGGAAAGGATTCCATACGCCTCAGCTATTGGCAGTCTGATGTATGTCATGATCTGCACCAGACCGGATATTGCACACTCAGTGGGAGTTGTTAGCAAATACATGAGCAATCCGTACAAGGAACATTGGAAAGTAGTTAAAGGGTTCTTTAGGTACTTGAGAGGGACATCTGATAGGGCTTTATGTTTTGGTGGGTCACAAATTATGTTGCAAGGATTTGTAGATTTAGATCTTGCAGGAGATGTAGATGACATGAGGAGCACTACAGGCTATGCTTTACTTTGGGTAATGCTGCTGCGAGTTGGGTATCAAGGATCCAAAAGATAGTTGCTCTCTTTACTACAGAGGCATAGTATGTAGCCATTACTGAAGCTTAGCAAAGAAATGATTTGGTTGAAGAATTTTTTGGAGGAATTGGACAGGGGTCAAGAGAATAACATATTATACAATGACAGTACGAGTGCTATTCATCTAGCTAAGAACGCCGATTTTACTTCAGGACAGAGCACATTCAACTAAGGTATCACTTCATTTGTTCGCTTATTGAGGAGGGTTCATTATCTTTGGAGAAGATTCACACAGATCAGAATCCTGCAGATATGTTTACCAAGGTCGTGACAGTGGAGAAACTGAAGCTATGTTCAACTTTAGTTGGTCTCGTTACCTGAGTTTAGGGGCAGGGGTGAGCCACACCACTGTCTTTTTTGAAGTTCATTGCTGTGGTTATTGTTGGTACAACATGGTGGGCCGGATCATCGCATGTGTCTCCAAGTGGGAGATTGTTAGACTTGTGGAGCCATATGCGATGTTTAATTTTTTGTCTGTTGGGTTAACGCCGATTCGCTGTGGCCGGTCGTTACACCCTTTATTTTTCCTGCCTATTTATTGCATGCCTTAGGTAAAAACTGTATCCGTTTTTCTCCCGCATCTAGTGGAATTTCAGTGGTGTGGCTCCGTGATTTTTCCCAAAGAGTGTTTCTACGTTAAATTAAGTGTGTTCTGGTTGATTGATTTTAATTCTTCCTGTTTTGTTGTTGTCGCTGATCCCCCTTTTGTCCTATGATTTTGGATTCTATGCTTCAATTTCTTTACACTGTTTTGGGTATTTGTTTGAGATGAGCATGAAACTCTAATCACAGGCCATATTATGTTGGTAGTTTAGGATAGAATGGTCCTTGGGGATCAGATTAGGATTCAGTCGACCCTCAACTCTTAACCTTGATCAAGCTGGTTGTTTGTGTTGGAAATATTTTGTAGCATACATCTTTTGCGTGTAATTAAGATTCAGGTTAAGAAGGTTTTTATCGTCGCACAATGAAATGTAGAAAATTTATGGATTGAAGTAGACTCCACGCGCTTGATTTGGATTTTTCCATGCGATAGTGACTCAGTTTGGCCTGCAAATAAGCCAAAAGAACTCATTTATCTTCTATCACCTTGGTGGGTAGCATTATATTAATTATTTATGTTAACGGCATAATCATTAGTCATTACTGGAAGCGACTCACAAGGGATTGCTCGTATCAAGATCTTGCTACACCAGAACTTTTAGACAAAGGATCTTGATCCACTAAGATACTTTCTTTGCATTGAAGTTGCTGATTACCAGAAAGGTACCCTCCCATGCCGAAGGAAGTATGCTCTGGATTTCCTCAAAGATTCCGGTATATCTCAATGTGATACAATTGATTCCCCGCTTGAACTAAGCCAAACGAATCTCTATGTGAAAAGTCCGTTATTTAAATGTCCAGAGAACTACCACATGATAGCTAATAAACTGAACTATTTCACTATGACACATTGAGATATTTCTTGTGCTGTAAGTAAAGTCAACCAGTTTATGACATCTCCAACCAATGCTCAGTGGGATGCTGTCCTTCGTATTATAAGATATGTGAAGAGAGATTTAGGTCTTGGACTAGTTTATAGTGATAATGATCATAGTAATATCGAAGCATTATGTGATTCTGGTTAGACATGATTCTTAGTCACATGGAAATCCTGCACCGGTTTTACTATTTTCTTGGGTGACAATCTAATCTCGTGGCGAAGTAAGAAGCAAATCACTGTTGCTAGATCTAATGTTGAAGCTAAGTATTATGCTATATCTCATACTACTGTATAGGTTATGTGATTCAGACATATCCTTCAAGAGATAGACATATTATTGGATACAACTTTGAAATTTGTTGGGTGTAATTTGAGAAACAAACTTTGGCATGATGTTTTGTCCATCAATGATGTGAAAAATGGGATTGAACAAAATTTATGCCAATTTAAATATATGTTTTTCTTATCTTAGTTTAATTTTAGATTTAAAGTGAGGGAGTGTTCTTTGCATCTTATTAAGGAATTTTAATTCCATGCAGAATTTGATTCCGCTTGTATCAATAATGCTGCTTCATAAATTTTTTTGTCATTTTTGTGCTACAAGACAGGAATAGCACCAAATGCAGAGAAGATGCGAGAAGCTCAACTAAGATGGTTTGGACACGTGCAAAGGGGACCATTATAGGCACCTGTTAGGCGTTGTGAGAGTCTAGTCACTAGGCATGTTAAATGAGGGAGGGGTAGATCAATAAAGACTTGGAATGAAACTATAAAGAAAGACATGATGTACTTAGGCATTAGTGAGATTATGACACAAGATAGGGCACAATGGCGACAAAGGATCCATATAGCCGACCCCACTATAGTGGGATAAAGGCTTGACTGTTGTTGTATTTTTGTGCTACAAATGTTGTTTTCTAGACCTGTGCCTCTATGTCGTACAATAATATTGTTCAATATAAAACTCACACACCTATTAGAGCCCAGAAGGATGATAATAATGTTGATTTGGAGGATATCTGGATTTCTCCCACTAAGCTACTTCCCCACTGTTACTTATCTTTTGTTTTTCTTAGGGTTGCTTCAATATTAGTGCTCAGAAATGGATGAAAGATATACTAAGACAATGATTTCCTTGGTTTTCCATGCATCCCCAAAGCTATTAACTAAATATTCTTGATTTCCAACTTGGATATGATTGTTTGAATTGTTATAATACTCAATTTGAACGTTTGTGAACAGTTTGCAAATCCAACTTTTGTTTTTAATGAAATGTCTACCATCTCTGCGTTTTATTCAATCATTCTGCACAATGTTATGTGCAATGTTGATTGTATAAAAGATACTGCAATATTGTTCCGCTGTATCTTTAAGTTCTGTAAATAATCTCCAGCTATAGCAACTCACATGTTCGCTGGACCATTGCGTGATGGCACAGCATTCTATTTTTTTGCTTCCTCATGTTATAGTATTTGCGCATAGCTTCACCTCAACACTTGACCTTGCCACAACACTCTTATTTTTGCTTCCTCGTATCACAATATTTCCTTAAGGAGGGCTCAATACCCAAGTTGATCTCATGCTAATAATTGATCCATTGTAGTCAACATCTGATGGAGGCCATGCTACTACGGACGGAGGCCACACCACCGGTGGTGACCACGGCAAGGCCGGATGCCTCGGGATAGCTTGGTTGGAGCGGAACGACCCGCTATGGGTGCCACGGGCTGCATAAGTTTTATTTAAGTCTACGTGTAATGTTTATTTCCTGGTTGAACTTTACCTTTTGGTGTGCTGTTAGGGATTCGTACCCCACTTCCTCATAGTATAAGAGGAGGTGCTATTGTTTTATCATGCACTTTTTGATTTAATGATAAGAGTTCCTGTTCGGAAACCCTACCGCCGCCTCCCCCTTTTCCGCGAGAAAAGATCCGGACCGGAAGGTCTCCGCCTCCCTCGCCGCCTCTTCCCGCGAGGAGTTCCGGATCGGAAGGTCCTGCTGTTCACTACGTCAGTTGGTATCAGAGGAGTGCGCCCGACTTCCACTCTCGACCGCCCTTGCTCCGACTTCTCCCACCTGTTCCCGATTCTCGCGCATGGCGGACGACCCCCGGGAAAATGCCAACCTTTGGGCGGCGATTGAAGGCATCACCACTCAGTTGGAAACTCTCACCACCACTTTCACCGGCCTCTGCCCCGATTGCAACCTACCATAGCGGCCAGGCGACGTCGCCTCACTGGACGATCAATTATTCGGGCCACAATACCGCCGCTTGCGGAACCGGCCGCCACCATTGCGTCCGGCCGGCTACCAACATGCACCCGTCCCCTCAGATTCCAGTTCAGAAGATGAGCTAGCCGACGCCGCCGATCCTCCGCCATGGAATGAACAACAACCTTATCGACCTCAGGGGTACCGCCTGCGGGCTGATATCTCGCATTTTCACGGAAATTTGGGTATTGAGGAGTTCCTTGATTCGATCTCGGAGGTTGAACGATTTCAAGATGGCCGAGGTGGATGACCGCAGGCAAATGAAAATGGTCGCTTACTGCCTCAAATCTGGCGCGACAGTTTGGTGGGATCAAATGCAGCTCAACCGAAACGGCCGGGGTAAGGCCCAGGTGCGGACTTGGAGCAAAATGAAGAAGTTAATGCGCCATAGGTTCCTTCCGCCAGACTACGATCAACATTTGTTCCAATATTACCAAAGTTGCTCCCAGGGCACCCGTACGGTGACCGAGTCCTTGGCGGAGATAAGCCGCCTTGCGGACCGCAACGGGTTAAACGAGGCAGATGGACAACGTGTCACTCGATTCCTGCATGGTCTGCGACCATCTCTACGTGAGAAAATTGGGCTTCATGTGTTGCGCACTGTGGAGGAGGCTTATAACATGGCTCTCAAGGCCGAACAATTGGAAAAGCCTTCCGGGCGTTCGGGAGGGCGGCGACCTTGGGAGGACTCCTTGTTTGCCGGCAACAACGACACTTCAGGCAAAGATTCTACTGAACGGATGCCGGCCTCCTCGGCGTTTAAGGGGCCTCCCGATAAGACGTCCACCGACAACTGTTACAAATGTCAACAACTGGGCCATTTCGCTTCCCGATGCTCGCTGCTGCGTCAACCCGTCCATGTCGTCGAGCAGGAAGACGAGGGGGTGGAGGACTTTGGGGAGGCGGATGAAGTGGTAGACGGTTACAACAAAAAAAGTGATTTTGCCGCATGCGTGGTTCATTGCCTACTACTTACACCGCGCTTGGATGAACTTGTCCAACGCTGTAACGTTTTCAAAAAAGCTACTGCAACATCTAAGGAAAAATTTGTGACGTGTTGATCGACAATGGCAGCTGTGAGAACTTTGTAGCAACCCGGCTGGTCTCCTACTTGAAACTGCCCACCGAACTGCTCCGCACCCCTACTCTATTGGGTGGATTCAGCGAGGCCCTTCGGTTTGTGTGACTCATCGCTCCCACGTTCCCGTCACCATTGGGAAGCATTACAAGACCGACGTTTGGTGTGATGTCGTGGAGATGGACGCGAGCCGCCTCCTTTTGGGGCGACCGTGGCAATATGACACCGATGTGTCCTATAAGGGTCGCGCGAATATTTATTCCTTCACTTGGGCCGACAAGAAGATTCAAATCGTCGCCCGTGTCGGGAGTAAACCCGAGGCAAACCCGCCCTCGGACAAAGGGCATAGCCTATTGGTGTCACACGCAGATCCTACATTGTTTGAGCGAGACATGGCTGAAGCGCAGGAGGTTATGGCCCTTGTTCCTTACAAGCTACACGCCACTGGCGAGCATGCAGCGGGTGAGGTGTCCCCGGACGTGCGTGAGCTGTTACAAGAGTTTCAAACCATCGCCACGGAAGACCTCCCTGACCACCCGCCCTCGCCGCGGGACATTCAACACCAAATCGATTTGATGCCCGAAGCTAATCTCCCAATCCTTCCTCATTTTCGTATGAGCCCCAAGGAGCACCAAATAATACACGAGAAGGTCGAGGAGCTTTTGAAGAAGGTTTTTATCTGTGAGAGCCTCAACCCTTGTGGGGTCCCGACTCTTCTTGCCCCAAAAAAGACGGCTCCTGAAGGATGTGCGTGGACAGCTGCGCAATCAACATAATCACAATCAAGTATTGTTTCCCCATACCTCGTCTCGATGATATGTCAGACATGCTGGACGGATCACAGATTTTTTCAAAGATTGACCTTCGAAGTGGGTATCATTAAATCCGGATCCGGCCGAGGGATGAATGGAAGACCGTTCAAGACACCAGACGGTCTATTCAAGTGGAAGGTAATGCCTTTTGGATTATCTAATGCTCAAAGTACTTTTATGCGTCAATGACATAGGTCTTATGACCGTTCTTGGCATAATTCGTGGTGGTCTACTTTGACGACATCTTGGTATTCAACAAAAATAGAGCGAATCACCTTTCTCACTTGCGCTCAAGGTTTTGGAGGAACATCAGTTATTTGTGCACCTCAAGAAGTGTACATTCCTTGCTCCGCGACTGAACTTCTTGGGCTTCATCGTGGGTGCAGACAACATTTGTGTGGATGATGAGAAGATCTAGGCCATTAGAGATTGGCCGGCTCAGAAGACTCTTACGGAGCTGCGGTCATTCCACGGCTTGGCCACGTTCTACCGCCGTTTCATTCGTGACTTTAGCACCGTCACGACACCGATGACCGATTGTCTTAAAAGGGGCGGTTTTATTGGGTGATCGAATCCGACAACTCCTTCAAACTGATCAAGCAAAAACTTAGCCCCGCCTCCGTTCTGGCCCTACCAAGTTTTGACAAACTCTTTGAAGTTCAATGTGATGCAAGTGATGTTGGCGTTGGGGCTGTCTTGTCCTAAGAGAAGCGACCAATCACCTTTTTCAGTGAGAAATTGAGCGACACCAGACAAAAGTGGTCGGCCTATGACTAAGAATTTTACGCCGTCGTCCGGGCACTCAAGCATTGGAACATTACCTCTTGCACAAGGAATTCATTCTGTACACGGATCATCAAGCCCTCAAATATATTAATAGTCAAAAGCGGATGGATGACATGCATCTCCGATGGACTATCTATCTTCAGAGGTTTCCGCACATCATTCATCACAAACCCGGGGCTAACAATGTGGTCGCCGACGCTCTCAGTCAACGAAGTTGCTTATTAGCTGCTCTACATCACGAGATAATCGGTTTTGACACTCTCGGTGACCTATATGCAGAAGACAAGGACTTCAAGGACATTGGCACGCCATTTCTTTGGGCGGTTCCCGTGATGACTTCTTCATTCTAGTGGGTCTCCTGCTCAAAGACAATCGCTTGTGTATTCCCCGCACCTCTTTGAGGCAGATGCTAATCCGCGATTTGCATGGGGGCGGTTTGAGTGGTCACTTGGGCCGTGACAAAACTCTTTCTAGCTTACAAGAGCGATATTTTTGGCCCCAACTGACGAAAGATGTGGGCAATTTCGTCCGGAAATGTTTTGTGTGCCAACAATACAAGGGACATGCACAAAACACGGGTCTCTATACGCTGCTCCCGGTACCCTCCGACATTTGGGAAGAACTTTCCATGGATTTTGTTTTGGGGCTTCCCCGCACCCCACGTGGTGTGGACTTGGTGTTCGTCGTCGTGGATCGTTTCATCAAAATGGCTCACTTCCTTCCTTGCCGCAAGACGTCAGACGCCTCTCATATTGCGTGCCTCTTCTTTCGTGAAGTGGTCCGGTTGCATGGCGTCCCTACGTCCATTGCGTCCGATCGTGATCCCAAATTCCTTAGCCACTTCTGGCAAATGTTGGGGAAGATGTTCGACACATCCTCAACTTCAGTAGCCCCACCCACCCTCAAACAGACGGCCAAACAGAGGTCGTGAACAGTACCTTGGGAAACCTCATCCGGTGTATTTACAAAGACCGACCGAAACAATGGGACCACGCCCTCGCTCAGGCCGAATTTACATACAACAACGCGGTACACAGCTCAACGGGCCGCACTCCTTTCTCCATTGTGTACACTAAGGCGCCACGACATGCTCTCGACTTGGCTCGCATTCCCACCTCCCCTCCATTTGCGGCCCAGCTGGCTGAGGACGTCCAAGATATCCAAGCAGCGACTAGGCAAAAACTGATTCAGTCTAACGCCAAATACAAGGCCATGACCGACAAGCATCGCCACGAGCAGGTATTCGAAGTGGGGAGATTTGGTTATAGTTTTTCTACGCAAGGAGCGGCTGTCCGCAGGAAACCATCACAAACTAATGCCAAAAAAGTATGGGCCGTTCCCGGTGGTGAGTAAAATTAACAACGCTTACGTGGTCGATCTCCCGCCGGAACTCAATATCTCCAGGACGTTCAATTTGAGCGACATGTCCGCATTCTTTCCGGACGTCCCTCTTTACCCTGCACACTCTGGGTCGAGTGCCTCTCTAGCGGAGGTGACTGATGGAGGCCATGCTACTGCAGACGGAGGCCACACCCCCGGTGCTGACCACGGCAGGGCCAGACGCCTCGAGATTGCTTTGTTGGAGCGGAACGACCCGCTATGGGTGCCGCGGGCTGCTGAAGTTTTATTTAAGTCCATGTGTAATGTTTATTTCCTGGTTGAACTTTATCTTTTGGTGTGCTGTTAGTGATTTGTACCCCACCTCCTCATAGTATAAGAGGAGGTGCTCTTGTTTTATACTGCACTTTTTGATTGAATGAAAAGAGTTCCTGCTCTGAAACCCTACCGCAGTCTCCCCCGTTTCCGCGAGAAAAGATCCGGACGGCATGGTCTCCGCCTTCCTCGCTGCCTCTTCCCGTGAGGAGGAGTTCCGGACCGGAAGGTCCCGCTGTTCACTACGTCAACATCTATATATACCTCAAAAATTAGCCGGTGTTCCTTTTAAATTAAATCCCATTTCTGGCGGGTTCTTAAACAGACTAATCACTCTAACCACATAAAGTTTGACATAAACTGACTAATCATGCGAGCCCCATAAGATAATCAATTCATTTCCAAGGTTCATCCATCTCAAGGATGGCTTGCCTTCCCTGAGAAAACAATTGAGTTGGGTATACTATTTGTTAACACCCTTTTAAACGTAATAACTTGGTTAAAATAAATCATCTTATAGTCAGCTTCAAAACCATTATCGAAAAATTACATATTCTAGTTGAGGTGTGCCTGCTGATTGGTGGTCGAGAGGAATTGTTTCTATGGTGTCTTGATTTTGTTAAATGATTGGTAAGTCCGAACTATCCAAGTTGTTAATCAACTAATTTCCAGGGCAGTCAAAGGCGCATTCAGATAATCTGGGATGTGGCTTGAATATTTCTCCTTTCACATATGTATACATATTGTATTAATTACCCAAACCTCCCATGGGAGTTAGCATAATTACAGGTTGCTGTTGAAACCAGTAACCCGGCTCCACCTAGAGTTCGGACCTGAAGTTGTAGCACACACCTACTCTTCTTGAACCACCCTCTCGACGTGAGTCACAGGACCAGAAACAGACCGAGGGTCTCAGCTCGGAGGTCCCACCTCTTACCCGGAAGAATCAGAAGTTCTCCGCCTCCCTAGACAATGCTGAGCTAGGTGCCTCTGAGGAAGAAGATAAAAAGGTTCAACAACCACTTCAAGGCACCTTATCGGTCTATTTATAGGCCTCTGAGTTTGATCTGCTAATAACCATACTGAACCGACCTGAAACTACCAAAATAACCTGGGTTGGATCTGCCAACAACCAAACTCCGCTGTTCTGAAGGGTTGTATGCAGACCACCGAGCGTAGAAGGGTAAAATTATCTGTGGTAGAAGAGTAAAATCCCCCTTGGGGGTAAGAAGGTAAAAACACCTTTCTCCTATATGGCGAGTGGGGAAATGACCAGTGGGCGAGACGAGCTCATCTGCTCGTCTCGCAGGTCTCCCGCCTTACGAGAGCCATCTCTCCCTCAAGGGCCAGCCCGCGCCGCGAGAGACGTCTCGCCGACCCAGCCGAGCCCCGTCTCGCCTCCGACGAGTGGACCACATGGTCCCACTCGGCTCTTCAGTTCCTCTCGCCACCTTCTCCACTTTGCTACTTGAGCCGCCAACCGCGAGCCCAAGGTTGTACACAATCCCCGCTCTTTTCGAGGTTGCCTCAAACTCGGAAAGAAAGTCCAACCGAGGCTCGCGGAGTTGGGATTCATTTATGAGAATCTTTGGCGGGCCCTCCCCCTGGAGCCTATAAATATGAGACCCCATCTCATCATGGAGTGCCCCCTCTTTTGTTTCCTCTTCTCTTCTACCGTCAACATGTCCCATAGCCAAAGTTTCCGTGAGCGTCTCGCAATGGTCCGGAAGCAAAACAAGGCCAATGTGGCTGCCCTGGACCCAGCTCTGGTCCGCACCCCGGCTTCTGCACCTTCATCATCTCGCCTGAAGAAGGCAAAAACCGCCGACCCTCCATTCTCGGCCGGCGCGACTACTTCGGCACCCTCGGGAGCCGATGCACTTCCTCCCACACCCTCTGGGGAGAGACAGGCGATTCTCGACTCCTCTCGCCTCTGTCTTTTCCCTCTTCTTTTATCGTCTCGCTTATTGACCATGTTTTTTTAGTGAGACCCCGCCAATCCCCCCATGCCCGTGAATCCCCCTGATGCTACCGACAAACAATACCAAGACTCCGACTCGCCTCAGCAGTCCTCGCCCCCTACCGCGAAGAATGACAACCTCTCGCGGCTTGTGGGGAACCCTCGCATCCCTAGTAAATGAACTAACCTCGTCCTTTCATCCGCGCATCTCGCGGCCTCCAAGCCTTCTTGCGAGACCATCATATATTCTGACCTTCAACCTTTCTTGTGCAGGCATCCAGATCGACCCGGCCACTGAGAACTTCTCCGGGCCGCCCGCCCTCTCGCCTCTTCCTCACCCAGATGAGATTGAAGACTATCTGGGCGATCCTACGGATCCGCTGGAGATGAAACGCACGACGGCTGGGATGCTTCAGAAATATACACACATCATCCGCGAGATGGAACGGGAGAATCAAGTCACCGACCGGCGCATTGACTGGCTGGAAATTGAGTGCGCCCGCCTCTCCTCCGAGATCGACGCTGGGGTTGAAATAGACGAGACCGACCCCCAGGTCATCATTAGCGAGATCGACCAGCAGCTTCGTCTCGCGCGCCGCGGTCTGGATGCCGTTCGCGCCTTTCACATCCCTGGACGACCTTCATGCGCGGGATCTCGCGGTGGTCGTTGGAGATGGCACAAGAACTGAGAGACCTCCGTCTCGTCTCGCCTGTTCAACTATGCCTTGTAACTGTTGTTTTTATTAATCTGCCGTCTGTTTGTTTAAGAATAATTTGTTTTTTGAAACCCCTATAGACATGCTGCCCGCCTCATGCGGGATGAAATAATGTAGGATGATATTCTCTCAATCTCTCTCATGCTGAGCTTTTTATTATAGCTGCGTTAATTGCTACTTTTTCCTTTTTGTTTCGGCTCATTGGAAAAATCACCGCGAAACGCCGCGCTTTGAGGTCAGGAGAGAGAGGGAAAACGAACCGTCGGGTTGCCCCTTCGACTTCCCCATTCACATTTTCCCGCCCATTTTTCTTCTCTCTCCATCCGCTATAAATACCTCCCCCCGGATCTAGATGTTTTACGCCTATGCTGTCGCTTCCGGCTACTTCTGAGATCCGAAGTTCTCGTCTGCTTCCCCTCGCCTGCTTCCCCTCGCCTGCTTCTTTTCGCTTCTCGCTCTCGCCTCCCCTTTTTTTCCTCTCTCTTCTCCTACCGTCTCGCCTGCCATGGGAAAGAAGAAAGCTGAAGAGGGCGAGGGCCGCAGCCGTTGCTGCAGGAGATTCGTTGATCACGACTTTCCCCCTGGCAAGATCTCAGAAGAGGATTATAGCCGCTTCACCAGCGAGTTCCTGGTGGAGGGGTATGAGTCTCGCCCGCCAAAGGTCGGCGAGTCGATTAATATCTTCTACCCTGACGAACTCGCCTTCCCCGTCTCGAACTTCGAGTCGGGGCTAAGACTCCCCCTCTGGCCAGAGGTAAAACAGGTTTTGAAATATTTCGGCGTTGTCCCCGCGCAGTTCAACCCGAATGCCATCTCGGTGTTGGTTGCATTCGCTAGCTACATGCACCGCGAGCGCATCGAATTTAGCCTCACTGTCTTCCGCAAACTGTTTATCTACCATGCCAAAGACGACGACGTATCGTACTTCACCGGCCAGGGCCTAAAGGTGTGCGAGACCAACAACAAAAACCACCACTGGCTCACCCGCTTCATCTTCATTCGCGGGAATGTAGGAGGCGTCCCACTCGCCCCGGTATCGCCCGCCGAGATATATTACGAGACCCCCAAGGTCGGGGGCCCGGTAAAGGCTCTCTGCGATTTCTTCGCAGGGAAAAATTTTGAAGTTAACTACCTACGGCGAGATCTCGACTCGCTCTTTCGCGTCTTCCCCGGTGAAGGTATACTCGCGCCCCCTTAGTCTATGTTCACCATTCCTTTGCTCTTTTCTAACTGTTTTCTTGTTTAGGAGAGAGAACTATTCCCGTCCATCCCCCCTATCTGAGCAGTGCGGGGCCATCCAAAGGTCTCTCCCTCGCCAGTATGACGGCAGAGGCGGCGAAGGAATCGCTGACCCCCGCCCCTAAGAAAAGAGCTGGGGATGATGTTGCCGCTCGTCGGTACAACCCCAAAAAGAAGATCAAGAAGGTGGTGTCGCAGCCGAAAGGGAAAAAGGGAACTGCTCTCAAGGAAAGGAAAGATATGTCGGGATCTCTGACCCCCATCTCCGTGGAAGAATCACAATCACCTCGCCGTCAAGCCGTCTCGCCTTCTCGCGAGACGACCCACCCGACCGAACCGCCACCACCTCCGCTCAATCCTCCGAGCTTCCTCCTCGCTAAACTGGCTCCTCCAGCCACCCAACCCCCTCCTTGCATCAGAATTACAATATAGGGCCTGTGGTGAATGACGCCGTCGGCGAGCCGGTTCTTCTGTGGGAGGACTCAAACCGAGTGTTGGTGTCCACCCTCCTTCCCTCCTGGAAGGAGCAGGACCCTCCCACCAGTCATGCCTTCTCCCTCAGGTACGGTCTCTATGGTGGCCTTGGGACGGAGCCTTTTGACAACGAGTCGTCGCGAGACCTCGTCTTGAAGACCGCCCATGCCCAATTTTGCGCCCTGGAGCTCTCGCACAGAGTCTCGCGCCGCCTCGTTTTCAACAACAAGAAGTGGAAGGATGCCGAGACCGACCTTGCTGCAGAGCGCGAGAAGTCGGATGACCTCGAAAAGAGGCTGACGGTTTCTAAGGGTCTTCTCGCCAAAAGCTAGGGTGGCGTGGTAGGCCTTTTAACTGTACCAGTTTCAATTTTGCGTAAATTTTCGTTGACTGATGACCTTCCCGCAGGATGCCAAGACGGCCACTCGAATGCGTTCGCGTATTGCGGCTTTGGAGGAGGAGAACAAAGAATTAAAGGCCCAGAACGCCCGCCTTCCGGACAACACCCTGCTTCACTCTCATCCAGATCCCCTCCAAGCACCCCCGCCCACTCATTACTCTTTGGACGAGGTCGACGACCTTTGCCGAGACGCTAATATCAAGATGGCCGAGCTCGTCTTGAAGATGATGAAAGAGTTGGGGGTTGTCAAAGAAGATGCCGAGACGGTCACCGCCCGCGACCTAGTCCCCCAGCTTTACGGCGAGACGAATGACGATTCTTCTTCTAGTGAAGAGGAGTGAAGGGGCGTCCGTGTGTCCTCGGACTTCTCCCCCTTCTTTGTTTATTTTACTTGTACTTATATGTATTTTTTGAAAGCCTCAAAATGCTCTCTCATGGGAGAGCCTCCCCCTTTTTTGTAATGAATATAAGAATTTCTGTCACGTCTCTCCCATGGGCTATTTTCTTTTTATTTCATTTTACTTTATTCATTGTGGATAACCCTCTGCTCTGTTTCTACTCGCGAGGTAGAGTTCCCAACGGTCTCGCTTAAGAATTGATTTAGGGCACGAGTCGTTAGTCTTCCTCTCGCCTTTTCCGTGCGCGAGACCATTTGGTCTTTTCTCCTCGTCTCGCCTTGAGACTGATCTAGCGCGAGTAGACCCAGGAGATCAATCCGCTCTTGTGAGGTCATCCCTCTTCAACCTTTCGTGCGAGACCTACCCTTTGCCAGCGAGCGCCTACTCGCCACAGACGAGACCCTCAATGCCGAACGCTGGTTGGGGATGTCCATCCTTATTTGCATCTCACCCATTTCTCCCACTCGTAGGAGTTTTTCGTTCTCTTCATACCCTCTTCGTTCTCTGACATGTTACGATATTTTTCTTTGGGGAAATCTTATCACTCGTGTTATCACCGAGTGAACCTACATCCCTGCCAGCTCTATGTAAGCCTGACCAGCGGGTCTGCTTGGGGTCTCCTCTCTAAATCATCTCCAACCACCGAGTGAGCCTACAATCCTGCCAGCTATGTGAGAGCCTGGTCAGCGGGTCTGCTCGGGGTCTCCTCTCGAAATCATCTCGAACCACCGAGTGAGCTTACAATCCTGCCAGCTAGGTGAGAGCCTGGTCAGCGGGTCTGCTCGGGGTCTCCTCTCCAAATCATCTCCAACCACCGAGTGAGCCTACAATCTTGCCAGCTAGGTGAGAGCCTTGTCAGCGGGTCTGCTCGGGGTCTCCTCAGGGTCTCCTCTCCAAATCATCTCCAACCGCCGAGGGAGCCCACAGTCCTGCCAGCTAGGTGAGAGCCTGGTCAGCGGGTCTGCTCGGGGTCTCCTCTCCAAATCATCTCCAACCACCGAGTGAGCCTAC
This sequence comes from Platanthera guangdongensis, assembly GCA_039583875.1. Classification (NCBI taxonomy): domain Eukaryota; kingdom Viridiplantae; phylum Streptophyta; class Magnoliopsida; order Asparagales; family Orchidaceae; genus Platanthera; species Platanthera guangdongensis. Next base: position 177,050,161 of record CM077161.1, on the reverse strand, counting down.
AGCCCTGCCAGCGTGGTGAGAGCCTGGTCAGCGGGTCTGCTTGGGGTCTCCTCTCCAAATCATCTCCAACCGCCGAGTGAGCCTACAGCCCTGCCAGCGAGGTGAGAGCCTGGTCAGCGGGTCTGCTCGGGGTCTCCTCTCCAAATCATCTCCAGCCGCCGAGTGAGCCTACAGCCCTGCCAGTTAGGTGAGAGCCTGGTCAGTGGGTCTGCTCGGGGTCTCCTCTCCAAATCATCTCCAATCACCGAGTGAGCCTACAACCCTGCCAGGTAGGTGAGAGCCTGGTCAACGGGTCTGCTCGGGGTCTCCTCGCCAAATCATCTCCAACCACCGAGTGAGCCTACAACCCTGCCAGCTAGGTGAGAGCCTGGTCAGCGGGTCTGCTCGGGGTCTCCTCTCCAAATCATCTCCTACCACCGAGTGAGCCTACAACCCTGCCAGCTAGGTGAGAATCTGGTCAACGGGTCTGCTCGGGGTCTCCTTTCTAAATCATCTCCAACCACCGAGTGAGCCTACAACCCTGCCAGCTAGGTGAGAGTCTGGTCAGCGGGTCTGCTCGGGGTCTCCTCTCCAAATCATCTCCAACCACAGTGTGAGCATACAGTCCTGCCAGCTAGGTGAGAGGCTGGTCAGCGGGTCTGCTCGGGGTCTTCTCTCCAAATCATCTCCAACCACCGAGTGAGCCTACAGCCCTGCCAGCTAGGTGAGAGCCTGGTTAGCTGGTCTGCTCGGGGTCTTGCCATCCATCCTTTTCACTCTCATGCCATGAAAAAAGACACCTGCGATTCCATTATATCAAAAGGTCAGCACAACTTTACAAGCATTGAAAGATGAAAAATGTTATGGATAAAATCTTTTTAAGTCATCGCCGCTTCAGGCACGATCGAGGGATACCTCGTCCACATCCTGGAGGTGGTACCCCCTGACTTCAAAACCTCTTTCACTACGAAGGGACCTTCCCAGTTGGGATTGAGCTTTCCTACTGATGCTCCTCTGCCTGTCGCGTCTACTTTCTTGAGGACCAAGTCGCCCTTCCGGAATTGCTTGACCCTTATGTGCTTGTCAAAGTATCTCGCCATCCGGCGCTTGATTTCTTCCTGCCGGATCAATGCCAAATCCCCGAGTTCTTCCACCAAACCAAGAGAGAGTTTTTGCTCCTCCTCGTTCTCTGGCTTCCTAGCTCGTTGCCTCGTGCTCCGTAACAGCCACATCCATTTCTTCCCAAAACTTCTCCACCTCTACCTCGCTGGTGCTTCCTCCTTCCAGTAGTGAACTTCTCCTCTTCTCCAGCCGGGCTTCCCCCCTGGACGACCCTCCTGCTTCCTCCATATTTCTCTTTTCTTTCCTCCTCCCTCCACCTTCCTTCGACTCCTTCTCTCCTCCTTTCTCTCCCGCCGTTTCCGGCTCCGCCGCAATGCCTCCCTCCATCTCTACTTCTCTTTCTCCTCCGACCTCCCTTTCTCCTTTCTCCTCTTCCACCTCCATCTCTCCATCTTTCTCTCCTGCCGTTTCCGGCTCCACCGCAATGCCTCCCTCCATCTCCACTTCTCCATCCCCTTCGACCTCCCTTCCTTTCTCCTCCTCTACTTCGCCTCCGAACTCCTGCTGCCATCGTTCCATCCTCTTCCCCATCTCCTCGGCCTCTCCCTGCCATGAGATTGTGTTTACCGCCGTCACATAGCATTCCCTGACCGCCTTTGGGTCTCCTCGTACTCTGATCTGGGTATCTCCGGCGTTGAGCTTCAGGCATTGATGGAAAGAGGACGAGACACATCTAAAAGCACTGATCAAGGGGCGCCCAAAAATGACATTGTAACTGTTGGGGGCATCCATTATGACAAAACGACAGTTCCTGGATAGCCCCCCCAGGGTCACCTGGAGTCCCACTCCCCCTCGACTTCCTCTCTCTTGAGAACCCGAACAACGGACCATCTGCTGCCAGCATCCTTCGGGCCTCCACCCTCATCTCATTAAACGCCTTTTTGAAGATAACATTTACTGAGCTTCCATTGTCGACCAGGATCCGTGACACCGTGAAGTTTTCGATAGCAGTCCGGATCACCAGTGCATCACAAAAGGGGTTTTCATGGTCCGACATGTCTTTTCGAGAGAAGGTGATCTTCTCGTCCGGGGGAGGGGCTTGTGACGTCGCAGCTACGCTCCGACGTTACATGGTATGAAGGCTCGCCTTACGGGCAGCCTTAATCCCCACTCCCCCATGGATCACTCCGATCCCACCTCGGTTCCCTACATCCGCTCGATCCACACACCGGTCTTTCTCCCCGGTCCCTGTCACCTCCACTATCCGCACCGGCATCTGCTGCTCCCCTGCTCCCCTAACTCTTCTCATCTCCAAGAACTCCGTGCAGGTAGCCGTTGCGTGACCCCCCTCCTCGTGGAAGTCACAGTATGGCAACGCTACCTCCTCCCCTCGTCTCCCCTCCTGAGGGTTCCTCCTCCTTCTAGCTCCCGCTCCTGCTCTTCCTCTCTCTCGGCCTCTACCTCTCCCTCGGCCGATGGCCATAACTTGTTGCGGCGGGGGTAGGGGTGGTCTAGGACCGTACCCCCACCCCTGCTGGTTAAACCTTCCGGGTCCTCCTGGTTGGTTCCTTCCCCCTTGGGGAAATCCTCTTCCTTGCCTTGGGCAGGGCCTCCTTGCTGCCTCCATCCCAACTCCTGGTACGTCGACACCCTCGACACTTCTCTTCTTCTTCCTTCTTGCCGTCTCCCTCCTCCTGGTTCTCTTGATTCAACCTCCGTCAGCCTTGCTAGCTTTTTAGCAAATGCTGGGTTCACCGCCTCCATTGCTATTTCTTTCGCAGCCTTCTCCATCAACCCTTCAAACGACAGTGTCGCCTTCCGAGTGAGACTCATCTTGAAGAAGCCCTCCCGTATTCCCACGGTGAAGCCCATCTGGAGGGCAAATCCAGGCACTTCCTAAATATCCAAGATCTCTTCCTGGAACCTGTTTACATACTGGGCCAGGGACTCGTCCGCCCTCTGCTTCATTAGAAAAATTGACTCCGGATTCTTCTTCCTTTTCTTTGAAGTTGAGAGGCGCAACTGAAAGCTTCTACTTAGGTCTTCAAAGCTGTATATCGAGCCCGTAGGGAGCTGATGAAACCAGTCCCTAGCCTTATCCTTCAAGGTGATGACGAAAAGACGGCACTTGAACGCTTTCGTCATCGGTCTGATGGAAACCACGTCTTCGAACCATTGCAAGTGCTGGAGAGGATCGTCCTTCTACACATAGTAGTTCATCTCGGACTCCCTGAACCCTTCTGGGACTGGAGCTGATAGGATCAACTCGCAGAACGGGGATCCTCTCGCCACTGGTCTCGCCGCCCCCACTCGCGCGACGTCTCCTGGCGAGACGACGCTCGCAGGGTTTGGGAACAACTCCCTTTCCGCCAGGTCCCGCCCGCCTCCTTCCACCATCACTTCCTTCCCCGGCCGCCTCCCGGGGGCATCTTCTCCTACTCTCGCCGAGACGAGCTCATCCCGCGGCGCGAGAGCAGGCACCTGAGGTAACTAGCAATCGCCCTGCCGCGAGATCCCCTGTAACATGTCCATAATGCGTTTGATGGACGCCATGAATTCCTCCCTTCCAACGAATCCTCCCGGGTTTTCTGACCCGTCTCCGTCTCCTTCTCTCTGACCTCCTGCCATGAGGTAGCTCGAGATTCTTTCGTGTGGGCTGCGGTCCACGCTAACCGCACCAAAAATGTTGAAACCAGTAACCCGGCTCCACCTAGAGTTCAGACCTGAAGTTGCAGCACACACCTACTCTTCTTGAACCACCTCTCGACGTGTGTCACATGACCAGAAACAGACCGAGGGTCTCGACTCGGAGGTCCCACCTCTTACCCAGAAAAATTCGAAGTTCTCCCCCTCCCTAGCCAATGCCGAGCTAGGTGCCTCTGAGGAAGAAGATGGAAATGTTCAACAACCACTTCAAGGCACCTTATCGGTCTATTTATAGGCCTCTGAGTTTGATCTGCTAATAACCATACTGAACCGACCTGAAACTACCAAAATACCCTGGGTTGTGTCTGCCAACAACCAAACTCCGCTGTTCTGAAGGGTTATATGCAGACCACCGAGGGTAGAAAGGTAAAATTACCTGGGATAGAAGAGTAAAATCCCCCTTGGGGGTAAGAAGGTAAAAACACCTTTCTCCTATATGGCGAGTGGGAAAATGACCAGTGGGCGAGACGAGCTCTTCTGCTCGTCTCGCAGGTCTCTCGCCTTACGAGAGCCATCTCGCCCTCAAGGGCCTGCCCGCGTTGCGAGAGACGTCTCGCCTACCCAGCCGAGCCCCGTCTCGCCTCCGGCGAGTGGACCACATGGTCCCACTCGCCTCTTCAGTTCCTCTCGCCACCTTCTCCACTCTGCTACTTGAGCCGCCTCCCGCGAGCCCAAGGTTGTACAGTTGCACCACTCTATCTTCTGAAATTACAAAAAACTCCCATGTAAGTTTATATTTCGTAACATGCATCTACAAAATCCCTCCCTAACACTTTTCTCTAAGGGGTATCTTTGTGCGTGCATGTGGTGAAATGTAAACTTACAGGAGAATTTTCTGTAATTTCAAAAGATAGAGGGGTGCAACCTGTAATTTTTCAAACTTGAAGAGGAGGTCCCGGTAAATGACCTTATATATATATATACAAGTGCCCGACACGGGGCTCCGCCCCTATGGTCATGGGCGACAGTACCCAACCAACGCCGTCGGGTTTCGCCCGCCCCATCAAGGCGGGTTTCTCCCGCAATATATACATATGAGTACTCAAAATGACAGTAAAAAATATATAAATATTACAATTTTATTTTGTAAAACAATATACGTTTTGACCTAAAAATATTAATTTTGACTTTAATAAAATTGATTGATTTAATGCCATCACCTCGAAAATACCACTGATATGCCTAATGACAACCTTCCTTGAATAGACCGCTGACATGCCTAATGACAATCTACCATAGTAGGTGTAAGAGCCCTGCTAAATTTTTTTTTGAATTTAAATAGATTTTCATCATTATTTCTAATTTTTTGATAGTGTAATTACTTGAATGGATATTGTATTTTAATTTCTTTGAAATAGATTATAATATATGTAAAGTCATTAAAATATAAAAATGAGGGCATAATTGGTATTTTTGAATGTTTCACCAAAGACAACTTTTCCCTTATAATAGTGAAATATATATATATATATATATATATATATATATATATATATATATATATATATATATATATATATATTCAAATTTGTCTAGCTAAGATCTTTTAATCTGTTTTATTTCCATGACTGCATTTGGAATTTCTCTGCTGGGCAAAAATTGTATATTTGAAATAGGGTATGTAAACTTCACTGCATCAAACATGATTGTGTCCAATATATTTGAGATGCATATTGTGAAACCGCTCAGGCATCAGCGAGAGAAAAAGGGGTGAACCGAATGATGATAATTCTAAGAGGGAATCCTCTAAGCCAGCCCTAGACTCTTTCAATTTCAGCAAACAAGTCCAAAATGAAAATTAATACATGGAATGGAGATATATATCCTCTCATAACGGCTAATTAATAAATACGATAAACATTATTTAAAACATAACAATCTAAAAAGCGTCCCTCCATTGATCGTCAAATGCTCCGATCGGCTTCCTTCGTGCGTAGACTCGCCAAGTCGTGTCGGTACCTTCGCGGTCCGCGCTGTCCCCATCTGTAATAATGCCCCTGGCTGGAAAATTTGCTTTGTCCTTAAGGCAAAATTCCGGAAACTGATGGCGAAAGTCATCACGGTCTCACCAAGTTGCTTCGGAGGTAGGTCGGCCTTGCTACACCACTATTATCTGCTCCCGGTCAATTTCCACCTCCATTTTGCGATCCAATATCGCCTCGTGCAAGCATAGAATGCAGCCATCCGGTCTGAGATGAGGCGTTAAGGTCTCCTCGACCGCATGGTCGCCCACCACCCGTTTTAATTGAGATACGTGAAAAACCTGGTCAACTCAGCTATGGGTCGGAAGGCGGAGGCGATAGGCCACCTCACCAATGCGAGCGAGTACCTCAAAGGGGCCGTAGAAATAGGTGGATAGTTTTGTATGGATGCGTTGGGCCACCGAGGATTGGCGAACGGTCAGAGTTTGAAAAACACCCAATTGCTCACCCGAAACTGGACGTGGCGACGATGTTTGCTGTCTTGATAGTGCATCTTCTGTTGAGTGGCGTGAAGGTGAGTTTTTAGAATACAAAGAGTTTCATCCCGTGCCACGAGTGTCTCCCGCACTGCCCCCACGTGTCACTCAACCGAAAGATGCTGTAGAACGACGAACGATTGGCTGCGGGCAACCATAGACGGCCTGAAAAGGAGTCATGCTAGCGCAGTGGTGGAATAAGGTGCTGTAACTTGTAAGTCACCCCATCCCATCCAGTTGTTCTAATCCTGTGGTCGATCCGAAATATGGCAGTGCAAATATGTCTCCAAACAACGATTTAGAACCTCAAATTGGCTGTCCGTCTGTGGATGTATGGAAAACTCATCCGTAGTTGTGTCCCCTGCAGTTTGAACAACTCTTGCCAAAACACGCTCATGAATATCAGGTCACGATTGCTAACAATCGATTGAGGAAACCCGCAGAGGCGCACCACCTCGGTAATTAAGGCTTCAACCACTATCAACGTTGTGAAGGGGCGTCACAGTGGGAGGAAATGTCCGTACTTCAAGGGGCGATTGACCACCACAAAAATGCAATCATACTCAGAGGAGCAGGGAAGGCCTGTGATAAAGTCCATTGCCAAGTCCTCCCAAATGATCTATGGGATGGGTAAGAGCTGTAAAAGGCAGCCCAAAAATGTGGCTTTATACTTGAAGCGTTGGAAAATCAGACAGGCGGGATGTACTCTTCCACATGGCGCATCATACCCTTCTAATAGAGTGCGGCCACGAGGTGGTGGTAGGTGCGGAACGCCCTGGTGCGTCCGACGGATGAGGTGGCATGATATTCGGTCAAGAAGCGCAGAATGCTGGTGAAGAAGACCGAGAAAACCATGCGGCCCCGGTTGAGTAATCAACCCCCCACAAGAGGATAGGGGGGACGAGAGACTTTCTGCCCGTAAGCGGTCAATGAGCACCCAGAGCGTCGGATCGGCCTTGACTTCCCTCTGCAAGGTGTCTGCCTCCTGCCAGACGGGCCAGGAGATGGATGTCAGCTCAAAGGCACCCGGTTGGCGATATAGCGCGTCCGCCGTCAAGTTCATCTTGCTAGAATGGAACTCGACGGTAAAGGCGTACCCCAATAGTTACTCCATCCATACCTGTTGGGAGGGAGTGGACATATTCTGGCTGAGGAGGTAGCGTAAGCTATGGGGGTTCGTTTGCACAACAAAGGAACGCCCTAGTTGGTAAGGATCCCCGTGCTGGATGGTGAGACCAAGTGCCATCAACTCGTTGTCGTAGGCAGAGGGGGAATGGACAGTCTGGAGAAGAACCTGTTGAAGTATTATATGGGCCGACCGGCTTACATAAGGATTACACCGACGCCGGTGCCTGCGGCATCACATTCCATGGTGAAGGTTTGAGAAAAATTTGACATTGCGAGGAACTGGTCTGTCACCAAGGCCGCTGTAAGACCGTGAATGCCGTGGAAGCCTCTGGAGACAAGTGGAAGGTGGGGTCGATTGTCTTGTGGTGCAGCCACGTGAGAGTGAGAGCCAGCTTGCCGTAATCCCGAATGAAGCAATGGTAGTGACTTGTCAGGCCGAGGAATCCCCGGACGTCCCGCACGATCCGTGGAATTAGCCACTATAGTCTCCAATCTGAAACTGAATGTGACAACGGTGTTTGTTGGCGTGGTGGATCATCTTTTGTTGTGCCGCGTGGAGTTGGGTCTTCAATAGCCTGGGTGTCTCATCGCGATCTTTGAGTAGATCTTGCACGGCCCCCACATGGCATTTTCCTGAGAGGTGCTGAAGGACGGTGGGCAGCGGGTGACCGTATACTGCCTGGGAGTCCAATTGCTCTAATCCCGTGGTCTGTCCGACGTAAAGCAACGAAAGTACGTCTATAAGTAACAATTCATGACCTCGAATTGGCCATCCGTCTGTGGATGGTAGTCCGAACACATCCGGAGTTGTGTCCCCTATAACTTGAATAACTCCTACCAAAAGTCACTCATGAAAACTAAATCACGATCACTAATGATTGAGCAGGGAAACCTATGGAAGTGTGCCACCCCCGAAATAAAGGTATATGCAACCATTAGTGCTATAAAATGACGTCGTAGTGGAATTGTCCGTACTTGAGCAAACGATCCACCAATATGTGAATGCAGTCATACCTTGAGGAGCGGGGAAACCGCATAATGAAGTCCATTGCCAAATTTTCCAAGATGAGGTTGAGCATGGGCAAGGGTTGCAAGTGGCCCACCTCAGAAATGTGGCCTCGTAATTGGAGCGTTGGCAGACCAAGCAGACAACAACACAATCCTTCACATGACGCATCATGCCCCTCCAATAAAGGGCCATAGCTATACAGTGGTAGGAGCGGAAGGCACCGACATGGCCGACGACTGGTGTGGCGTGGTACTCAGCAAGGAAGCGTGGAAGGATGATAGACGGAGCTGAAATCACTATACGACCCCGATATAGTAGCCAACCCCCCACAAAGGTACACAAAGGGCACACAGATGCATCAATGCATAAGCGGTCAATGATGGCGCAATGTATGATCAAATTCCACCTCATTTTGTAAAGTAGCTGCCTCTTGCCACATGGGTCGAGACATGACTCTTAATTCCGTTGCGCCTGATTGGCAAGATTGTGCGTCCTCCACGACGTTGGACTTGCCTGAGTGAAACTCCACAGTGAAATCATAATTTGTTGCACGAGATTGGTCATATTTTTACTCAGAAGATATCAAAGGCTATAGTGATCCGTTCGAACCACAAACTGCCGCCCTGATCAGCTAGGCAATTTCGAGAATTACGCCCACACTGCCCAGAGGGAAGACGTAAAAAATCTATGGTTGTACTGTAGGTGCCCACAAAAAAAAGGAAGGCCGTGACAGAGGCCGCCCGCCCTGGACCGTTGGCCATCCCCCAGGTCAACAAGAAATGTCACACTCAAATCGGTTGGGAGCTGAAGGAAAGTCATGCGGTTCACCAAAATGAAGTCGTGGCTTGCTCCACTGTCAATCATGACTACCACATGGGTCACCTGAAGATGCCCCTGAAGTTTCATAGTGTGACAGGTCCAACCAGGGCTGGCCAAGCTATGTCGGGTCGGTCGGTAGTGGTCCTCCAAAATTCAGGCATTGAAGTCAGCCGCCGTGATTTCTTCATCATTATCATCACACATCCAAATATGCAACTCCTTGAGCGAGTAGTTGTGGGTTGACGAATAGGGTTGCTTGCAGCGAAAACATAACTCTTATTGCGCAACTCATTGTACTCCTGGGACGAGAATCAGTTATGAACCGGTGGTCTATACGACTGAGGAAGCTGTGGCGGCTTGAGGGTTGAACCATGGGAAGTGGTTCGTCTGCTAGTGGCTATGAGTTTCCGGTCGGATGAAAGGAAACACGCGGTGAGGTGCTGACTGTCGCTGGAGGCCCATGAGGCCGGTTGGTGGAGCAGACTGAAATGGGAGGTTCCTCATCAAAGGGAGGCGGTGGACACCAACCTCGCCCATGGATGGAGTGGGGTTGGGGTGCATGGTCTGCAGGCCGGTTGAGGCTGAAACCTTTCGAGCTGGATGCTGGGGGTGCCAGCGGTCGTCTTTTCAAGTTGTGTGCTGGGGAGGCCGTTACAAAAAATGTACTTTTTGGTAATGGCCTCCCCAGCTCACAGCTCGAAAGGACGACCGCCGGTACCCCCAGCATCCAGCTCGAAAGGGTTCAGCGACAACATGTCTGCAAACCGTACACCCCAACCCCTCTCCATGCCCATGGTATCAGAGGAGCCGGGTGGTGAGATCTTCTGCTTGCGTCGACCTGCCGCTGCGTCGTCTTCTGTGAGGCGCCTGCCACGCGTGTCTGCGGTAGATCGCCCGCCCGTGGATGGAGAGAGGGTTGGGATGCAAGGTCTGCAGACTGTACACCTCAACTCCTCTCCATGCCCATCGACGGGTTATTGGAGGCCGCAACCTCCCTTTAACGAGAGAAACTCAAGTTAAGCGGACAGCACAGGACTTTGAGGCTGAACCCTTTCGAGCTGGATGCTGGGGGTGCCGACTGGCGTTCTTTTGAGCTGTGAGCTGGCGAGGCCATTCCACGAGAGATCTCCACGGCGTCCGAGATATCCTGAGGATGGTGAGTGTGCAGGCGAGAGTGGAGGTGGGGCTGGAGACCTTGGAGGAAGAAGCCCATGTAATAATCCGGCAGAAGGCCGGGCACATGGTTGGCCAACTCAGTGAAGTCGTCAATATATTAATATACCGAGATGAATGTCGGAGAGCGCACAACCTTTCCACGGATTGTCGGCATAATGGTGGTCGTAGTGCGCCACCTTGAGGTCCGCCTATGAGTGGAGTGAAGAGGAATTGCGTAACCAGCGAACCCAATGCAACGCGGAGCCCTCCATTGCGAGGAGCATTAGGGAGACCTTTTGGTGATCTGATGTGGCCTGGATGTCAAAGAACTACTCGACCTTGGCGATCCACCCGAGAGTATCCGAGCCATTGAGATGAGGAACTTCTAGGGTTCGAGGAACATGGGCGGTGGCAAGGGAGGCGACAACAACGACCAAGGAAGTGGGAGCCGGCGGCGGTGCAGTGTGGTCTATGACTCTATGGAGCTTGAAGTGGAAAAAGTCAGCGACAGTGGTGGGGTGTTTGGAGGCGCGGGCCTCACAGTCGTCTAAGCCAGTCGTCTAAGCGTTGGAGTGTGGCCTGCATGGAGGTGATGATGGATGATTGCGTTTGCAACGAAATTTGCAGGGAGGCGAGGGCAGAAGCGCGATCGGAGAGTGCGAAGGCCTACTTGTCGAGGTGCTTTTACACAACATCCACGCAATGCTCGGTTATGGCACGAGTGGACGGGCGGCGATTCAAGGGAGGCGCCAGGGGCCGAAGGAGGTCGCAGCGGGAGACGACACACGAATGATAGGACACAGTTGCGATGGAAGATGACACTCGAACGACAGCTGAGCTCGATGCAGACAAAGAGGCATGATCGAAGACCCGACGACTTTAGGCGGGCGGGAGGGCTGGTTAGATTAAATTGTTACCCCTAGGGTTGGCAGTGGAAAGATAGCTGAATTTTCTTAAGCAATTTCCCAAAAGGAGATCCTCTTGTCATCCCTAGGCTCGAATCCAAGTCCAACTTCAAAGATAAAAATAAAGATACATATGAGAGAGCATATATATAACCCTCACAATGTGACAAAAGTTGTAAATAATACTAAAAGAGATAAATGAGGAGCCACACCCTCAATTTGTCTTGTCCGTCGTCTTTGTCTCCGAGAGTAGATCCGCCAAGTAATCGCGGTGCCTTCGGTCTTCGAGTCTTTCTCCTCCGTCGTAACATTAAACCATACAGGTCTATTTGCATTTTAAATACCAACAGCTCCCTTGTACCAGGCCTGTGCAGGGACTGGGAATTTCTTATGCCCTTTTCATTAGAACCTATCCGTGAAATTACATTTTAATGTGCTGTTGTCTTCTTTTATTGGCAGTCCACATGTGACGTTTTTAGTTTGCATTGTCAGGAAAGTGGTTTCTTCGCTGTTCGTACTATCAACTATAGCCTTTTTTGGGATTATTTATTGGAAAGGGTAATTTCTTCTGATTAAGTTTTATCTTTACAATTAGATTTTTATTTATATCTTCTACCATCTTTCTTTATGGATATCTATACGCCCCGGTGATAGCTATACTGGACTTAAATGTTTATATGCAGATTGGTGATGAATTTATGGCTTTTCTCTTACGCTATTCATCAATCTTTGTACCTTTTGCAAACCAAAACTACCTCCAAGTCACAGGAGATCTTCTAAAAGGTATTAAAAAAACCTTGCTAATACACACTTAGTTATCATGGCTCAGAAATCATGTTTCATTGTGAATATTCAACTCTTTCTTGCCCTGTTAAATTACTCTTTTTCCTGTAGATTTAGTCAATGTGCTTCAACAGCTTTTTGCTGGCATTAGGATACTTGTGATAGTTGGTTTACTCTGTGATGTATTCAGGCTGTTCAAATAATTTCAGTTTCTTGTATGCCAAACTTAAGCTGTCAATCCTAGTAACAAAAAAGTCGAACCATACCATTTGTTGAGTCTTTATTGGCCATTATTCATTTTGGCCAAAATTTTCCTATATATTTGCTTCTATTTCACTTATAAATTATGATTAGCCTCATGGACAATATGCTCTGTTTTTTAAAAAGGCTCATTTATTAGTTGTTAGTATAATTTTGGCCAGCATTTTATCTTGTAAGAACTTCTGATTATGAAGGTTCAAATGGTAATGCAAATGACCAATGAATCTGATTTATAAAAGTAGCACTTCTTTGGTATTTTCTTCCATTCATGGATGCTTGAGGAATCACATCAGTTTCGTCATGCTTTCAAAAATTCAGTCATGCTTTCAAATATTCAGTGCCCTGCCGTAAGAATTTGACGCACCAGCTTGAAGAATCATTATATTTGGTCTCTTTTATTGTATTTATTTTAAATCTTTAATCATCTCACTATTTACTACGTGCCTGGATCAATTTCGTACCTGAGCCAAAATATCCATAATTGTAAAATCTCAGAATTTTTTCGCATTCGTACATCCATCCACACTAGAAAATATAGAACCGCCTAAGTATTTCTTTGTCCAAAAACCCCCTTAAAACCCATACCACATATTCATTTGGTAGCTGCAAACCCGGTTGCATATCATGATCTTCTTGTCATACTTAATTTCTATATCTCATGCACATGCCTACTTCTACCCATCTTATAAGACAACTCACCCGCGTACACACAGATTGCTTATTCTGCTTCAATCCTTGTTGAATTGCTTCCACATAAACCTTTTATCTATGGTTAGCTTGCTATCCTATTCTTAACCCTTTATTTCCACAATATCGCCTTCATAAATCAACATCATCTCTCCTCTTATCACCGCGTCACACGCTGCAACAAATTCTTGCAGTGAATTTGCCATTACAATACCAAACTCTTGTACCGATATTCCACTCAATGAGTGCTATTCTATGTGCATCTTGCGTGTTGTCTTCTGTAGCCTTCATAATTGCTATATTTGTCGGTCTCAACAGATCTTGCAATCCAACACTTGGTGACACCATTACACACACACATCATCAAGAAATTCATGGTATATTTGTGTTGTAAAGGACACGTCTTTTCTTTACATCATACTTCAATGACCAAAAATACAGTGTGAGATATGCTAGCGGCAGAAATACAAAACGTCTCCAACGGGTCTGCTTACCTCCTTGAAGATTTCACAGCAATTTTGGGACACGATTTCTATGGACTTCATTGACGTCCCACCGAGATTTCAAGGGAAGAAAACTATCATGGTCGTGATGGATAAGCTGTCCAAATACGACCACTTCCTAGCCTTGCACCATCCCTATACAGGGGAGTCAGTAGACGATTTGTTTGTGTGGGAGGGAGCCCGACTTCACGACATTCTTCAGGCCATCATCTCGGATTGGGATCCTGTGTTTGTGAGCAACTTCTAGAAGGAGCTATTCCGACAATAAGACACTCGTCTGTGCATGAGCACCGCCCACCACCTTCAAACGGACGGACAGATGGAGGTGCTTAATCGGGCGGTTGAGACGTACTTACGATATTTTGTGATGGACACACCCCACACCTGGACCCGTTGGCTTCATTGGGCCGACTGCTGCTACAACACCTCCTACCAACTGCAAGCAAACTCGTTCCGTTTGAAGTTGTGTAAGGACGCTCTGCCCGACCTTGGGGACATATTGATGCATACTAAAAATATGAAAATATACTTTAAATATTAAAAATGCGATCTTTTTTAAATTTAGAGTGCGAGCGAGAGTTCACAAGTAATATTACGCGATATTTAAACTAAAGCTCGCAAACGTGCAAAAATATCTAGCATTCAAGTGTTGAATTAACACAATGTACTATGTTCCACAAATGAGAATAAGAAGAACATAGAAATGTGATTTTAAAAATGAACGACAAACAAAACTGAAGTTAAATTAGTCAAGCAACTCTGATTCTACGGTCAAGTAAAAATTAGCATAAATATTATAGTAACAATTTTAGAGCAAGTTGGGAGAGGGAGGAGCACTACCAAAGCTGTGAAGAGAATGCCTTAGAGCAGTGAAACCACAGAGCTGGAGGAGACTTGGCTTCATCAAGGAAGAGGAAGTCGGGTCGGGAAGTTGCTGGGGGAACCGGCGGAGTCGTCGACTGAAAAGGGACGCTTGGACTAGCTCGTCGGAACCGTCAAGTGTCGGAGGAGTGGCCGTCGACCTCAAGGTAGCCTCCGAGGAATGGCAATGTGGAGGAAGGAGGTAACGTTATACGTCAGAATGAGAGGTGTGGATCGTTGGACCGGAGTTACGAAAGAACAGAGTTAAAGTCTCTATTCTCTCATTTTTCCCAGCCTAGTATTTCCACGGGAAGGGGTCAGGCTATAAAGAGATTAGCTGTTTAAATTTTTTAATAACTGATGTGATTAATGAGGTGGGGGTTTCAAAGGAATTGGTTGGTTATAACATAGGCTTTAGGTTAATTAATCAGGTGATTAATGAGCCATTTACCGTTTAGAAGACTAAACAAAAATGGAGATATCATGAAGAAATCAAGCTATATCGAAGGACACAAACTAAATGTTCAGCTTGTTCTCCCTCGACCTCAATAACGTTATCAGACTCGGGTTTGAGCTCAGGTTTGGGGTCATTAAGGAAGACTCTATATTCTGGTTCACGCCCATCAGAGGAGTCAGTAATTGCGACGAAGTGGCGTCGCGGGCACTCAGAAGATTTGTGCCCAGGCTCTATACACTTGAAGCATCAAAATACTCCAGTGTTGGGCTTGGATCCCATGGGCTCCTTACCTCAGGTGAGGACAATGGGAGGAGCTGGGGTCCCAGTAGTAACATGAGGAGGGGAATCTGAATTCTTAGGGGTGGGTGCAGTGGTGGTGGTGCTCGAGGAAGGCCTATCAGTAGACCTATGCCCAGTTTTCCTCTTCTGAAGCGAGGCTTCCACTCTACATGCTCGACTAAACACTTCACCCAAATCTCTATAGTCGTGCAACTCTAGCTTATCTATAATAACATAGCGGAGCCCGTTTAGGTAACGGGACACCGTCATATCGTCCTCGTGCAAGTCTAATCTAGACTGCAACACTAAAAACTCGTGGGTGTACTCATCCACGGAAAGCTTGTCCTGTCGAAGGTTGTGAAATCTTCGATAAAGAGTATGCAGATAGTCCGGGGGACATATCGCTTCCGCAGTTGCAACTTAAACTCTACCCACGTGGTAATAGGTGCTAGACCTAAGGTGTAACTAGTGCCAGTCCTTTCATCCTAAGAACAACATGTTCAACTTGACGATTCGTAGACATGTGTTTCCATGCCATGAACCTTTCTACACGCTCGCACCAATCAAGGCATTTCTCGGGCTCTACATGACCCTCAAAATCACCTACAACAAGCTTAACTCCATCGTCCCAACGGGGTTGGTGACGGAGTTCAAGGTCAGGCTGTGCAGGATCTGTGGGTTTATGGTTTGGTTCCTCTTGCCTAGGATTTTGGTGAGGAGGTTGATTTAGTCCTAGGTGTCGTTCAACTTCTAAGTTATTAACGAAGGTTCTCAAGTTGTTTACTATATGGTTCATGTCTCTCACGTTGGCGGTGAGTGCTTCTACTGTCTTCATCAGCTCACCCATTCGGTTAGATAGGTCGCCTATGCTAGCGTCTATGCGATCTATATGACTCCATTTTTTTAAAAGAAAACACACTTAATAATAATTTTTTTTTGAAAAAGGGCTCAAAATAAATTTTTTTTGAAAATAAAATTTTTCTTTGTTTTTTTTGGAAAACAAAAATTTAAAACAGGATCGTTCGATTCACAATAGGAGTGAATCAAACCTCCCTCTGATACCAAACTGAAGCATACTAAAAATATGAAAAATATACTTTAAATATTAAAAATGCGATCTTTTTTAAATTTAGAGTGCGAGCGAGATTTCACGAGTAATATTACACGATATTTAAAGTAAAGCTCTCAAACGTGCAAAAATATCTAGCATTCAAGTGTTGAATTAACACAACGTACTGTGTTCCACAAATGAGAATAAGAAGAACAGAGAAATGTGATTTTAAAAATGAACGGCAAACAAGACTGGAGTTAAATTAGGCAAGCAACTCTGATTTTACGGTCAAGTAAAAATTAGCATAAATATTATAGTAACAATTTTAGAGCAAGTTGGGAGAGGGAGGAGCACTACCAAAGCTGTGAAGAGAATGCCTTAGAGCTGTGAAACCATAGAACTGGAGGAGACTTGGCTTCAGCAAGGAAGAGGAAGTCGGGTTGGGAAGCTACTGGTGGAACCGGCGGAGTTGTCGGCTGAAAAGGGACGCCTGGATTAGTTTGTCGGAACCGTCAAGTGTTAGAGGAGTGGCCGTCGACCTCAAGGTAGCCTCCGAGGAACGGCAATGTGGAGGAAGGAGGTAACGTTATGCGTCAGAATGAGAGGTGTGGATTGTTGGACTGGAGTTACGAAAGAACAGAGTTAAAGTCTCCGTTCTCTCATTTTTCCCAGCCTATTATTCCACGGGAAGGGGTCAGGATATAAAGAGATCAGCTATTTAAATTTTTTAATAACTGATGTGATTAATGAGGTGGGGGTTTCAAAGGAATTGGTTGGTTATAACGCAAGCTTTAGGTTAATTAATCAGGTTATTAATGGGCCATTTACCATTTAGAAGACTAAACAAAAATCATGAAGAAATAATGGCCGGGGAGTTAACATGTGATGTTTGATATTATGAAGTAATGCATGATCTCTTAGGCTTCTCCCCCCAAAAATTATGAAAATAAATATGATAGAATTTTAATTGCAGAATTTATATTTTCCTCCCTTTTAAATATAATATAAATTACTTAATTTTAAATTCAATTTATTTGCTTGCCCAATTTAACACTAGTCATAATTTGGCGGACCTTTTTATTTAGGGACTTATTGGTCGGTCATGCCAACAAGCCGAACAGACAAGCGCAACTGACATGCACGGAACAAGATGCACGCACTAGTAACAAGCGCAAAAATTAAAGTGCGCGAAAACATGCGCTTCAGAATACATATAATATTGCACGAAAATAAAAACAATATGTAGATGTGACTCAGGTTGCATCACATATGAACCAGGGGAACGACACTACCGGGTGTTGAGCGTGAGTTGCGCGATCAGGATCTTGCTCTTTCCCTTCCGCGTGAAAACCTCCCGGTCGCTCAAAATAAAATGAAGGTTCAAGCAGATAAACACAAGACAAAATGAGAATTCACAGTCGGAGATGAGGTCTTCCTCAAGCTTCAATCATACAAGCGAACCTCCGTGCCTCGGAGGATGAACCAGAAGTTTGCACCGCGCTATTATGGGCCCTTGAGAATCATCCAGAGAGTGAGACCTGTTGCATATACATTGTCTCTTCCCGAAGGAATGCGTATTCACCTGACCTTCCATGTATCCTTGCTAAAAAAGAAGATCGGGGACATGGTACAGGTGTGACCTACCTTGCCAGAAGCATCCTACAGTGGGGAACTGCGACCGCTCCCAGAGGAGGTACTGCTCACCAAATGAAAGAAGCGCGGTACCGAGTACTGCCAGGAGATCCTTGTCAAATGGAAGAACTTATCGACAGCGCACAACACGTGGGTCGATTTGCTCGAGTTTTGAGAACTTTATCCAGACTTCCACCTTGAGGGCAAGCTGACTGCTGATGGGGGAGGGAATGTTATGACCCCGCATAACAACTGGTTCACGGGTCAACAATATACACTTCGGCAGAAGGAGGCAGGTCAAAATGGGTCTGAACCTACTGGTTCAACCCTCCCCAATTAAACCGCGTCGGCTTGGGGCTGAACCCGCGCCCGCAGGTTCAGTCCACAGGGGGGGGGGGGCTCTTGTCCTAGAGGTATAAATACCTATAGGCCTTGTTCGGCTAGGGCATGCAAGAACTCTTCAAGTATTCACCTACTTTTCATCTTAGTAATGTGCAAATCCAGCTATAAATTAGGGTTGTCAACAGAGGAGGTTTGTGGTATGTTTTTTGAGTTTTTTCGGAAAACGGCCAAAGTAAACCAGGGATCTCCTTGAGATGTCTTTTTGTACATTTTATTAAAGGGGGTCACGAGAAACAATGAATACTCCTAATCACTCAGTGATGGGTCATGAATAATGGCAATCTCTGTAACAATATCAAGAGAAGACCTAGTAGGAGGATTAGGGTCATTAGAAACTGATGTTTCTTCAATAGTAATATCATGAGGTAGAGATGTGACAACAAAGCATGGAGGGCATGGATACTGTCTTCTATAGGAAATGTGCACTTGAGAATATGATGACATTTATACCCCTTTTGAGTCCTAGACCCAAGAAGCATGCATTTAATGGATTTGTGATCAAGCTTTCCCTTTGAAAGACATTTCCGATGGTTTTGGTAGGGATAAAGAAGAGTTCTATATCAGGAAATAATGTATGAATAAGAATATCATTCACTAGTACAATAGAAGGAAGATAATAAGTGAGTAGAATAACATCATCCCAAAATATACTATGCACATTCACGTGAAACATCATGAATTGAGCTAGTGTTATGTCCCGCTGGACGTTTAATTGTATTTTTGTGTTAGTTGTGTTACTTCTTTTGTTGGAGAGGGGCAGTAGGGTCTTTTGACATGCTAGGGCTATTGTTTTATTGATGGGGTGGGGAAGTGTGTGAGGTTATGCTGAAAAATATCATTTTGTTGTTATTGGTGGTGTGCAGCTGCTACGGGAGAGAGTTCCCCTGCACCGTTCATGAGATCTGTTCAGGCATCTGCCTTAGGATCTCTAGTTCTATCTATCTTAATCTTCTGTGCTGTTAACCTAAGTTTTTGTGGCCTGCTTGTGGTAGTGTTGCTTCGATTGTAAGCAGGATTCCACCGACGTCTTTGGTTAATCAGCGCAATTATAGTTGGAGGAGAGTATTTCGACAGTTGCAGACGAGTAATTGCAACAAGGTATCAGAGCCAGGTTAGCGTTCGTGTGATGCCGGTGTCGGATGCTACCCGATCCAAGGATCAGCAAGGCGAAATGGAAGCTCTCAAGCAAAACCAGGAGGAACCAACGCAATCTGTGCATGCCATGAGGGAAGAAATCCTATCTTTGTTCGCAAGTTGGAAGGCGGAGAAGGCAAGTGAGAATCGTGGAGGGCTGTCACTGGAAAGCCATACTCCGGTCCCTACTTCCTCGCACTTGGTCACTCGTTTCCCACTGTTGGAGTTCCCAAAATTTTCAGGGGAAGAATTGATGGAGTGGATATACAAGTGTGATCAGTTTTTTGATATTGATGGAATGCCGGAGGACATGAAGGTAAAGATGACATTGATACACATGGAAGGGAAGACGCTATATTGGCATCAAGCCTACATGAAGGCGAGGTTGACACGCCAATGGCCGAACTAGGAGGAGTATAGTCAAGCCTTGCATAGTCGTTTCAGATTGGTGCTCTTCGACGTGAGCGAGCTAAAGAACTTGCGGCTGGGATCTGTGCAAAATTATTTGGACGAATTTGATCTGCTTCTTCATCAAGTGGCGATATCGGAAGAACATCAATTTTTGTCTGGCCGGACTTAGAGATGACATCCAATTTGGGGTGCATAGGTTCCAACCGTAGTCCTTACGAGAGGTGTCCTCCCTAGCTCGTCTACAAGAACAACAATTGACTTGCAGGGGTAAAAGGCAAGTGAACCAACTGGAGGAAATTCATACCCGTGAGGATAAACTGGGCCATACAACTTAGACAAGTTTCCAAAATTCTTGTAACTACACCACCAATCAGCAACGGCCTGGTGGGGCCATCAGCCGCAAGCTTACTTTGTCGGAGGTGGACGACAAGAGGCAGAAGGGGTTGTGCTTTTGGTGCGATCTATCCCAAATGCCCTAATCGTAAGCAAGCATATTCAATGGAAGTGGTGGTGGAAGCCGTCGAGGACAACAAAGGGACAGACAAAGAGGACGACGTTTTAGACATGGAAGGAGGGGAAGAGGACCTACAACACCACAAGTTTCGATGCATGTGATAACCGACATTACACACTATAACACCATGAGGATCACAACGTCACATCAAGGTCAACCTATTAGTGTATTGATCAACTCAGGAAGTACTCAGAATTTCTTAGACTAGGAAGCGGCGAAGAGATTGCAATGCAACTTGGTACCGATTACTCCTTTTTCGGTGGCGATGGCCAACAAAAATACGATATCTAGTTCGCACAAGGTTAAAAATTTCCGGTGGGTGATGTAAGGCGTGGATATCACGTCAGATATGTTAATGTTACTCTTGGGTTGATGTGAGGTGGTCTTGGGCATACATTGGTTGATGACGTTGGGAATGATAAATTGGGATTTTTGCAACCTACTGATGGAGTTCACATGTCGCGGGAGAAAAATCAACCTCGGGGGGGGGGGGGGGAGTAGGGAAATGTTCCTTGGGGCCAAGAGAAGAAGGTGCAAAATTTATTAGCCAAGGAGGGGTAGCTCAACATGTTGGCGTTATGCAAAATCCGCGGGGGAATCAACTATCAAGAAGGGGGCGGCCAGGAGAGGGAAACACCAAGTTTTCAGGCTTGGCAGGTGAAGGGGGAAACACCTACTCCAAGTGACAACAGAAGTTACAAGAGATCTTGGATAATTTTGCTGATTTGTTTGTCGAACCACACGGGCTGCTACCTAAAAGAGAGCAAGAACATTGAATTGTGTTGAAGGATGGGGGAGCAAACATCTACCTGCGTCCTTACCGGTATCCTCCGCTGCAAAAATCTGAGATCGAACAACTCATCAGAGAGATGCTTCAAATTGGGGTGATTAGACATAGTTGCAGTCCACTCGCATCACCGGTGGTGTTGGTGAAAAAAAAGACGAGTCATGACGACTGTGTGGATTACAGACAGCTGAACCAAAATACGATAAATGACAAATTTCCAATTCCTCTCATCTAGGTGTTAATAGACGAGTTGCATGGAACTGTCTATTTCTCGAAACTGGACTTATGAGCGGGTTATCACCAGATGAGGATGGCAGAGGAGGACGTCCAAAAGATGGCCTTCCACACCCATCAATGTCACTATGAATTTTTGGTTATGCCGTTCAGGTTGACCAACACCCCGTCAACATTCCAAAGCTTGATGAACCACATCTTTCAAGGTCAACTCCGAAAATTCATCTTAATTTTTTTTGACGATATCTTTGATAGAGTTTCAAGAGAGATCTTATGGAGAGTCTTAAAAAAGAAAGGTGTAAATATATCATATATTGACACAATCAAAGATATGTATACAAATTCAGTGACAAGGGTGAGGACATCTGTAGGATTAACACAGGATTCCCTATCACTGTTGGCTTACATCAAGGTTCAGCCTTAAGCCCTTATCTCTTTACCCTTATCTTAGATGAGCTCACCAGACATATCCAACAAGCAATACCTTGGTGTTTATTGTTTGCGGATGATATCGTTTTGGTTGATGAGACGCGCGAGAGTGTGAACGCAGAACTTGAATCTTGGCGAGATACTTTAGAAAAGAAGGGTTTTAGGTTGAGCAGTGCAAAGACAAAGTATATGGAGCTTAAATTTAGTAGTACAAGAAGGACAAATGACTTCGTTCTTAAGTTGGGTGATCAAGATTTCCCGTAGTGAGTGTTTTAAAATGACGATAGTTCAAAAAGTCGGAGCTATTGATAAAGATGTGTTCTTAAGTTGGGTGATCAAGATATTAGACCCGCGATCCTATGGTTCTGAGTGTGGGCAGTGATTGTGTACATGAACAATAAATGGGAGTTAAATGAGAATCTTAGGTGGATGTTGAATCGAGATTGAATAAAATTAAGAATGAAAGATAGTAAGACAGGAGTGGCACCATTGCAAAAGTCGGAGCTCGGTATGGTTTGGACACGTACAAAAGAGATAAAGTTGTGAGAGTCTAGTCACTAGGCATGTTAAATGAGGGAGGGGTAGACCAATAAAGATTTGGAATGAAACTGTAAGGAAAGACATGATGTACTTCAGGCATTAGTGAGATTATGATAAAAGATAGGACACAATGGCGACAAAGGATCCATATAGCAGACCCCACTATAGTGGGATAAAGGCTTGGATGTTGTTGTTGTATTTTGATTTTCTGCTCGACATGAGAGGAGCACATGAAGCAGCTAGCGTTCACGTTTAACATGCTACGTAATCATCAATTGGTGCTGAAACGCAGCAAATGTGAATTAGGGCTTCCACATATTCACTACTTGGGACATGTTATATCAGGGCAAGGGGTGTCCACCGACCAACCAAAATACAAGCAATGCTAGATTGGCCGACACCCACGTCAATTAAAAAGTGAGGATTTATGGTCCTTATGGGATATTACTGTAGGTTCATTCAGGGGTATGGAATGATCGTCCGACCCCTTACAGAATTGCTAAAAAATCGCGTCTTCTCTTGGTCGGAAACAACAACAGAGGCATTTCAACAACTGAAACGGGCAGTGACCAGCCCGCCGGTGCTACAACTACCCGATTTCCAACAGCCTTTTGTGGTCGAGACTAACACCGCGGATACCAAAGTGGGTGCAGTGTTGTTGCAGGAGAGACCCATAGCCTTCTTTAGCAAGACCTTGGGACCAAAAAATGCGGGGCTGTCCACGTATGAAAAGGAGTTTCTAGCAATCGTGTTAGCCATTCAAAAGTTGCGACACTACTTGTTGGGGTGCTCGTTCATTATACGTACTGATCACCATAGATTGAAGTTCATGTTGGAGCAAAAATTAGCAATGTCATCGCAGCAATGGTACTTATCTAAGGCTGCGTTTGGCGCGACTTATCACAACTTATTTGCTCCGGTGAGGTTGGACAAAAACATCATTGTCATAGAATGTATGCTTGTTATGACAAATGTTACCACCATTACCAAAAAAAGAAACTAGTTTGGGACATAAGATTTTTGTATGACAATGACATTTTTGTCCAACCTCACCGGAGTAAAGAAGCCGCGCCAAACGCAGCCTAAGTTGATGGGGTATGACTTTACAGTGTACTACAAGCGGGGAAGGAGAATGTTTGTGTGGACGCTCTCTCGCGGGTTCACGAACCGCCAGAGGCTACATTAAGTTCCCTTACTACTCTCCAATCAGACGCTATGCAGTTGTTTAAGGATTCATGGAAGCTGGATAATCACCTTCAAAAAGTCATCACAACAAAGGAGCAACATGAAGAGGACTATCCGAAATATGACTGGAGGCAGAAGGTGTTGAAGAGGAAGGTTAAACTGGTGATCGACAAGGACGCTGGTCTCCGGAATCGGTTGATGGATATGTACCATGCGGGTCCCTTAGGGGGCCATTTGGGAATTACAACCACGTACAAACGCATGAAGAGGTTCTTTTATTGGAAGGGGATGAAGGCGAACATTTACAAGTACATCCGACAATGCATCACCTGTCAACAATGCAAAGCGGACAACCAACATTCGATGTGGTTACTTCAACCGCTATCGATTTCGGAAAGGATTTGACAAGAGGTGTTTATGGATTTCATTGACAGGTTACCGAAGATCATGACAAACCGACTATTCTTGTAGTCGTGGATCGACTGAGTAAGCAAGCTCATTTTGCGGCCATCCACCATTCGTACACGACCGAGGTTGTGGCTCAGGTTTTCTTGAACTCCATTGTCCGTTTGCATGGGCTGCCCTCCTCAATAGTGAGCGATCCGGATACTTTTTTCCTTAACCAATTCTGGTAAGAACTGTTTCAAGTTCTCCAAATTCAACTCCACACCTCAACCGCGTATCACCCGCAATCGGATGGGCAAACAGAAGTGGTAAACCGACGCGTGGAAAGTTACCTTCGCTGCATGTGTTTTGAGAAACCCAGGGATTGGCTTGTGTGGCTACCGTTGGCGGAATGGTGGTACAACACCGCGTATCAGAGCGCCATTCAAATGACTTCATATGAAGTCGTATATAGACAAGAACCTACAACTCCTCTTCCTCATGTTGAGAGGTCGACCAAGCCGGACACCGTCGATCGGTTGCTTGCAGCCCTTGACAGGGTCATGACGCTACTGAAACTTAATTTGGCGCGAGCACAAAATCGTATGAAGACACTTGCGGACCAAAAGCAGAGAGAGCATACTTTGGAGATGGGGGATTTTGCATGGGTGTGGGTACAACCATACCGTTAAGTCAGCTTCAGGGAGCATCACATGCAAAAACTTTCACCTCATTTTTGGGCCCTTTCCGGTAATCGAATGGGTGGGTACGGTAGCGTACAAATGGGAGCTTACAAAGGAAACAAAGATTCACCACACATTTCATATTTTCCAACTGAAGAAGTTCAACGAGCCTCTAGTCGGCCTCATTCATCCTCTACCAATCGCCATCAACAAGGCCGACAAACTTGCTCATTGAGCCGGTGGCAGTACTGGACAGGCACATCACCAACATGAAGGGATGCGTGGTGACTCAGCTACTCATTCAATGGGCTAATGGTACGATGGATGAAGCAACTTGGGAGGACTTATGGGCACTCCCTCAGAGATGGCCAGAGTTTGTTCCTTGAGGACAAGGAACATTTGATGGGGAAGGTTTTGTTACGTTCCGCTGGACGTTTAATTGTATTTTGTTTTAGTTGTGTTATTTCTTTTGTTGGAGAGGGGTAGTAGTGTCTTTTTACATGCTAGGGCTATTGTTTTATTGACGGTGAGGGGAAGTGTGTGAGGTCATGCTGAAAAATATCATTTTGTTGCTGGTGGTGTGCAAATGCTACGGGAGAGAGTTCCCCTGCACCGTTCATGAGATCTGTTCAGGCATGTATCTCTAGTTCTATCTATCTTAATCTTCTATACTGTTAACCTAAGTTTCTGTGGCCTTTTTGTGGTGGTGTTGCTCCGATTGTAAGCAGGATGCCGCCGGCGTCTGTGGTTAATCAACACGATTATAGTTGGAGTAGAGTATTTCGACAGTTGCGGACGAGTAATCGCAACACTGAACAACTTCTGAATGGTGATGGTTCTTATGTTCCGGTACCCCCATTCTGTTGGAGCGTGCGAGTATAAGATGCATGAAGATGAATGGGATCAGACAATGTTGAATTCTAACCTAAAGTGTTCCAAGAACGATTATCATAGCTAGAAGCCATCATATCTTCTGTCACAAGAACTAACATATTCAGTTCCTCATTCAGTCCATAGAATTCACCAAAGAAATCATTTACATAACAAATCCTCATGACATATCCGCTCCATGCTTGAGAGACCTCATAAATGCGACTAATATCGTTCTTTCCTAAGTATTTCAAGATAGTTCCACAATTACTTGATTGCTAAACAATGAGACACCAGATTTGACACACGTGTCTTCGTGATGTCACACATAAAATTCACAGGGTTGGCATCACACATGAAATTTGCAGAGTTAGCATCACATATGTGCCACTCCATGCCTCTTAGAGAAGTTTTTGTTGGAGGATTCAAGTGAGGTGATCTGCCTTTACCAGCCTCTCATACTTATCTTCACAATATTCTTCCACAATAACTAGTTCTCTCTACAGCTTTCTATTCGTAACTAGTAAGTTGACTAAGCATCACTCTAGTAACTGATGTAACCTAAAATATAGGGCTGTAGTTTTCAAAATATAAAATTGAGAACTTTTAAAACTAATGCGGCGCGAGAGACTTTCGCGGACTATTTTAACGACTAAAACGATCTAGGCGTCACAAACACTCACAATGCTACCGCACGATTATAGCGACATCATGAGACATAATTCCACAGGCGTCACATTCAACAAAGGGGTAATGAGGATATGTAAATAACAATAATTAGGGGACACGATTAGTTAGGGCAAGCTCTAATAACCAACTATTTATTTAAAGATTTAAGCATAAAAATTTACTGGAGGATTGAGTTAGGAGAAGCGAGGTATACCCTAGGCGGAGAGGTAGTGGTTGGAGGGATTCCTGGACAGCGGCAAGGAGGGAGGGAAACTGACACTGACAGCGGCAGCTAGAAGGTACTTCGTCGGAGAGAGTTGATAGCCCAGGAAGCCTCAACAAGCAAAGGAACGGGAGCGGCAGTGCCGAATGGTCCTACTGGCTGAGCAAGGAAAGGCTCGGGATCGGCGATCTTGTCGCGATAGATAGCACAAGAGGCAGCGGCCGACACTGGACCTGGCAAGAGGGCTCACCGGAACTGGTCGCCGGAGCCGTGGAGGGAGGGGAAGGCGGCGTCGAAGGCAGGAGCGGGAACACAGGGTAGCGGCGCTGGATGGAACCAATCGAAACCAAAAATTAGGTTCGACCGGTTCTTTTTTCCAGCCTGCCGATCACTGCAGGGTTGGGGGTTTTATAGCATTGCTTTAGGTTTTTAATTTTGAGGAGGTTTTAATAGAGGTAGCAAAAATGAGCTGGAGTGGGCTTTTATTGGGCTGAATGAAGAATATGACTTGATAAAAGAGGGGCATGATTTCAGATATTTCTCATTTAGAACCCCATTTTCAATTTTGGAGAAAATAAATTCTATAATAAAATAGAAAAATTATTATAAACTTGCCCTAAGCTAATCTACCGCCTAAGTTACCAGACCTATGCATTTAAGGTCTCGTTGGCCGGTCACACCAACGAGCCAAACCAAAACTTGCGCGATAGCATGCACGATACAAAATTACATCAAAAAGCGCTAATAACGTGCGCGATACAACTTGACGATACACAATAATCCAAAAATGCGCGAAAACGCGCGCTACAATAATAAAAGACACGTGCGATAAAAATAATAAAAACGAAGCAACGTCGGTTGCATCAATTCACGAATCGAATTCACGCGCGTGCAACTGCCGTAACGACGAGTTCCCAAATTCGTTAATCGTTAAGGGAGGGAGGTTCCAAAACATCTAACAGATTGAATCCAAGCGAGTTTTGTACGACCACAAGCACAATTTGCAAGCCATAATTTATTAGATTAAACGGAATTTAAAATAGCGAGAACGTTGACGGCAAGCTCAGATTATGTAAGTGAATTTGCATAAATTTTAAAGTAATTTAGTACGAGCAAGAGATCAGGCAAGGATACCACTGAGGAAATTGGCTTGATCCAAATTCTTCACCACTTTGCTGCAGTTGAATGTCCACTGGTGAACCGGATAAACAGGAATTTGGCCGGCAGTAGAAGAAAGCCAGTTGGATGATTCTCCCAGATGATACGCTGGTGTATAGTGGGAATCCCGGAAGAGATGCCGTAGTCGACGGAAATCCCACGCGTCAAGTAGGATTGGCTTTGGAACTAGGGGTCGCGGTCGACGGCGCCGGGAGAGACGAACGCGGGCAACAACAGTACGTTCGGCGTTCGGGAGTTCGTCCTGCAGCAGGAGCGGGCGTGGGTGGCTAGAATTCTCGGACAGGTTTGGCTAGGTTAACTCCGGCAACACAGGGGGAACAAGAGATATCGTTCTCCTGTGTCCTCTTTCCCGATGCGGGCGGCAGACTGTTTTCGGGAGCCGACAGGATGACAGATTGGCGGAGGCGGGTTCGCTGGAGGCGGCGACCGTGCGGGACGAGCGGGCCGACACTCACAGAAAACGAAAATAGATTCGTTTTCTGCTCTTGTCTGGCTTGCCCTTCGCCATTTACGGGCAAAAACTTCTACAGCAACAGAGGCCAATTTTTTGGCAATAGATTTTTTTTTATTTTAATTTGATCGGGCAATTAATTTTTTTTTGGCAATAAATTATTTATGAAAAGTATTAATGGCTGGATCAACTCCTCCATCAATGTCACAAGATATTATTGTCAATTTACAAACATACACTCTTTCTTATTTGCTCAGAATTTAAATTTATGCGTTCCCTAAAATAACCTAAGCTTGCCTTTACTGTCCTAACTACCAAAATTACCAAACCTTTTTATTTAGGATCTCATCGGACGGTCAATCCGAAGAGTCAAACCATATTAAATAAAAGTAGGTGCGCGAAAGAGATACACGATAGTAAAAAAAATACTGAAAAATGAAAATGCGTGAATTAGGATGCGACGAAGGATGCATCAATTCTCCCGGGGTTGAAAGAGCTTGACCCCGACGAGACTTTGCAAAAACTGGCCATGGAGAGATCTGACATCATTGTTGGAGCTAGATCGGGTAGAATGTCCGGAGCCTTGATGGGTGGCTCAACTGGTGGCCCAAAGCGATGCTGGACATGAACTAGGTTCAACCTCCTGCAATAAGCAATTACCTGACCTCCCTTTGAAAAGTACAACTCATGACGATAACGACCGAACGTGAGTTTGTAATGTTCAAAGGTTGTTCGCAAAATATTAGCAGTAAGTTTATGCAGTCCTTTTAAATAATTATCATGAGCTTGCACATCAAAATAAATACGTTCGTGGAATGAAATGTGGTGGCAATCAGGTGGGCGGGACAATGCATGGAAAGTCTCAAAAGGAGGCATACTAAGAGAGCGACACTTAGAATTATTACATGTAAATTTAGCTTGTGGCGGTAGTGTACAAGATCCCATTGCTTTAAATTCGTCTCGATTAAACGCCTAAGAAAATTCTCCAAACTCTTATTAATGATTTCAGTCAGTTCGTCGATTAGAGAGTTGTTGAGAGGGCTCAAAGACTTGTATGTATTGCTTGTCTATGTAAATACAAGGAGAGAATACAAATATATAGGAAGAGGAAGAGAGAAAAAAATCCTATACAAGATGTGAGACTAAAAGAGGAGAGAAGATAAAACAATAAATGAGCCTTTTACATGAGCTATTTTAACACTCCCCCGCAAGCTGGAGCGTACAAATCGTATGCACCAAGCTTGGACAAGTACTGATAGAATAGTGTCTTGGAAAGAGCCTTTGTGAAGACATCTGCAACTTGTTCCGATCCTGGGACATGCTTTAGGTCAAGCTTCTTCATTTGAACCTTTTCCCGGATGAAGTGACAATCGACCTCAATATACTTCGTTCTTTCGTGAAAGACCGGGTTCTTTGCGATGTGTATGACGACTTGACTATCACAAAGGAGAAGAGCCGGTGATGGTAATTTTACACTCAGATCAGTAAAAAGACTCTTAAGCCATGTCAATTCTGATACAACCAATGCCATTGCCCGGTACTCTGCCTCGGCTGAAGATCGAGCAACGACCGCTTGTTTCTTACTTCGCCAAGTAACAAGATGTCCTCCAAGGTAAGTGCAAAAACCACTCGTAGATCGTCGGTCATCAAGAGAGCCAGCGTAGTCAGCATCTGAATATGCCACCAATGTTGGGGCAGAAGAGGAGGTCCTGTAGACAAGTCCCTGACCAAGAGCGGTTTTCAGATACCTGAGAATTCGTTCCACTGCTGGAAGATGAGATTTTTGAGGAGAGTGCATGTATCTGCTGACAAGACCAACAACAAAGGAAATATCCGGTCTGGTAACCGTGACATATATCAGTTTTCCAACAAGACGTCGATAATATTCAGGATTCTGAAGAAGGTGATCGGAGTCAGATGCCTGGGCACACAGTTTGTGGTTCACATCCATAGGAGTATCACTTGGCTTGCAGCCGGACAGACCTGCATCATGAAGAGGGTCAAGACAATATTTTCGTTGAGAGAGAGTGAGCCCATCCAGCCTTATGACAATCTCAAGGCCCAAAAAATAGCGAATGAGTCCCAAATCCTTTGTCTGGAAGACTGAGTTTAGATGGACTTTGACTGCCTGTATCCCTTGGGAGTCATCTCCAGTAATGATAATATCGTCGACGTAAACTAACAGAATAACCGTTCTTGTTGGTTGGTGACGAGTAAAGAGCGAGAAGTCGGCCGAACTCCGAGTGAAACCAATCTCACGGAGGACCTTGCTGAATTTTTCAAACCATGCCCGCGGAGATTGTTTGAGACCATATAGAGCCTTTTTAAGATGGCAGACCCGAGACTCCCCCGTGGTCTCAAACCCGGGTGGTTGCTGCATGTAGACAGTTTCCCGGAGGTCCCCATTCAAGAAAGCATTCTTGATATCCAGCTGAAAGAGAGGCCACCGACGATGGACAACAACAGAGATGAGGACACGAACACTATTAAGCTTCGCCACCGGAGATAACGTTTCCTCATAATCGAGCCCCTCCTGTTGAGTGAAACCGCGAGCCACAAGACGGGCCTTTAGACGGTCAATTGTCCCATCGGCAGCATGTTTGATAACAAAGACCCACTTGCACCCAACTGGTTTCTGGCCCGGTGGAAGGGGAACAACAGATCATGTCTGGTTAGACCAGAGAGCAGACATTTCTTCCTCCATGGCTGCTCGCCAGCCTGGATGTTGAAGCGCCTCCTGCACAGAATTAGGAATAGCAACCGAAGAGAGAGAAGTAGCCAAAGTGTGTAAATGGGGAGAGAGGCGATGAAGAGAGATGGAGTTTGCCAGCGGATGAGCAGTGGAAGAAATTGAGGAGAGGATGGTGGGAGAGTCGTCGAGAAGGTAGAGCCCATTCCGCAGCCGACCTTTACCAATGGTAGTCTGCGTCCGCCGATCCTGTATAACAAAAGAAGAGGAAGTGGATATAACAGAACAATCCAAATCAGTAGTAAGCCGTCCAACATAAAGTAAATTGAACGGAGAACTCGGGACGTGAAGAGCCGAGCGAAGGGAGATGGAGGAGGTGAGAGGAAGATCTGCCGAGCCGGAGACGGGAACAGTGGCTCAATTGGCCACAGTAATAGACTGTGGATAAGGGGAATTCAGGTACTGGGCATGTTGATGTGAAGTAATGTGATGAGTAGCGCCAGAATCCACAATCCAGCCCAAGCCGGTGGAGAGACAGGCGGTACCTGTGTTAGAGACGGAGGCAACGGAGGCAGATGGGGGATGGAGCAAGCCCTGGAGATGCTGGAGCTGAAGACGGACACTTTCAAGATCAGGAGGAGCAACATCGGTAACAACAGAAGCCGTCGGGCGAGGAGGATAACCAACTTTATTGTAACAGGGTGCCTCGAGATGACCATCTTTCCCACAGAAGGAACACTTCAGCCGACCTCGGCCACCACGACCACGGCCGCGAGATCCCGAACGACCCCCACGAGTAGGAGGAGGAGGAGGGAAGGGTAGAAGCTGAGGTGCCTGCTGAAGAAGGGCCGGAGGAGCCGTAGTATCTGGAGGAGGTGGTACTCGGAGAATCATGGAGCACACATCAAAAAAAGATGGTGTGGTAGAGGAAGCCAGGACCTGAGCATGAATGCTCTGAAGGTGAGGGGGAAGACGGGACATAAGGATGACAGTACACGCGGCTTCCTTCTGAGCGCGCTGAGCAAGAGCATCATTGGTAAACGGCTGATGCTGGATTCAGGCTTCAGCAAGAGTCTTCGCACGAGCAACAAAGGAGGACATATCGGAAGCCCTCCAGCGTCAAGAGCAAAGAGGTCAGTGAGGATGTCGTAGAGATGCTGGAGGCTGTCCCGTCCAAAATATAAGGAGTGTAGCTCAGTCTACATATCTTTGGCAGTCTCATGATACATAGCCATTTGATATGGTTCACCATCCAAAGAATTCAAGATCCAGGTCTTAACTCGGCCATCATTGCGGAGCCAGTCATCGGTGGGAGGGGTGGGAGGAGCCTGAGTAAGGTGAGGGAGAAGGCCCTTGGCCTGAAGAACTCGTCGAACTGAATGTACCCAAGGAATGAAGTTCTTCTTTCCGGAAAGAGAGATGGTAGTGATGCGCAGCTCGTCATGGAGTTCTGTAGGGTAAGCCGGGCGGTCAGTTGGACAAGCCAGGCAGTCAGCAGGCGGGCTGGCCGTCGAGCCAGAAGAGTTACCGGAAGAGCCCATAAGGGCAGACCGCGGCGAGTAGAGGAAAAAAACCGCCGGCAAGAAAGACTAGGAAGACCACGACCAGAATGCGGATAGGAAGCAGTCCGCACGGTCAAGCCGGACACCAGCGAGTAGTCAGGTCGCGACCAAAGGGCAGAAAAAGGAGAGAGACCGCCCCGGTCTAGGGGAAGCCAGCAGCGGTCAGAGAGCAGCCCGCAGGAGAGAACCCGCAGCGGGTTGACAGAGAACGCGAAAAGAGGAGAGAGGCCACGAGTAGGAACTCGAGCGGCTAGGGAAGAGAGGCCGCGAGTAGGAACTCGAGCGGCAAGGGAAGCGAGGCCGCGAGGAGGAACTCGAGCGGCTAGGGAGGACTGTGGCCTGACAGCGGACAGAAGGCAAAGCCGCAACGGTCAGAAGGCAAAGCCGCAGCGGTTAGAAGGTGAAGCCGCAGCGGAGCTGACATCAGACAGAAGAAGAGAACCCGCAACGGTCAGAAGAGGGGTGGGCCCCACGAAGCAGAGAGAGAGGGTGGCTATAAGAAGCCTGAAGAGAGTGGAACCACGGAGAGGGAGAGGAGAATCGGATGCAGAGATGCAAACCGCAGAGCCAGGGGCGGACAGGAGACCGGAGCGGGTAGACTACCAGACCGCAGGAGACAGCAGTGGGTAGGAGAAAAAGAAACCGGGCGGGCTTGGCGGTTAGAAAAAGGGCAAACCGCAGAGGACAGTAACCTGGCTCTGATACCATGTTGAGAGGGCTCAAAAACTTGTATGTATTGCTTGTGTATGTAAATACAAGGAGAGAATACAAATATATAGGAAGAGTAAGAGAGAAGAAAATCCTATACAAGATGTGAGAGTAAAGGAGGAGAGAAGATAAAACAATAAATGGGCCCAATAATGGGCCTTTTACATGAGCTATTTTAACAAGAGTCATAAGCGCTACTAAACTCGAATGTAGTGTCCTCTCGACCCCATAATATATTCAAAAAATTTATTATAAAATGTTTAATATATGGCTGCAATTCCACAGATCCACTCCCGTGTAACTTACTGTCACAAATTTTAAAGTTGATTCCAATTTTATCATTTAAAAATTTCCAAAGAAATCCTTTAAAATATGTATCCTTGTTGGGATTGAAAATTTTTGGATTTTTTATTATCTTTAAAATACGAGTTTTCTTAAATAAATCGATAATTTGATAATAAAAAATTTCAGACACATTTATAATTATGGAATATTGTAAAGACACAAAATGATGTTCCCCAAATATAAAATCAATATGTGATGGTGACTCTAATGTGAGTGATATGTCACTAATAATTCCTTCTCGAGGCGGAGACTCAGAAATAATCTCAGTGACTAGAGGCGGTGCCTTAGTGTGAGCAAGTGGGAGCACCATCTCAGTCAGGATGAGGGGATGATGAGGAGGAAGCTCTTCTTCCTGGAGTTGGGGCTCAGGAAGAACCTCCTCGACTAAAGTGAGTGCTTCAGTGGAAACAAGTGGGGCCAAGGTGCTCGTGGGGGGAAATGTTGAGTCTAGAAAGAGGACTATTAATAATTCAAAGTCCGGGTTCCACTAGTTGATACGTAGTTGGAATGTAGTTAGAAAAATTATTTTGTTTGCACAATGTCATTTCAAGATTGTGTACATCGGTGCACAAGCCCGTCAGATTCTGCGTGAGTTCAGTAGTGACGAATTCAACATTCTTTATTAAAATTTTCATTCGCTCTTCGATACTCTCCATTTTTTTTAAATTATTGTTACTATTATTATTGTTTTTTTAGAAAAAATAAGATAAAGATTTTTTTAATTTTTTTAATAAAATAAAAATTCTTAAAATAAAAGGACATAATAAAATTGTGCCATATATTGTTTTTTTTTAAAAAAACTAAAGTTAAATATATTTTAAAATAGATTTGCTTAAAATTTTTTTTTAAATTCGAATCGCGTGATTCGCTATAGGAGCGAATCACATACCCTCTAATACCAAACTGATGTAAATCGGATTGGGGGTTTTCAAAATTAAATATATTTTTTAAAAATAACTAATATAATGGTTATAAAAATAATAATGATGATTTGAAAATGACTTGATAAAAGAGGGGTATGATTTCAGATATTTCTCATTTAGAACCCCATTTTCAATTTTGGAGAAAATAAATTATATAATAAAATATAAAATTATTATAAGCTTGCTCTAAGCTAATCTAGCGCCTAAGTTACCGGACCTATGCATTTAAGGTCTCGTTGGCCGGTCACACCAACGAGTCAAACCAAAACTTACGCGATAGCATGCGCGATACAAAATTACATCAAAAGCGCTAATAACGTGCGCGATACAACTTGACGATACACAATAATCCAAAAATGCGCGAAAACGTGTGCTACAATAATAAAATACACGTGCGATAAAAATAATAAAAATGAAGCGACGCGGGTTGCATCAGTAACCCTTAAAATATTAGTTCGACTTGATCCTTTTATATTCTTATTCACACTCATGTCGATGGTGGAAAAAATTCAACCTAAGAGATCACAAGAACATTAACAGGAAAAAGGAGGCCACAAGAAGCAAAGAAAAAGAACAAAGAGATGACAAGCACAAAATATCACCATGATCTCCTGGAACAAAAGCCAAAATTAACCAAATTCTTAGGTAGCAAGCATAATTGCTAGCTAGAACAACTAAGAAGCCATAGAAAGCAGCACTAACACCCAAAAAACCTTAAGAACGACTCCAACAAAAAATCTGTCGGTTTATCCATGAAAGCAACCAAAATGACCACATAGGCATTGTCTGATGTCAAAAGGTTCCTACATTACTGTCGACACTAGACACACTGATGGGATCAAGAGTCAACACTAGAAGGTTTGGACCTTGCTCGCGCAGGCTTGTATTATGTCCCCCATTCCAAATGCTGGAAGAAGTCAGAAAAACCTACTGTCGACAAAAGCACCGATCCTAGACAAATGTCAGGAATAGGATTTGGTAGCAAAAATAGTAATCATATCAATACCCTTCTATGAAAGTTGCGCCCGTCATCCCATGGTTCTTCAACAGGAAGCCCGATTGTCACTCTGATAGCATGTTAATACTTGACACGACCATATTGCCGTGTAAGCTCTATTCCTAGCTGACTGCACCTCGTTGGTTTTATAGTTCATACCTAATGAATATACAACCACACTCAAGACTTTATCACACTATAGTGGGGTCAGCTATATGGATCCTTTGTCGCCATTGTACCCTATCTTTAGTCATAATCTCACTAATGCTTAAGTACATTATGTCTTTCCTTATAGTTTCATGTTAAGGACTCCTTATCAAAGAGGTCCGGGGTTCAATCCTCGACCTCAACAACTCACCGCACTGAGAGTAGGTGCAAAGAAGGGTTAGGGAGGATGAGCCGCGACATTGTTACGGTACCCAAGCTGGGAATTGTGGTAATTGCCCAGGAGGATTGAGGTCTGCCTGGGGCCCAACCCAGCCCGGTTCTGGGAGTTTTGACCGCAACGGATCCTCTTCAAGAAGGGGATTGAGGCATTAGTGGAATCGATCCATCACCCAGATTTAGAGATTGAACAGGGAAACCAAGCTCTCATGGCTTTGCTTTTGTTAAATTATGTTCTTTCTCTTAATTTCTTTTTATTTAAAACCATTGGGGGGGGATTTTGTAATATCAGAACTTGTTTTAGGGTTTGTAATTTTGCTGGTGTGTTATAAGGGATCAACAGGTCTTGGGGATCAACATCAACGAACGATGCAAGTTTCCTTCTTCCTTCTGTTTTTTCTTCTGTCTTGGATCCGTGGAATCCGGTCGGATCCAAGCCACAATCTCTCGTGGCTTGAATCTGTGAACTGAGTTGCAGGGAGATGAAACACAATGATATGCAACAAATGTGCCCTGTTGAGGTTTGAGGCATCACCCACTTTTTCTCCTTTTATGGTAAATAAAGAAAATTATTCCAATTTTCTTATAATGCACGAAGTAGCTCACATTAGCATGCCAGTCTACAGTTTAATAGGATGATAGGTTTCAAAAAAATTTCATATCCTTCAGAAATTTTGATGAATGTTTTTCATATTCATTGGCTCAATCAAATACTTATTAGCAACGTATAGCTTTAGAAATGTTCAGTGACTGCTTGTTTTCTTCTTCCTTTCTATTAAATTTGATTTTTAGCTAACTGAATAATCTCATTATTTGCTCACTGGCTTCTAGATCCCAAATTTATTAGTCTGAAAGTCCAGAAGGGTGGAGATTTTCATTGTTCACAGGTGGCAGAATTTTCTGCAAACAATGCAGAACAGTCACGAAGAATTCGAGACAGCAGGGAACTTAAGTCACCCTGTAATGATGTTACAGAAAATTCCTTATCTTCTTTCTCTTCGCAATCCAGAAAGAGGAAAAGGGAATTTAGTTGGACACGAAGAAAAAAGCGCAAGAAGGTATATCTGCTTGGTTTAACTATTTAGTAGTGCGATTTCATGTTTACTTCTTGATAATATTCAAATGCTCTGTTAAATCAGCTTGGTGAGACACCCAAATCCATGACAGCCAGTGACCTGCATGTTGAATACTGTGTGACTGATCATAGTCCTATTAATATTTCCAAGTCAAATTTGATGAAAGATAAATTTTCTGTAGATGAAGAGATTTCACAAGAACATAGAAAGGTTAGTTTGAAGAAGATTTGTAAATCTCATCTAACTTGTTTACTTTGGTAAAGTTAGATAAATTATCTTGTTCTAATTCTTACGTGTAGGTTGTACCGTCCATCTTACCTAAACAGATTTATCATGTCTTCTACAGTAGTAAAGACAACTCTGTAATTGCTATTTTTCATAAAAATATTTAGGATGTGTTTGGAACAAATTTTGTTGGTCTTACTTCAAAGGTTTTTGCTGCACTTGCTTGTGGCTACTACATTTCACTATTATCAGCAAATATTTGGTGAGTTTTTTGTGCAAATCAAGGTGCTTGGTAGTTGTAACCATTATTCGCCTTTCATGCAATGGAAAATGTCTAGAATACCCATGTCTTTTATATTCGTCTATCTTACTATTAATATCATTCTCACTCAACACCCAGGGAAAATCATTTTCAGAACAATAAAATAGTTACAATGACAATACCTTTCAACAACTTTTTTCAAAAATAGTTTTTTTTGCTTCGCAGACGAGTGATTACACTCCAAGCAAACTGTTACGGGTAGTGGTGTACAAAAAAATCGCTCCTAACCGGTCCGGTTGGGACCGGCTAAAGACCGGTCCCGGACCGGTCCCAGGAGCCCCAAGGAGTCCCTCTTTTCACTTCAAAAACCGGTCCTGGACTGGGACCGGTAAAAGACCGGTCTTTTACCGGTCTTTGACCGGTCCGGGTCTGGGACTGGAACCGTGACCGGTCAAAAGACCGGTTCCCATAATAATGTCAAAATAAACGGCTCTAAAAAGAGCCGTTAGCCACATTTGGTGGTAGGCATGGCCGGCCAGCCATGCCTGCCACCAAATGTGGCTTTATTAATATAATTAATAAATAATATTTTTTTTATGAAATTTAAATTTTATATAAAATCTGATTTTTTTAAAATTAAAAAAATCAAATCCTATAAATACCCCCCTCTCTTAAAAATTCTTTTCATCTCTCTCTCACTCACTCCCCCCCCCTCTCTCTCAACTCTCAACTCCCACTCACTCTCAATTGGCGTCTTCTTCATCCATGCCGACGTCTTCCTCTGCGTCCGTCGCGCACGAGGTAGTAGAATACCACCACAAGGAGGCGGTCTGGGAGAAATTTGATAAAGTGCGGATTGACGGCGAATTGAAGGAGAAATGCAAACTTTGCGGGAAGCTAATGGCCGTTGACAACAATACAATGCTCGTCCGACATGTGAAATCGTGCATTTCAAAACAAGCCCCAAAGTCTATCCAAGCTCAAATTTCAACGTCCGGACATATTTGGACATACGATCAAGCTCGGCAGCGGGAGCGACAAATGGAGAACGTCATCAAAAAAGGATTTCCATTCAGCTACTACGACGATGAAAAAATGATATCATACATACACGAGGTACTCCAACTCAAATATCAGCATGTACGTCGTTCTACCAGTACACGCAATGCTTTAGCGGCTATATGCAATCTAACGAATATTTTAAAAATTATTTTGAAACATTTGACGGTCGCGTTAGTTTAACGAGCGACGTCGGGACAAGCGGTATATCTGAGGGACACTCGTATATTTGCATTACCGCTCACTGGATCGATCCCAATAATTGGGAACTAAATAAACGAATAATTTATTTTGAAAGATTTGAATATCCGCATACCGGTAAAACTATTTACCAGATAATTATTAAGTGTATTAGAGAATTTAAAATAAAAGAAAAGTTATGAATATTTCTTTTGATAACGTTCAAATAATGCCACTGTCATAAAATATTTGATTTATGATTTACAACCAATGTTAGATGGAATTTTTTTTCATACACGTTGTGTCTGCCCAATTTTAAATTTAATTGTACAAGATAGTTTGGTTTATATGAACGAGTATGTAATTAAAATACGAACTATGGTAAGAGTTATTTACAGCTCAAAAAAAGAAAACAAGATTTTAAAAAATTTGTTATTTCACAAGGTAAAAAATTTTTAGGTCCATCTTATGATATGCCTATACGCTGGAACTCAACTTATAAAATGCTAAAACGAGCTTTGACACAAAAAACCTTATAAATAGAATTTTATAATAGTGTAGAAGCACATGATTTTGGCGCGTCAGATTGTACGGTACTCGAAGATTACATAAATTTATTAAAATATTTTTATCGATCAACAACGATTTTATCTGGAGTTTATTATCCCACTTTCCCATTAGTTATTGAAAATAATTTATTAATTACCGAAACGTTTAAAACATACAAAACGAACGAAATGTGCCGTCCGTTAATATTTGTAATGGAGGAAATTTTTTTAAAATATTACAAAGAAATGTCACCCATGTTTTCTTGCGCCGCAGCTTTAAACCCTTTAATGAGTGTGGACGGGATAGAAAATTTTATAGAAGAAATTAATCGAAATTTAAATTTAACTGAATCGGCTATTGATTTTGTTAATTTAAGCGTTTCAAAATTTAATTCTGATTTTACTCGTTTTTATAATTATTATGATAATATGTATGGATCACGATCTCGCGAAAAATCCACCAAACTTAAAACAAAAGATATTTAAAAAAACAAACTTTTAGAATTGGTCTCTAAAAAAACAACGAATTTCGAGTAATTTAAATGAATTAGGTTTATATACAAAAACACAAGTTCAAGATTATATGACCGCAAGCGTAATAGAAAATTTTGATATTTTAAAATGGTGGAAAACTAAAATAAATGTTTATCCTATTTTGGCCTTAATGACCCGTGATTTACTAACAATTCAAGCTAGTACGGTAACTTCGGAGTTTGCTTTTTTTTTGAGTGACAAGATTCTGAACGAGCGAAGAAGCCGTTTGAACGAGTAATCTTTGGAGATTTGCATTTGTTACAAAAATTATTTGAATGCTATAAGGAGGAGACAATACGTCTCGTCTATTGAAGATAGTGAGTCTGAAGTGGAAGACGAGATGAATAACTTAACTTTCGAAAGCGCGACCGAAGAATAATTAGACAAAATGTATTTTATTTATCATTTTATTTCAATTTTGAATATTTTTATGTAATTTTATTTTAACTTAAATGTAATTTTCATTTTCGTTCATTGTTATTTTTTTGTCAAAATGTAAAATGTAAATTTGTAATGCTATTTAATTTTTAATAAAAATTAAATTTTATTTCATTTTGAATTTTTATATTTCATTTCGTATTTTGTAATTAGAAGTTTAAATTTTTTAACCATAAAAATTTAAAACTTTAAATTATAAAACATAGAAATTAATTTTTTTAATATATAAAAAACATTTTTTAAATAAAAAAACCGGTTCGGGACCGGTTAGGACCGGTCCTCCTCATGAGGAGGAAAACTGGTCCCGAACCGGGACTGGTTTGAGTTGAACCGGTTCGGGACAGGTCGGTCAAAAGACAGGTCTTTTAAAAG
Source organism: Platanthera guangdongensis (assembly GCA_039583875.1). Lineage (NCBI taxonomy): Eukaryota > Viridiplantae > Streptophyta > Magnoliopsida > Asparagales > Orchidaceae > Platanthera > Platanthera guangdongensis. The sequence goes on along the minus strand of CM077161.1, from coordinate 177,010,029 downwards.
ACCGGTACAGGACTAGTTAGACAGTCTTTTTGGGCAGGGCTAGTTACGGGTTCTTTTATGTTGTTTTTAGTATTAATTATTTTTTAATATGTTTTTATTCTGTTTTAGAGTTTTAGAGTCGCGTCCTTATAAGACGTTGTTATTTATATCGTGTCTTTATGATGTGTCTTTTTTAGTCGCATGTCCAAGTCTGTCGTTATTTTCTTTGGTGTTATTTCCTTTTGGTGTCGATTGTAAGTCCTATTTAAAAGATTAGTGAGTTTTGTCTTGGCAGGAATGTAGAAAGTCTATTTCCCCAACCCTAAAAGAGATCTTGGAAGCTCTCTTTTTCTCTCTCGAGCACGCCCCACTTAGGAAGCCACCGTCAAGGCTCTGTAGTATCTCCACCACTGCCCTATCCACCTCCGACAATATCCAAGTAGATCCATAACAACTTGGCATCATAGCCATCCTTCCTCCATTTCCTGTGTTCGCACTGCAAGCATCGAAAAATATCGTCAACCCTAGTCTGGCCTTTTTGAAACCCCGCAAGGAGTCGATGCCCCGTCTGGGCCCTCCTCGCCGCTGCAACTTCCAGCACGATCATGCGACACAGTTCATTCGGCCGCTGCTCCAACATAACAGACGCAGATCTTGCGCGACATCTCCCACGGGAGCCTCCCGCAATAACTTCCGCACGACGCTCTCTCACGACGTCTCCCACGCTATATCTTCCGCTGCAGCCCGTAGCCACTGTTGAAGCTCCTACGCTCACAGTCAACCCCGACGCACGCTTCCGCTGAGCCCTTCACACTCCGGCGAAGCATCCTCCCGACCTGAGGAAATCATCGACGCCTTCCGATTGCTGTTTGACTCCTGCAACACAGTCGATCGACGCCGGTGGCGTCCTTCTCTCCTTTTGATCTGATCGACGCTCCTCGCACGGTTCCTTTTCATTCTCCCAACACGCGGGGTGTCCAAGCAGGTGCCGCTGCCCTTCCTCTTCGTGCCCGAGCGTCAACATGCGTACAACCAGGTTTCCGCGTTCCCTCCCTATCAACGCAATTTCCGCTCAAGTAAGTGCTGCCTTCCTTATTAAAGGACATCTACCTTCCGTATTAAAGCCCAGTTGCTACCACCGTATTAAATAATCTAATTTGTGACACCACCATTGGGGGACGATAGGACACTCGCGACAACACAAATTCGGCCGCCTCCGTCAACTTCAGGCGCCCAGTCTCCTTCTCTCGGCAAGCAAGTCAACCGTTGGGGGACTCACAAGATTTTACGGCTGCTCTCCAGGACGTGCTACACACTATAATGACTCTTGACCGCCTTGGAAGCACACTTTCGGGATACCTAAGTTTAGCATTGGGACGACATGACCAGTATCACTGCCATACTTAATGCACTGACCGCCTCCCTTTCTGTTGTTACTCCACCAACAGATCACGTAAGCAACAGTCAAGTCCCGTTACAGCCGATCATCCTCCATGAGCCTCCACCACAAACCCTTTTACGTCACGAGGCTGCCATTTCGCCGCGCTATACCCAGTTAGAATTCCCCACCTACGATGAGAAAACATATCCATTGGACCGACTCACCAGGTGCGAACAATTCTTTGGTCATCAACAAACTCCGGCTACTGAACGGCTTCCTCTGGCCTCTTTCCACCTTCTCGACTCGGCCTTACTTTGGTCCACTTGTCTCCTCACTGATCAACCATGTTTGACGTGGGGCGACTTCAAGCGATTTTGCAACCTACGTTTCGGCCCTCCAATCCGCGCCAACCCTCTTGGTGCCTTCACAACACTCCGCCAGACAAGCTCCGTGGATGATTATTTGGACCAGTTTCAACTTCTTCTGGCATATGCCACACTGTTCCCAGAGATGCTGGTCGTCATGTTCACCACCGAACTTCGCGAACGTCTGCGACTTGATGTCGAATTTGAAAATTCCAAGCCTAGCACCGTATTATATGCAATTTATTACTCAACACGTCTTTCATTTGAGAAGCTATATTTGTCTCTTTATGCTACATATATTCAAACGTTAAAAGTGTAGAAATAGAACCGAACCTCTATCTAGGGGAGATAGAGAGTTTAAGACTTTTTCCTCAATCCACAAATATCACAAATAGATTAAAGGACAATACGAATAAATAATTAATAGTAATAAAAGTTAGCTATAAAGTAGATGATACAAAACATTTATTGTGGTTTCCTTAAAATCAGGGTACATCCACTCTTACACACACTTGTGCGAGTCCACTGCCAATCCAGGTTAGAATCTTTTCCACCAGAGACTCAACAACCCAATAGAGTTTTTGACATTGGAAACTCAACAACCACAAAATCTTTTCAAAAGGGGATTCAAGAACCCTTTACAAAGATATGATTATGCTTTTCCACAAAGTTGGCACTTCATAAATGAAGTCCTTTTACAATGAATGTTGATGTGAATTAATACTAGAAAATCAAAACAATCTTCTTCTTCTTAGAGCCTTTGGCTTTTCTTCAGCTTTATAGGAGCTAATACTTTCTGTCTCCCTTTTTGAGTTTTTCTTTTTCTTTCTTCCTTAAAATAATCTTGGCCTCAAATGGTCTTCATAAGGTTTATATATTAATTCTTTCGACTGCTCAGTACGAAGAGGTATGAGCTACATTAGTGACTATTTTCTTTTCTTTGAACAGTAACTATTAATGGCCCAGTCAAACTTAAACTTTTGTCCGCGTTCGTGGATCGATCACTCAAAGAACAACAATCTCTGTTCGAGTCTTCTTACTTCAAAGATCTTCAGTCAATGATATTGGATCACTCGGTCGGCGAACGACGACCAACTATCTATGTTTGTGTCTCTGTAAGGTTCATTCTGGGATTGCTGAGTAGGACTAGTCTGCGGTCAATGGTTGTAGACTGATCGCTCGAGAATTAGCTATTTAGTTAGGACTTCAGTGTTCTATGATCTCTGTTAGGGAGGGGCTTGTCGATGATCATATCTGGCTCTGTCAGCAAATGACAAACATTCTCAGATTCATCTTTCTTCATCATGGTCACCGATTCTTAGACATGATCAACAAACTCTCTTCTGTCGAACATATGCACGGTCGGCGAACGTCGATATCCAAATAAGTCACGGTCGGCAAACAACAACTAGTAGTGGACGATTTCTCCAAGTTTTCAAAAATGATGTTTGATTTGTTGAGTTACAAGTGTTGAGTTGTTCTTCAAATTGAATTACATCAAAGTATACATAATATAGAGCTCATATCTGATTATCATGCATTAAATCACTTTTCTACCAAATCTTCATAGAAATTTTCCCAACAAATATTGATGTCAATCTTGTATTCCTTATTGAAATCTTATTTTTCATGTTGCTTTTTGATGAAGATCAATCGTGCACCACTTGAGTTATCAGGGCGAGATTGTTTTGGGTCATCAGATGGACGATTGGTGTCTGTGATTGCGAAGGGATCTAAAATTCATATTTTTTTGTGAGTTTTATTAGGTTAAGGCATCCGTTCAGGCAATTCGAGCCGTCAGATGCACTTAACTTGAGTTCCACTATTTGTTAGAGCTAAAGGGGTATCATAGATTGAAACCTTAGTCACCTCTTCCTTTGGTCTAGATAGTTGTTGTCGTCCCATCCTTGCTCAGTGCGACGCCGAGCGACCACCTATCGTTCAATCCAGCCACCAGTCTCTTGTGAGCCCCTGCCTACAATAGCTTCTGCTGCCCTCCCCTCCAACCGAGCCCCATCAACACCTCTCCACTACCCCTTCTCCTTCCACCCACCTTCAACCAACCCCTTTACCACCCTCTTTTCTCCCCTCCTCCCCTCCTCCCTTCATTGTCTGGAGCTTCCAGCCACCTGGACAACCACCATGAATCCCCATTGCCCCCAAATCCTCACTACTTCCGCTAGTTCTCTTCTCCAAGCCCTCTTAGACACATACAACCCCTCCTACCACCCGGATCAACCCACCATCCAACTGCCGTATATCTCTCCCAGCCCTTCCGACATCCTCCACCACCAGTGCCAATGACTTGGTGACTCATTATTTCTAGTTTTTCATTTTCTCGCATTTTACCAATGTACCGTAATTCCTGGAAATTTTATGTTATAATATAACTTGAAAATATCTCTTATAGTAGACGTGCTTTCTTATTTGCTTGATATTTAATTTCAGGGCACTCTCATTTATTTGCAATTATTATCCGCTTACTCACATTGATAAATTTACTATCAATTGTGTTATAACCTACTACTTAAAATTAGCGTCGTGGTCACAGTTGGTCCTTGATCTCCCTCCGAGGGCTGGGACCCCGTTAATCCGAGAGCTGGTGCCTGGGAGGTGGTGGTAGCCGTTGCATCCTTGACTCGGTCCAGAGATCCAAGCTAGACTCATGGTAGGGATGAGGTTGGGCAGGCTCTCAAACTCAAAATCCAAGCACACACGTTCTTGAAGCCCAATGGTGAAGATGACGACCTACTGTTTAGGTTGGATGTTTCGACACATGCCAATAGCGTCAGAAATTTCTCTAGGTAGTCATCTATAGTTTCAACATGTTTGAGGGAGTTTAACAATTTAACTCTTCCAAGGGATTGCACCTCATTGGTGGTCCAAAGCGCATGTAGTAGTTGACGTAAATAGTCATCCTACTCACATGACCTGTAGGGCATCTCCATATCCAAATGAAGGAATCAAACTTGGTGTGCCCCCTACTAAATGGTAAGCGACAAGTGAAATCCACTCCATGACTGGCATCATCTTGTTGGCAAATAACTGCATGCATCGGGTCAACCAACTAAGCAGGTTGTTCTTTCCATCATATGCCAAGAACTCCAGTTTGACGTTACCAGGTAGAGCGTTGTTCTTGTAACGTCCTCCGTATGCCGTCCCCTTGACCGTGGTAGGTGGGTCCTTCCTGAAAACAACTACAAATAAAATAATAATGACAAATAAATAAATGAGCAAAAATCAAATCTATCGAAAGGGCCATATGCTAAATGAATGAGTATAGTTTTTTGTTCTCTAATTACATTACTAAACTTATGTATGCCAACTAACCTTAAACAGAAAGATTTCAATGCATGACCAAAATTTTAAACGATTTTACTCTTTTGTGTGGCATGAAAAATGCCATAGCTAAAAGGCAGAAGATATACAATCAATAATACCTCAAACACGAATGTGAAAATGTACTCATGTGCAAATAAATACAAATGAAAAGAAGGCATGTAAACATGGTGAATGATCAACTATTATCTTAGAATAATTGGTTAAATGAGGTTTAGAATTGGATAATGTGTAAGTATGCAAAATTGAATCTATAATCATCAATGTATTTATGTAATAACGTTATCAGGATTGATGATGGAATCATCAATATATGTAATAAGACTTTGCAGTGATGGTTTTAATTAAGTTATTTACGTCAGGACCTCTACCAACCTAATCCAGCCAAGCCAAATAGTCACTGGCTCCTGTATTCCATATGGCTTTCAAACAGTAGGAAGGAAGTGAAGCTTTAACTGCAGGGGTCTAAGCATCAACTCGAACTTCACGAAATAGCAATTGTTGTCAAGGAAATAGTAAGTTATCAAGTCTTTTGACTATCATTAATGGGTGAGTGGCTAAGATATCTGATCTCTATCTAGGGATGAACATAAGGAGCAAAATGGTATCAAGGATTGAGATCAGAATTTTCAGCCAAGACTGAAAACTATCAGATTGTCTCTCGATATTTTTTTTATCTTATTCGTCTAACATTGGGCTGACCTCTCACTTGAACTAAGCACCTTCATACCCTTCACCCAATTCTTTACGGAATCTTGTTTTGAAGAATAAGAAAAGACAATGGCTTCATTATTTTCTCACGATTGGACTACCATGGTAATTAATTTGCCTAAATTTGCACACTCCACAAAATTCACAACACCACCAACAAAATTGCCCTCTAAACCAAAGCATCCTTTTATCAGCTTCCTATAAGTCACTATTAGCCGCACTGACGATCTCTATTACATACATACACATGGTTTAAGACAACCGCCAACACCTTTCACATCACTTGGATATACATGCCAGCTTGTTGTGCGTTGTTCTTTCATAATCCTCACTGGTCTTTATATCTCTCTTTTTGGTAATTGGCATCATTGATTAGAGCTGTCACGGTTCCTGTTCGGTTCCTGTTCTACTAAGATCGTGAACCGAATCGCTATTGTAACGATTCTTCAAATTAGAACCGTCGTGTCAACGGTTCCGGTTCCAGTTCAATAAGAATCAAAACCAAACCGGACATTAACGGTTTGGTCCGGTTCTATGCGGTTCGGTCCGGTTCCAATCAGTACTGTGTTATAGTTGTAATCTTTTTATAACTCTACAATTTGAGTCATTAGACGTATTCACAAAGATTTTTTTTAAAAATGCATATTTGAAAAGAAAATTAGAATTCAAATAGTTGGAGCAATATTTCATGATTTCTTAAGTCTAAATATGTTAAAATTGAATTAATACAAATATGCATGCACTAATATTTGATTTGACACACTAAATAGAGAAAGAATGGGTAATATTGTATGTTTACAATAAACCTAATTCAAAAAAATTAATTAACATAAATATGATCATTAGCATGATGGACAATAAGTAACACTGTAACACTTGATGCTCGATAAAAACAGTCGTTTTACTGAAGTAGTTGAGAAATGGAATGCATAAACATGCACAAAGCAGAGAATATAATCATCAATAAAATTAAATAACCGCAAAATATCATCTTTGTATGTTGGCAGATTCCATCACTTGGTACGGTTGCAATCAGATGACACTGCAATCAGACGACGCTGCAATCAGATGACTGATATAAATATACTCGTATAGATAATAAATCTATATTAATAATATTATATATATAATATAAAGAATAATAGTAATAATAAACGGATTACGGTTCGGTTCTTCTCCGGTTCGATTCAGATCGGGTCTAATATTTTTGAAACCGCTTGAGATTTTTATGTTGCGGTTCCAATTCCGGTTTTGGTCCGGAAAATAAAATGAAATCACACCCAGACCATTGTTGTTTACTGTTCCAAAATGCAAACCTGAACCTGAATAATTCGTGACCAGTTCAGTCTGGTTCTTTGCGGTTTCGGGTTGGTTCTGTTCGGTTTTTGTTTTTAAGTGACAACCCTATCCGTGATGTATGAATTTAATATACTTTTACTCCGCTGTATACATGAAAATTTTTGGGCAAATCTCTCTCCAATTTTATGATACGTACAAATTGTGTTGTTCTGGTGGCCTTTTACATATGGAGCCTAATTTTGCCTCCCTCATCATGCATTCTGAAATTAGTCTCAGATTTTCACGGTACCACCTCACAACACTGCTGAGTTTTTTGCTCGTATGAGCACCTTGTAAATCTTTTAGCTGGCACATGATGCTCTCAATCGAGCAGTTTGCCATTCCTAAATTTTATGTTAACATGTCAAATATGATACAACCATATGACCATGCCCGACAGACTACTTTCCATCACCAATCACCTGGAGTTTTGGAATGAGTTCAATGGATTTCATTGGGTGATTTCCCATGTCCCATTTGATTGCATTCACATCCTACTATCCTAGTACCGGTCAATCCAAATATAATTATTTTGTGCATCAATGCACCCTCATGTGATCCAATGTATTTCCTTCATCGGTCTTCTCACTCCATAGTCAGCGATCAATATCCAATATTTATGAACTCTGTAGAAACTTAGAGCCAACCCTTGTATATACTTTGTCATAGCCAAAATAAAAGAGAGAGTACAAATATATAGGAGAAGAGAAGGAGAAAGAATCTTATACAAGAGATGTGGGACTAATATAAGAAAGAATAAGCGAGCCTATAGATGAGTCTTATACATGAGCTTTTACATCGTTTTCCCTCATATTCTCTAACACTCCCCCGCAAGCTGGATCGTACAAGTCGTAGGCACCAAGCTTGGACAGAAACTGATGGTACAATTTCCGAGGTAATGCCTTGGTAGGAGTGTCAACAACTTGCCCAGAAGCAGGAACATGCTCAAGCTTTAGCATCTTTGATTCGACCTTTTCTCGAACGAAGTGTCAGTCAACTTCAATATGTTTGGTCCGCTCATGGAACACAGGATTCTTCGCAATATGAATTGCAACCTGACTGTCACTGAACAAAGTTTAAGGTGAGGATAATTTAACTCCCAAATGCATAAGAAGACTTTCAAGCCAGGTTAGTTCTGATACAACAGCCGCAATCGCACGGTACTCAGCCTCAGCAGACGAGCAAGCAACCACCGACTGCTTCTTACTCCGTCATGTGATAAGATTTCCTCCAAAGTAAGTACAAAAACCAGTTGTAGATCGTCAATCGTCCAACGAGCAAGCATAATCCGCATCAGAGTAAGCAAAAAGAGAAAGCTCTGAAGATGGTTTATACAGAAATCCTTGTCCAGGAGCAGTGTTTAGATATCTGAGAATGCGTTCCACTGCCCGAAGATGGGAAACCCATGGAGTGTGCATAAAGCGGCTGACCACTCCAACCGCAAATGAGATATATTGTCTTGTAACTGTTAGATATATCAGTTTTCCCACAAGACGCCGATAGTATTCCGGATTTGGAAGTAGAGAGTCAGACTCAGATCCCTGAGCACATAACTTGTGGTTGAATTCCAACGAGGTTTCCGCATGTTTGCACCCTGAGAGGCCTGCATCTTGTAGAAGGTCAATGCAATACTTGCGCTGAGATAAGACAAGGCCATCAGGTCGCCGTGCAGCCTCTAGTCCAAGAAAATACCGAATGTTTCCCAGATCTTTGATTTGAAAGACAGAATTTAAATGTTTCTTAACATGTTATATCACAACGGAGTCATCACCCGTGATCAAAATATCATCCACATAAACCAGTAGTATTACAGTCTTGGTTGATTGGTGACGAGTGAAAAGAGAGAAATCTGTGGAACTTCGTTTGAAACCAACCTCACGAACTGCCTTGCTGAATTTTTCAAACCATGCCCGAGGATACTGTTTGAGACCATAGATAGATTTTCGAAGCAAACATATACGAGACTCTCCCGTGGCCTCAAACCCGGGTGGTTGATGCATGTAAATAGCCTCAAGAAGATCACCATTCAAAAAGGCATTTTTCACATCCAGCTGATGGAGGGGCCACTGACGATGAACAGCTAAGGAGAGCAGAACCCGAACCGAATTTAATTTTGCGACAGGGGAAAAAGTTTCATCATAATCAAGGTCGTATTGTTGAGTAAAATCCCGTGCCACAAGTCGAGCTTTCAAGCGATCAACTGTCCCATTCGCCGCATGCTTGATTGTAAAGATCCACTTGCAACTTACACAAATTTGTCCAGGAGGAACAAAGATAAGATCCCAAATCTGATTACCCTATACATCCATGGTTGCACGCCACCCAGGATGCTGGAGAACTTCCTGCACAGAGTTAGGTATAGAGATATAGGAGAGAGAGAGCAAATGTAAGAAGAGGTGGAGAGAGCCGATGTAAAGAGACATAATTGGATGAGCCGTCAAAGGTGATGCCGGATCAACAAGCCGCGAGGATACACCGGTAGAGGGAAGCTGCTGCAGGGCATCTGGACGTGGAGGACGACGAGTGTAAACCTGAATGATAAGAGGTTTGGAGGGGACTGGTGGCGGTGTAGGAATTTGAAGCAGAGGAGGAATATGTAAAAGGGGTGGAAGCGGGGACGTAACTGGAACTGTGGGCCGAGGTAGCGGAAGAGGAAGAAGAGGATTAGTAAGACTGATGTGATATGGTTGGTCTTCATGAAAGGAGACATCAGCAGAGACAACCACCTTCCCGGTGGTAGGGTAATAACAGACATACCCCTTCTGAGTGCGAGAGTACCCGACAAACATAGCTTTGGTAGCACGAGAGGCTAACTTGTCATTTGGAGGACCAAGGTGATGGACATAACATGTACATTCAAACACACGAGGAGTAAGAAAGAAGAGAGCCTTGGATGGGTAAAGGAGAGTGTCGGGAGCCACAAAGTGAAGGATAGACGAGGACATGCGATTGATGAGGTGACAAATAGTGGAAACCACAAAGTTCCAGTAGAGAGGAGAAACTTGCATTTGGATTATGAGAGATCTGACAACATCAAGGAGGTGACGATTTTTCCGTTCCGCTACGCCATTCTATTGAGGGGTATATGCACACAAAGTTTGATGAATAATACCAAAGTCGACGCACAGATTGGAGAAAGTGCGACCAGTATACTCACAAGCATTGTCAGTACAGAGATTTTTTACACACATTGAAAACTAGGTACGAGTTTCTGTAAGAAACGTACGGAACGTGGAGGTGAATTCGGTACGATCACGAAGTAAGTACAATCAAGTAACCCGCGAGTAATCATCAATAAATATTACAAAATAGCGATAATCAAAAACACTAAGGATCTTATATGGTCCCCGGATATCAGAATGCACTAAAGATAAAGGGGTATCGTTTCAAGTACAAGGATAAGTAAAAGATACATGGTGTTGTTTGCCAAAAATACATGATTCACAAAAAAACTCCTGAAGGGGAACAATTGGAAGAGCTTTCTTGAGAATCAGAATAGAAGCATACCCAAGACGACGATGCCAATCAGTGGAGGAGACAGTGGTGAGAGCAGCGGGAGGAACATTGAGAAGATACAACCCGTTAGACAGTCGCCCCCTACCAAGTATATTTTGCGTTAGTCAATCCTGCACAGCAAAGGAAGAGCGTGAGAAGGTTACACAACAATCAAGGTCCTGTGTAAGACTACTAACAAAAAGTAGATTGAAAGGGGATCCTGAAACATGAAGAACCGAGGATAAGGTGAGGGAAGAAGTAAGTGGCAGATGAGCTGTGCCAGCAACCGGGACCGTGTCACCATTAGCCATAATGATGAACTTGGGATAAGCAGAATCTACAATCCAGGAAGAGCTGTGTGAGAGGCAAGATATACCTTCATTGGAGATCGAGGCTATTGAGCCAGAGGAGCGACTAACTACCCCTTGAAGCTGATGGAGTTGAGCACGTAGAGCAGCAATATCCTCACTAGTGGCAGAGGGAGGTGTGGGAGTAGCCAAAGCAGCAAGGTGAGGGGGCAGACCATGCTTGCGGTAGCAAGTGGCCTTCAGATGACCATCCCTGCCGCAGTGAGAGCACTTTAAGAGCGTACGTACACCACGACCTCGTCCCCGAGACTGGATACCTCCACGAGCCGGGTGACCGCGAGTAGGAGGAGCAAGAGTAGCCACGGGTTGCTGAATGAGAGCCGGAGAGAGAGGCGGAGTATCCAGTGGAGGGGTAACTTTCAGAAACATCGAGCAAACGTCCGAGAGGGACAGAGTAATAGCAGAAGATAGGATATGAGTGCAGACACTATGAAGATGTGGTGGATCACGGGCCATAATCATAGCAATCCCAACTGCTTCTTTCTGATGTCGTTGAGTAACCAAGTTCGTGGTGGGTGGCTGATGCTGGATCCAAGCCTCCACAAGAGTTTTAGCCCGAGCAACAAAGGACGTCAAGTCACCAGTAGCTCCAGGGTCGAGGGACTACAGATCGGTAAGAATGTCGAATAAGTGCTGAAGACTGTCCTTCCCGGAGTAGAGAGAATGAAGGTCCATCCACATAGCATGAGCCGTCTCGTGATACATGGCCATTCGATACGGCTCAGTGTCCAGAGAATTGAGAAGCCAAGATTGGACACGCACATTGTCTCGGATCCACTCATCGGTAGGTTCAGTGGGAGGAGGCCTTGTCAGGTGATGAAGGAGACCTTTAGTTTGCAGCACACGACGAACTAAGTGAACCCATCCAACAAAATTTTGTTTGCCACGAAGAGAAATCGTGGTAATACATAATTCATCACAGAGTTCCAAGGGAGCAACACGAGGATGTCCGGGAAGAGTAGTTGAATCAGAAGCAACAGGCGACTCGGAAGCATGCAGACAACACCAAGAACGGCGATTGGGAAAACTAGTCGAGCGATTAGAAGACCAGGCCGCTGCGGCTAAAAAGGCGCGCGGTAGAGAGGCCGCGACAAAGAGATCGTGCGACGAGCAGAGCACCAGGCCGCGGCGAACAGAGACCGTCGCGGCGATCTAGAAGAAGTCGCCAAGGAGAACACCAAACTAGCGGTTAGGACGGGACCGCAGCGAGAAGGATCAGGTAAGAGAGGCCGCGACTAAGAGAGCGTGCGACGAGCAGAACACCAGGCCGCTGCCGACAGAAGCAGCGGACAGAGGCAGCGACTAGAAGTAGCGGCAAGAAGCGGCGACTAGAAGTAACTACCAGAAGCAGCGGCAAGGAGGAACGACAAGAGGCAGCGAACAGTCAACCCGCAGCGGCTAGGCAATCCGCAGCGGCAAGGCAACCTGCAGCGGTCAGGCAATCCGCAGCGGCAAGGCAACCCGCATCGGCTAGGCAATCCACAACGGGTAGGCAACCCGCAACGGCTAGGCAATCCGCAGCGGCAAGGCAACCCGTAGCGGCTAGGCAATCCGCAACGGCAAGGCAACCCACAACGGGTTGAAGAGCGAACAATGGGAAGGGTACGGGTCCCACCGGTCAGAGAGGAGGGCTATAAAAGTAGAGAGAGTGAGGGGAAGAGAGGTGGAAGCCACAGAGAGAGTAGGGGCGGTTAGAAACGAGGAGGCCGCGGAACAGTAGCGGGAAGAAGGGAAGAAGCCGCGCGGATAGCTCTGATACCTTGTAGAAACTTAGAGCCAAACCTTGTATATATTTTGTCATGACCAAAATACAAAAGAGAGTACAAATATATAGGAGAAGAGAAGGAGAAAGAATCCTATACAAAAGATGTGAGACTAATAGAAGAAAGAATAAGCGGGCCTATAGATGAGCCTTATACATGGGCTTTTACATCGTTTTCCCTCATATTCTCTTACAAACTCCTTGGAAGAACATTTCAGGCCAAAGTCTTAAATCCATGAGTGAAATTAGACTTGCGTGTTTCATCTATGAGCAACCACGTGGATGGGCCAAATGGCCTGGATAATAGGTCAAGTTCTGGTATAAGGTTGTTTTTCTTAATGGTGATCAATTTATTATGTTTTTTCACTGATTTTAAAGATCGTCTGCCAACTTTCATGTACTAGTTGGGTGTATTTCTAATTATAGGCTCAATGAATGTGACTTTTTCTGGTCTTATAATGCATAGGCAAAGTGAATTACCTCTTTCAACTTCCAGCTTACAACCAAATAGATCCTGCCTTTCATATCTCTCATCTGAAAAAAGTTGTCAACAATCATCCCCATAGGCATTGTTGTCAGCGCCTTTATGGATTATGAACCATATGCGATTTCTCCACCCACACTAGCCGTCAAGGCAACAATTGCATTGAGTTAGTCCTCATCTACTCGCTCGACTGACCTAACCTCCAACTCCATGCGGACCTACCAAAACAACATTTTCCTAGGCATTGTTATGCCAGGAGCTGACCCAATCGAGCTATTTGTTGTTGGACCATGCATTCCAGAAGGCAATCCAAAGCCAATCGCCAGACCATGTATACCATCTCTTAGGATTTTTTTTATCTTGTTTGTCACCATTTTTTCTCTTAAACATATGATCACTACTTAGAATGTGTCCATCATACAAAACAATTTGTGTTTTTCTATAGTTTAGCATGAAATACTTCTTGTAAATCATATTTTAAAATTATTTATTATGATTTTCATCTTTGTATTTTCCTCTTTTCAGTCTGAAGTATTTATTTGGAAATTTTCATGTATTGATAGCCGACGGTAGAGCCACGGGAGGGGGAAGGCGATGCGCGAGCGGCGGGAGAGAGGGGCGGGGGGGGGGGGGGGGGGGACACATGATCAAAAATTAGGGCAATCGGAAGGGGTACCGTTAGGTCGACTCTTCCAATCTCAAACTTCCAAATCCAAATAAATCAAACATACAAACAAGTCCACATATTCTCCCTTATATAGGGGAGAGACCAACTAGGCCGATCGGCCGAACATACAAGAATAAAACACTAGTAAATAAAAACACAAAAGATAAACCGAGGGAGCCCGCGAAAAGCTGCTCGCGATCATGCCGTCTCCGTTCCCCGCACGCGCCTAGTATAAACATGTGCGAAGCGTCTTCCTTCGACCGGATCCGCCCCATTCGTATCAACTACCACGGGGTTCTGTACGACCTTGTCCTCAAGGTCAAAATTTGGAAACTAGGCCTTCACTTCCTCCGCCAAGATTTAGGTTTCCTCGTCCTTCGCCTGTCCCTTCCACTGAATGAGAACCTGCCTCGCAGGTTGGCCTTGGACGTGCTCGGTGCGGGTGCCAACACCGCCTCGGGCTCGTAACGTGGAATGGCTTCACTACTCAGGCCTTCAGGCAAGGTGCCTTGGAGGGGGTGGTTACCCAATGCCCGCTTCAATAGTGACACATGAAATACCAGATGGATTCGACTGTCGGGTGGGAGCTGCAAGCATTATGCTATCTCACCTATCTTTTTCACGATCAGGAAGGGGCCAAAATACCGCACAAAGAGCTTGGGGTGGAGGCGACCAGTCAAGTAGCTTTGACGATGTGGCCGCAACTTGACGAACACGTGCTCGCCCGGTAAGAGGAGAACCTCGCGGCGGCGGCAGTTGTCCTGCTGGGCCATTCTCTCTTGGGCGCGACATAGGTGATGCTTTAACTGCCGTAGAGCCTCATCCCGATCCCGTAGGTCCTCTGCTAATGCTTGAACCTGACTTTCCCCGGCGAGCTCGACTAGTATCGGTGGGGGAGGACGCCCATAACTGTATAAAAGGGGGTGACACCTTCCGCCGACTGGTAGGTGGTGTTGTACCATAATTCTGCCCACGCCACCCACTAGGTCCACTGGCGGGGTGCTCGGTAGCAAAACAACGAAGGTAGGTGCCTACACAGCGGTTGTTTGTCCGTCAGACAGAGGGTTATACGCCGTACTGAACCGTAGCTTGGTTTCCTGTAAGCGGAACAATTCCTGCTAGAAGGCGCTCATGAAGACCGTGTCACGATCACTAACAATGGATCGGGGAAACCCGCGTAAACAGACGATCTCGCCCACAAAGACTCAGGCTACCGAACTCGCCGTGTAGGGGTGTTTGACGAGTATGAAATGCCTGTGCTTGGAGAGACGGTCGACCACCACGGCACCACCAGTAGGCAGTCGTACCCCTTAGAGCGTGGAAGGCGGGTAATGATATCCATGCCGATGTCTTCCCAAACCCGATTGGGCACCAAAAGGGGTTGCAGCAGGCCTACAAGGGCGAGGGTTCAATATTTGGCCTTTTGACAAACCAAATAGTCAGCCACGAACTGCCGCACTGTCCTCATCATGCCTCGCCAGTAGTGGGTGGCCGCCAGCCGACGGTAGGTTGGGTAGGCCCCTGAGTGCCCCTCCGTCGGTGTGGAATGAAACTCCTCCAGTAGACATGGTATTCATGTTGATGACGCTGTGAGGACCAGACGGTCGCGGAAGTAGAGTTTGTCGCCAACTAGTCAGAAATATAATGGGGGTTCGCCCGCACCTTCTCTTGTAGGATCGCCGCGTCCCTCCACTGGCAGAGGGAGATCGCCGCCAAGGTACCGTCGTGCTCACGGCGGGATAAGGCGTTCACGACCGTGTTCGTCCGCCCGGTCTTGTACTTGATAGAGAACTGATAACCCAAGAGTTTGACTATCCAGATCTGTTGGGCCGGGGTGGAGACCGCCTGGCTCCGTTGATGCTTCAAGTTGCGATGGTCGGTTCTGAAGGTGAAGGGGCGACTCAGAAGATACGGGCGCCAATATTGAACTGCTAACACCAATGCACGTAGCTTGCTGTCGTAGGTGTATGCCACCTTTTGCCGGTCAGTGAAGGCCTTGCTGTAGTACGTGATGGGGCGGCCCTCTTGCATGAGGACGACGTCTACCCCCTTCCCCGATGCATCACACTCCACGACAAACGACTGGGAAAAATTGGGCATGCTCAGGACCGGTGCCGCCACGAGTGCGCATTGCAAGCTGTAAAAGTCCTCTTTTGCGGTCGCATCCCACAGGAAGGGCACCTCCTTCAGGGGCAACGCTAAAGCCCCGTATTGCGAATGAAGCGGCGGTAATCCCCCGTGAGTCCCAAGAATCCGCGCACAGTCCAACGACTCGCCGACGTTGTCCAGTGCATGACATCATCTATCTTTTGCGGGTCCACGACGAGCCCCTCAGTGAAGATGATATGACCCAGGTACTCGACCTGAGGCTGCCCCATTGTACACTTCTTCCGGCGGGCCACGAGCTGGTGGGCGGTCAGGAGGTGGAGGACGAAGGCGAAGTGGGCCAGGTGGAGCTACCAAGATGAACTGTAAACCAAAATGTCGTCAAAGAAAACTAGGACAAACTTATGCAGATGTGAGTTGAACACGTCGTTCATGGTGAACTGGAAGGTGGACGGGGCCTTTGTCAAGCCAAACGACATGAGGAGAAACTCGTAGTGGCCGTCATGTGTCCGGAAGGCTGTCTTTGGCACGTCCTCTGCTCACACGCGGATCTGGTGGTAGCGCGAGCGTAAGCCCAACTTGGAGAAATAGCGAGCGCCCCTTGGTTCATCCGATAACTCATGGTTGATGGGAATGAGGTACTTATCTAGCACGGTGAGCTTGTTTAGCTCCGTGTAGTCAACACAAAACCACCAATTGCCATACTTCTTCCGCACAAGTAGCACCAAGCTGGAGAAGGGGCTGACACTCGGCTGGATGATGCCTGCACTGAGCATCTCGGCCACCATGGCCTCCATGACGTTCTTCTAGTCATGGCCGTATCGATAACGGCGGACAGAGACTGCCGCTACGCCGGGCTGCGGGATGATGCTGTGGTCGGACGCGCGCGACAGAGGTAGCCTGTGTGGTATGGTGAAAACCATCAGATGGTCGTCGAATAGCCGCTGTACGTTCGGATGAACAAGTGGTGGTGTCGGGTCAGATCCATGTGCTAGAGGAGAACGCTGAAATACGGGTCGATCGTGCAGAGAATGGAGCGGAGGCTGGCCGGTGAACGGGCTATAGAGGAGTCTCCCCGATGGTGATGCGTCGTGCCTGACGCCTCAAAGCCCATCAAAAGCCGCCCCCAATTGTGCTTGCAGTCCCCAAGCGTGCTCAACCAGTATATGTCCAATATTGGATCCAACCCGACAAGGCCTAAGACATAGAAATCCACCGAACCCAAGTATGTACCGATGGAGAATTGCAGACCATCACATCGTCAGGTACTGCTGGCACGACGGTCATCCCCAAGGGAGACATGAAAGCTTGGGCTGGGGTCACCATGATGCGGAGCGCCGCCACGAGGTCCTGGGAGATGAAATTATGACTGGTGCCACTATCGATCATAAGGATCATCGTCGACTGTTGCAGAGTGGCCGAGAGCTTCATGGTGCACAGGTTGGTGATGACGCACATCGGGTAGCAAGAGACCTCAAACCGATGGAACATGGTGGCCGACTCGGCAGGGGCGGCGACGACGGTGGCATAGTCAGCCTTCGCGAAGCGCGTTTGCTCCATTGCACGAGACATGGTGGTGGGGTCTTGGGCCTGAAGACGATTACGGATGTGCGGGCACAACCCGACGAGAAACATGCCCAAGTAGCGGTTGGATGATAGGCTGGGCACTTGCATGGTCACCTCGATGAGGTCGTCGATGTAGGCGTCAATGGAATCTGCTTGTCGGACATTGCCCAGGCGTACATAGGAGTTGCCGACGTGGCGGTTGTCGTGGCGGCGGATCAACTCGTCTTTGAGGAGTAGCCCGGACAATTCCGACGACGACTGACGGAGCCAATAGACTCAATGGAGGGCTGAGCCCTCCATGTAGATCGTGGCGAGGGGAACCATTTGCGTTCAATGCGGTGGAGAGTGCCAGCGACGAACTCGTGCAGAGGGTGAACGCCGACCAGAGGATTGCTGGTGTAACACCTTTTCCCAGTTTTTCTATAATCAGCCATCCGGCGGGGTCAGCGATATAAAGAGAACTAGGAAACAGTATTAAAACTAGTACACAGCAGGTATAAAGTAGAAGCTACTAAAAATTTTATAACTTATAACAAAAGCTAAGAAAGTAAACTAAGGATAACCACATACCTGATATCTGGAATCACAGAGCTACTAATCATGATTATAATTGAGATGATTGAAAATCTGTAATAATATCATATGTCTGATACATAGCATATAAAATGTTAATAGGTTACATTGTCCACCACTGTAAGTATATACTGAAAGTAAAGGAAAACTGAATGGGAAAAATACTACACACTGACGCCACCAACGCTCATCCTAGGCGTAGTTTCCCACCTGGGTCACCTGTAAAAACATTGCCCACGAGGGGTCAGAGTAAAGAAAAATAACTCTTCCTAGTGACACTAAAAACTTTTTCTGGAATAATAAATGCATGTCTTTAGAAAATAGTTTTGTGCAATAAAAACATTTATGCTATATGTTATGCACGCCCTCAGAACACTATCTGGTCAAAACTTCTACCTGTTCTATGTTTGTGACTTTCAGTTCACTAACCCAAGTCCCGACGTTCACTAACTGGTGTACTGTCTCACGTCAGGTCTATACTTGAGCTCTAGGTTACTTCTAGCTTGCAACTCTACTAGGAAGGCTTTATGCAGAGTAGCTCCTAACGCGCAATTAAAACTGACGACCCGAGACCATCTGACGAACTCAATTGCTCTAGTGCCACGCGGACACGGTCTCGAATCTACTAACTGTCTCAAAGGGAGTCAACTCCCAAGACTCTGCTACTCATAGGATACCATATGCCCTATGAGGAAGATAGTGCGCCTCTACCAAGCACAAAAGAATGAAGCGTGCTTACTGACCTTTTTGGTCAAATGCTACTCTGCTTGGGATATCTCTTTTGGTGTACTACTGAGCGACCCTTGACTATCTCATGGTCGACTAGAAGGGACATTCACGCCCTTGGTTGGATAAATTCCAAGCTTACGTACACGGGTATAGGTTTCGTACCTAACATTACTATTCTTGATCTGACTACTAGGTCTTGGAGAATGGTGTCTACACGTTTTCCGTGACCGTTTTCCTATCACCACACCTTTCTATGCATGGTCATGATATTCGTACAAAGCGTACACATATGTATATAAAATATATTTCTTACTATGTCTAACTAACAGAAATTAGGTTTCCTTACTGTGGTGCTGCGGCGCTCGTACACTCGGCGCGGCGACATTTGCTTTTCTGACGGAAATTTGACTACTGCGGACTTCCGGAACCTTGCCTCGAGGCCACCAAAAATCTGTAATCCAAGCAACACCTAAAATTCATATTCTTCCCCTTAGGGTTTTCGCTGGAACTTTATTCCCACCAGCGGCATATGTCTATATAGAGGAAATAGTGTAAACCATAGTGTTACCTTGTTCCAATTATGAAGTGTCTGCAAAATCTTCCAAGCCCTACAAGGGGAAAAACACCTACCCCTACCCCTTCTGAAATAGCAAGGCAAACAGGGGTAAATCACACTATAGGAGTGAAGGAAACCCTAGGGTAAAAGGAGGAATAACAATTCATACTCACCAGAACCAAAAAGTTTCCACCACCACCGACTAGGGTTGAAACCGGCACTTCCACGACCAAGGAAGGAAAAGGAATGTCCACCGACGCTCGTAGAGGAAGGAGGAGTGGTCGGAGAGGAGTTCCAGAGGAGGATCGACCGCGGAAAGGGGCGCGGGAGGCGCGGTTCGGCGTCGCTGCGTGCGAAAGACGGAACGGGAGACGGACGGCCTGCGGTTCTCTTTTCTCCCGTTGAAATGAGGCGTGCGAGATTTACTTCATAGGTTAATGTGGTTTTGATAACCGCATTAATAGAGGGGGAGGAAATTAGGCCTGTTATTGACATCCCATTTCCACTCATACACACTTATTAAACGGCTATCGACACACCCAACACTAATATTTTTGAATAATAACCGAAAACGCCGGGCACGTCGAATCTAAAATAACATGCGTTACGCACTATTGTTAACACACTTAACAAACCTACGGTCACTAACATAAGGAAGAGTAACATTATACCTTGACGACGCGCTGCCTCGATCAAAATCCATCGCGACTTGACCCTACAAATAAAATTACCTTTCGCGTCAAATTTCGGATGTTACAGCTGGGGCTGCTGGCCGACGTCATGGTGGTTAGCGTCGGGGCCAGTGGGGCAGCCAAAGACGGTGGACGGGAGGCGAGTGCGTGGATGTCACAGACGACAACTTGGAGGTCCGAAAGGGTTGTATCAACTCGGTCGAGGTGGTCGGAGAGCGCTGTCGTGGCAGCGGCGAGGTCGGAGTCATTTGCCATGTTGTGGGTGAGGGGCATACGCCGGGTCTACAGCGGGGAGGAGCTGAGGAGTGCCGAACGGGCGACGCGGAAACAAACGGCGTGGAAACAGGCGGCGTGGAGAGGCGGTAGGCGCGATGCCGAATGGCGCGACACGTGAGAGTGGGTGGCGCGCGAAGGAGGTCGAACCAGGTGATAGCCGACAGTAGAGCCACGCGAATGACGAGCCATAGGAGGGGTATGGCGATGCGCGAGCGGCGGGAGAGGGGAAAACACGCGATCAGAAATTAGGGCAACCGGGAGGGGTACCGCTGGGTCGGCTCCTCCAATCTCGAACTTCCAAATCCAAATAAACCAAGCATACAAACAAGTCCACATATTCTCCCTTATATAGGGGAGAGACCAATTAGGCTGGTCGGCCGAACAAACAAGAATAAAACACGGAAGATAAACTGAGGGAGCCCGCGGAAAGCTGCTTGGGCTCATGCTATCTCCGTTCCCCGCACGCGCCTAGTATAAACGCGCGCAAAGCGCCTTCCATCGACCGGATCCACCCAGTTCGTATCATGTATGTTGTTGAATTTGCTTTCTTGCTGGTTTATGCTCGATAGCTTACCTCTCTGCTATATCTTGTACGCTTAATTTGTTTGCAGATTATTTCTCATTGTTTAGATTGTATTGTGTTGCGTTGTCCAAGTAAAGCTGAAATGGAGACGGATATAAAGAGGAATTTCATGTTCTATGTGAGACTCTCATCTCATTCCTTGTTTCCAAAGGACCGTATCCTTCTTGCCATAAATAATAATTACTTTAGTATTATTTCAAGTTTTCTTTATATTTAATCCTCGTGAGATTTTAATAACTGTTATGAGCATTGTTTTTGCTCAAATCTGTATATACATTTACTTTATTGTCTTTTATTCCTCGTGTAATCTCAAGAATTAGCACAAATGATTTTGCACATATGGTTCTTATTCTCTATGATCTCATGACATCACATTGATTTTGCTCCCATGGCTTTCTTATTCTCCGTGTCCTCGTGTTATTCTGAAAAACAAGTACCAACTTTTCTATTGGGATATTACTATACATCATATAAACTTTTGATTTCTTTTGAAGGTTTCATGATATTTTAACAGTTTCTTAACATTATACTCTCTGTGCATGCTATTAAGTGCAAATATTGTTGGAAGAGATTGATTGAATGTGCAAAATTTGGTCGCTTATGATATTTGCACACTATCAAGAACTGAAATTGTAATATTGAACACAAAACAATGATACATATGTCGAGACAAGCTCGACCCGTACTCTTGAGGCCTGGTTCCTTTAAGAGCGTCTCTCACCTAGAAGAGCCTAACACTCACAAGATCTCAAAGATAAAACATAAAGAGACACTACTATCCTATATATAGGGAGTGAAACGTCAAAGTACCGTAATGCCCTTGGGCTACATATGCAGAGAGACCCGTGTACAAGAGGTCAAATCTGTATCAATACTCCCCTCCCGAAAAACGATCTTGTCTTCAAGGTTGAGGTCCGTAGGGATCATCCACGAGTGTCTGAGGATCCAAGTCTATGAAGTCAGGACCGTCGTCTTCAAATTCAACCAACACACACAAGTGTTTGAAAGTGCAGACGCAGGTGGGCAAGTATGTCTGTTAACAGCGAAAGCAAAATCCCTTGCGTCGAAATCGAGGTGACGTTCGTGAGATAAGAAGTGGAGTTGCTGGGGTGCTGGTGGAGGCGGGGTTGGCGGAATTGGCGGTGGCAAAGGCAGGCTTAGCAGCGGAGTCCCATACAGGGGCTGGTGATCCAAGTGGAGTTAGTGGCAACAGGAATTTCTGCGGCAACAACGACAGTGGTAACGGATGGTGGGGTGGGTGGAACGAGGAAGGCGTCTGGGTTGTGTAGAGTTCCTCGTCGAGGCAACGAGCTTGCTCCATGACGCGGGAAAGAGTTGTCGGATTGTGGACCTGGAGGTGCGCCTAAAGGTGGGGTTGTAGGCCCCACAAGGAATTACCCTAGGTAATAGTCAGAGGATAGACCAGGTACGTGCGTGAAAATCTCAATGAACTCGTCAATGTAGGCGGACACAACGTCAGACTAGTGCACGAAGCTGAGGCGCTCGTAGACATTGCCTGTCTAGCGACCATCGTAATGGCGAAGGAGTTCCTCCTTTAACGTAGACTAAGAGAGCTCATGAACCTGGTGGCGCGTCCAACGCACCTAATGGAGCGCCACCCTCCATATAGATAATATCTAGGGAACCTTCTGGTTAGTGGGTGTAGACTGAAGATCGAAGAACTGTTTGGTGCGGGCGATCCAACCAAGGGGGTTGGTGCCACTGAACACATGGATATTGATCTGATGGAGATGAGCCGAGTAGATGTCCGTAGTGGGGTGGAGAAATCCCATGTACTCTGGGACAGGCTACGGGGGTTGCGACGTTGGTGGATGAGGGTCTGGTGGTCGGATTACTGTCATGGACGTGAACTCTTGAAGGAGGAGAGTGAGATCCTCTTGTCGTGCTTCAAGTTGATCCAAGCGATGGGTGTTAGCGGAGGTAGAGACAGTTGCTGTAACGCCCCTAAATTTAACCAAAATGATTTTGGGGGTGCGTTTAGATGGTTGGTCTGCGAATAGCAAATCAGGCTAGGGTTTTAGTATATAAACCTAAACCTAACCCACTCCTCTCTCTCAGCCGCATTTCCCCCTCTCTCTCGATCCCGCTCTCTCTCATCTCTCCCGACCGATCTCCCTCTCGCTCTCTCGTTCACTCTCGGTGTCGCTGGAAGGAGCTGCCGCTCCCTCTCCCGATCTTCTTTCTCACGCGCGCCGCTGGGAGTAGGTCGCTCCCCATCTCTCCTTCCCTCGGGTGTCGCCGACTGGAAGGAACAAGCCCGACCTAGAGGAGCCCGCGCGCCGCTGGGAGTAGGCCGCTCCCCATCTCTCCTTCCCTCGGGTGTCACCGGCTGGAAGGAACAAGCCCGACCTAGAGGAGCCCGGCCGTACCTCCTCTCTGTCCCGGCCGCCGCTGATCCCGTGAACCAAAGGCGGAACATCCTTTGTGCACAACAAGGAAGAGGAAGAGCCCGATCTTCCTTCTCTTCTTATCTCGGCCGCCGCCGTCTAGGAGTCCCGAGCCCCGTGCACAGCAAGTGTCGATCCTCCTCTTCTCTTGGCCGGCCTAGTTGGGTGAAAGCCCTGTCTTGAAGTTGAAGAGCCGTTTTGGAGCTCGAATCAGCATGTACAAGCCGGATCCGTGCGTGGACAACCGCTGCGAAGGCCGTTCGTGACCGAGCTATGCCTCAGAAACGCGCGTCAAGGGTAACGACTTTTCTTCTTGGGCAGGTGAAACTCTTAATTAGCATATTTGCATGGAAGCCCCTCTCCACCGACGGGTGGAGGAAGAGTGCTCTCCGACGGGTAGATGTTTACATCCCTGCTATTATTTGCATTAGCACCCGGAAGCGTCAGTACGGTTTAGGCATTCTGTGTGAAGCCCATCCGGATATGTTGGTCTGGATTTGTGATGTTCTGGAGTTCCCGGAGAAGTCTCCGTGGAAGTTAAGTATTTCGGAATGGGGGTCTGCCCGGGGCGGCAGTTAGTACTGGAGGTGTGCTCCAGGAAATACCCTAATGTTTGCACGAAGTTGTGGATCGTCGACATTAACTCCCGGGGAGTTTTGTCATGTTTGTGCGAAGCCCGTCTCTCGGAGACCGTAGGGCTAGTGTGTGGAGTTGTGTGCCTTGTGTGTGCAACTCAGGTGTCCGCGAGTGGCACCCTTGTTACATAACAATCAATTATTTAGGCGATAACAAACAAGGGGAGGTTGACCCGCATCGTGCGTATTGGGTACGACGATTTGAGCAACGGGCTTGACTGAAATGTACCTGCACTATGTGTAGTTCGACTACCTAAGGAAATTTGGTGTGTTGCTACCGACATAGGAGAGAGCCGAGGACCTTGAGTCACGACTAGCGAATGCTCAATGTGTTGCCATCCAGTCCAAGACTGAGGATGGTGGTGGGACTCGGGGAAGTCCGGTACACCGTTAAGATGCCCTGAGTGCACGAGACATTGGGCCGGTCACGCCAACGTTTGTGATGATTGGTGCTTAAATGACACATTCTAGTTTTATGTAATTATGCTAATCCGCTTACAGGGAAGAAGCGCCGCCACCCCGAGAAAGAGGTGGGGTCGTTATAATTTGGTCAGCCCTTGCTGACCATTGCTTTGTTTGCCACCACTTGGTGAAATGTTTACTTCCAGGTGCTGCGAAGCCAAGCGGGAAATAGCGGGCTGAAGCCCTTCTTGCTGAGCTGGCCCTCGAAGACCCGATTGTTTATTTAGTTATTTCTCATGTGTTGCCGGTCTGCGTGCCGATATATGCAAACTATTTTATTTGTTAAACATTATTGATGTAAGACCTTAAGGCCAAATCTGTATTTGTTGCTTTTTATTCCTATTGTGGTTAGTGGACATTCGCCTTTGGGCGTGGTTTTTATAAAACTCCTTTTATTTTTCCGCTAGAATGCAACTCTGTGTTAGGATTTCGTTTTCAAAATTTTTAAGGTTTTTTGGTCTCATTTAGTAACTCTTTCGTCTGTCCGTTTCATATGACGTGGGGCCCCGACCGGACCTTATGTTATATTATTCGTGACGGATGAGGGGTGTTACAATTTGGTATCAGACTCTGGTGTCGTTCTTCCTTATTTGAATTCGTGATCGAATTCCTTTTAAGGGGTGATGAGAACTCATGTGCGTTGCCATTATAACATGAAAAGAACCCATGAATGTCCACTTAGGAATGAAAAACACACTTGAAACACGTTAAAAACATTGTTTGAGGAACCTGAGCGTTCCTTTTATTTTTTTGTTTGCTATGTCTTTTAGTCACTAAAGTGCGTGTGACACAACTATAGGTGGCCAGAAGTGGTGCTGAACAGTCCCAAAATCAGCATTCTGCAGAGAGTAATGCACCGACGGAGGTGCCTACACCTCCTCCTTCTACCGAGACAATCCGTTTAGTTGCGGAAGCTGTGTTCGCTATGATCAATGCGCAGCCAAGAGAGCAAGTACACCCTGTGGTGACCCCAGTGCAGGCTGTCGTAGTTGAGCCAGTGGCGGCGAGGCAAGTGCCTGCTGAGCCTTTGGCGGTTAAGCGAGCAACTGAAAAGCAGATGAAGCATGTGATGAGCTTCAATCCTCCTACATTTTCGGGAGTGGAATCATCAACTCAGGTCAAAGATTGGCTCTCCCGTATAAAGAGAACGATGACGGCGACAGAGACTGATGAAGCACAAAAGGTGATCATAGCCACTTTCCCTACTGGATGGAGAGGCAAGGCTATAGTGGGATGAGGTGGAGTTGCACCGGCTTGCAGGTAGGAAGCTATCCGACGTTTCTATGGAAGAGTTCTCGAGACTGTTCTTGTCCAGGTACCTCCCTTCCACGCAGAGGATTGCATTGGAGAATCAGTTTCAGTGCTTGACCCGGGGAGAAGGTTCCGTTGACGACTATTTACATGAGTTCACAAGGTTGGGGCGGTACGCCGGCTTCACGTTTGCAGACGAGGAGCGAAAGACCAACAGATTCTACGAAGGACTGCGAGATGACCTGAGGTTGCTTCTCTCAGGCCCGATGACGCAGAGCTTTCAGGTTTTGGTAAACACCGCCCGATCTTTGGATCAGGACATGAGGAGAGTGCAAAGTAAGAAGGACTTGGCTGTGAAGAAGCCAGAGTACAAGGTGCATACCTCTTCGAAGTCTGGGTTCCGCAACAGGTGGAACAAGAAGGCTAGGTCGTCTGGACCAGCCCTCTTACCGTTACTTCTGGAGCTACTTTGAGTCGAGGCTCGGTTACGTGTTATACATGTGACAAGGTGAGACACTACGCCCGAGAGTGCCGTAGTGGCCCGCCGAAGACTGAGAAGAAGACAGAAGCATCTTATGCTGAAAAGGGAAAAGCGGTGGAGTCAACGACTTCCCATTATACTCCTGCACAGCCTCGAGTCTACAACCTTGGCCAACAGGAGGCAATAAAATAGAATGACGTGGTGACAAGTACGACATAGTATATGGTTTTTACTGCTTTATATACTTGTTACCTTGTGCCTTCCTTAACTTGTTTGAATTAGGTTTTGTCCTAATTTGGGATTATCAGGCGAGAGCACTGTTCGATACAGACGCTTCTCATTCCTTTCTATCCAAGGACTTTGTATTGCACATCAGAGTGCCTTACATTTTATCAATGAATAGATTGAATGTTTAGCTGCCTAACGAATGCTTGATGCGTGCGGATAGGTCCTGCTGTGTTCAGGTGCGGATAGAGAATCATGATTTTAAGTTGGAAGCATCTGTATTGCCGATATCCGCGTTCGACGTTATCTTTGGCATGGAATGGCTTTCGGAGCAGCGTGCATGTATTGACTGCAACTCGAAGGAAATCACACTGGGACAGGGTATTGAATGCGAGACCAAATTCGCTGGTATGCGAGGATCGAGCAAGATACTGATGTCTGCTCTCCAAGTGGTCAAAGCGGTTCAGAACGGCGCATAGTTGTTCTTCACGCTATTGGAGGCTGTAGAGCCGAAGTCCCGTTTGAGTGACATTCCTATCGTGTCATAGTTCGCGGATGTGTTCCCTAAGGATCTCCCTGGGATTCTACCCCAGTGAGAGATCGAGTTCCTTATTGATCTGGTGCTAGACACGAAACCTGTGTCTCGTGCACCATACAGAGTGGCGCCAAAGGAGATGACAGAGCTGAAGGTTCAGCTGCAGGAATTGCTAGAGCAAGGTTACATACGTCCAAGTGGTTCACCTTGGAGTGCGTCAGTCCTTTTCGTGAAAAAGGACGGGAGCCTGCGTCTATGCATTGACTACCGAGAGCTGAACAAGCTGACAAAGAAGAACAAGTATCCGATTCCGAGAATCGATGATTTGTTTGATCAGTTGGCTGTGGATCAACCGTCTACTCGAAGCTAGATCTGAAGTCCGACTACTATCAGTTGCGTATAAGGGAGAGTGATATTCCCAAGATAGCGTTTGACACACGCTATGATCAATATGAGTTCACCGTGATGCTGTTCGGGTTGACAAATGTGCCATCGATATTCATAGATTTGATGAACAGAACCTTTTGGGAGTATCTAGACCTATTTGTGATAGTCTTCATAGATGACATATTGGCGTACTCGCAGTCAGAGGAGGATCATGCGAACCATTTGAGGTTGGTTTTGCACACCTTGAGGAAGAGTCGATTATATGCCAAGTTCTCTAAGTGTTTTGGCTATCGTCTGTGGCGTTTCTCGGTCATTAGTGGGGAGGGTATTGTTGTGGATCCTGCAAAGATAATAGTTATACAGGAGTGACCTGTGTTGACTACAGTGACGGAAGTCTGGAGTTTCCTGGGATTTGCCGGCTACTACAGGCGGTTCGTGGAGAACTTCCCGCGGATAGCTTTACCTTTCACTACCTTAACGAGAAAGGATCAGAAGTTTGTGTGGACGCCTATTTTGAGTTCGCCATGTGGTACGGGAGGCTACGAGATCTATAGTGATGCCTCAGGGAGAGGCTTAGACTGCGTTTTCCTACAGTTTGGAAAGGTCATAGCGTACGACTCACGACAGCTGAAGGTGCATGAGAGAAACTATCCTGTCCACGACTTGGAGTTAGCGGCGGTGATATTCGCCCTGAAGCTGTGGCGGCATTATTTATATGGCGTGAATGTCGACATCTTTACGGATCATAAGAGCCTTAAGTACCTGTTGAACCGAAAGGAGTTGAACATGTGGCAAAGATGGTGAATGGAATTCCTCGGAGATTACACCTTCGAGATACATTACACACCCGGGAAGGGGAATGTGGTCGCTGATGCTTTGAGTCGCAGAACTCCAGCACGAGCAAACTGGTTGCGCATGCATGATGAGCGTTTAATCCAGGAATTGGAAGCCTTGGGTATCACCTGTGTCGACAGGAGTACTAGTGCAAACGCATGCTTGAACTGGACGGAGGTGCAGTGTGACCTTGCGGACAGAGTTCAGAGAGCGTTGGAGCTCGATGAAAGCATGAAGCGCTATGCAGCGAAAGGGTCAAATTCCCAGTTCTTGGTTGAAGACGGTCTTCTGCGGAAAGGTGATCGCTTGCGCGTCCCAAAGTCTGACACTCTACGGGAAGAGTTGATGTATGAGACCCACAATACCAAGTACTCAATCCACCATGGGAGCTCAAAGATGTACAAGAACATAAAGATACTGTTCTGGTGGCCAGGTATGAAGGACATAGCCCTCTACGTGGCAAAATGTCAAACGTGTGCGCTAGTGAAGGCCGAATGCCAACGACCAGGAGGCTTCTTGAAATCGTTGCCGATCCCGGAGAGGAAATTTGATGATATTTCCATGGATTTTGTGCACGGTTTGCCAAAGTCATTGCAGAAAAACGATTCTATCTGGGTGATTGTTGATCGGTTGACCAAAGTAGCACATTTTATCCCGAATCGGAAAAGCGATCCAGTGGAGAAGCTAGCCAAGTTGTATGTGGAGAACATCGTTCGATTACATAGCGTCCCTCGCAACATAGTTAGACCCCGTGATGGGTGGTTTACGTCCGGTGATTGGAGGCACGTTCATCGGCCATTGGGCACAAAACTCTAGTTTAGTACAACCTTCCATCCGTAGAATGATGAGCAAACCGAGAGGACAAATCGTACGATGGAAGATATGCTGCGAATGTGCGTTTTGGATTTCGGACAGCGTTGGGAGGATCACCTTCACATGGTGGAGTTTGCCTATAACAATAGTTATCAGACAAGTATTCAGATGACCCCGTACGAGGCGTTATACGGCAGGAAGTGCCGCACTCCGTCAGCATAGGCAGAAACCGGTGATACCAAGCTATTGAAGCTCAAAGATGTTGATGAGGCGAATGAGTCTATACGGATCATTCGAGGGCGGTTGTTGATCCCCCAAGATCGTCAGGCGAAGTATTACAACACCAAACACCGGAACATGGAGTTTGCGGTTGGAGATTGAGTATACTTGAAGATAAAGCCTTTCAAAGGAGTGTCGATGGTTCGACGCTTGAAGAAGCTGAGTTTAAGGTATTTAGGGTCATTTGAGATCACCGAGCGCATCGGCGAGGCAGCTTACCGACTTGCTTTGTCGACGGAGCTGAGTGGGTTGCATGACGTCTTCCACATTTATGTGTTGAGAAAGACGGTGCGGGAGCCCGATTCTGTGTTGGAGGCCGATGTTGTGCTGGTGGATAGTGACCTATCTCCCAAGGTGAAGCCGATTTGTATTGTCGATAGTGATATACGACAGTTGCGGAGAAAGGCAATCAAGATGGTGAGAGTCCGTTGGGACAATTGTGGCCGCGAGGAGCTCTCTTGAGAGCCAGAAGAGGTCATGTACGAGGAATACCCTGATCTATTTCACTCAGGTATGACGAATTTCATTTCGTTATTAATATTTTAAATTTCGGGACGAAATTTCTTTAAGGAGGAGAGAAGTGTAACGCCCCTAAATTTAACCAAAATGATTTTGGGGGTGCGTTTAGATGGTTGGTCCGCGAATAACAAATCAGGCTAGGGTTTTAATATATAAACCTAAACCTAACCCACTCCTCTCTCTCAGCCGCATTTCCCCCCTCTCCCGATCTCGCTCTCTCTCATCTCTCCCGACCGATCCCCCTCTCGCTGTCTCATTCTCTCTCGGTGTCGCTGGAAGGAGCTACTGCTTTCTCTCCCGATCTTCTCTCTCACGCGCGCCGCTGGGAGTAGGCCACTCCTCATCTCTCCCTCCCTCGGGTGTCGCCGGCTGGAAGGAACAAGCCCGACCTAGAGGAGCCCGACCGTACCTCCTCTCTGTGCCGGCCGCCGCTGATCCCGTGAGCCAAAGGTGGAAGATCCTCCGTGCACAAGGAAGAGGAAGAGCCCGATCTTCCTTCTCTTCTTATCTCGGCCCCCGCCGTCTAGGAGTCCCGAGCCCCGTGCACAACAAGTGTCGATCCTCCTCTTCTCTTGGCCGGCCTAGTTGGGTGAAAGCCTTGTCTTGAAGTTGAAGAGCCATTTTGGAGCTTGAATCGGCTTGTGCAAGCCGGATCCGTGCGTGGACAGCCGCTGCGAAGGCCGTTCGTGACCGAGCCATGCCTCAGAAACGCGCGTCAAGGGTAACAACTTTTCTTTTTGGGCAGGTGAAGCCCTTAATTAACATATTTGCATGGAAGCCCCTCTCCACCGACGGGTGGAAGAAGGGTGCTCTCCGACGGGTCGATGTTTACATCCCCGCTATTATTTGCATTAGCACTCGGAAGCGCGAGTACGGTTTAGGCATGCAGTGTGAAGGCCATCCGGACATGTTGGTCTGGATTGGTCATGTTCTGGGGTTCCTGGAGAAGACTCCGTGGAAGTTGAATATTTTGGAATGGGGGTCTGCCCGGGGCGGCAGTTAGTACTGGAGGTGTGCTCCAGTAGACACCCTAATGTTTGCACAAAGTTGTGGATCGTCGGCATTAACTCCCGGGAAGGTTTGTCGTGTTTGTGCGAAGCCCGTCTCTCGGAGACCGTAGGGCTAGTGTGTGGAGTTGTGTTCCTTGTGTGCGCAACTCAGGTGGCCGCGAGTGCCACCATTGTTACATAACAATCAGTTATGTAGGCGATAACAGGCAAGGGGAGGTTGACCCGCGTCGTGCGTGTTGGGTACGACGATTTGAGCAACGAGCTTGACTGAACTGTACCTGCACTGTGGTGTAGTTCGACTACCTAAGGAAATTTGGTGTGTTGCTACAGGCATAGGAGAGAGCCGAGGACTTTGAGTCACGACTAGCGAATGCTCAATGTGTTGCCATTCAGTCCAGGACTGAGGATGGTGGGGGGACCCGGGGAAGTCTGGTACACCGTTAAGGTGCCCTGAGTGCACGAGACGTTGGGCCGGTCGCGCCAACGTTTGTGATGATTGTCGCTTAAATGACACATTCTAATTTTATGTAATTATGCTAATCCGCTTGCAGAGAAGAAGCACCGCCACCCCGAGAAAGGAGTGAAGTCGTTATAATTTGGTCAGCCCTTGCTGACCGTTTCTTTGTTTGCCACCGCTTGGCGGAATGTTTGCTTTCAGGTGCTGCGAAGCCAAGCGGGAAATAGCGGGCTGAAGCCCTTCTTGCTGAGCTGGCCCTCGAAAGCCCAATTGTTTATTTAGTTATTTCTCATGTGTTGCCGCGCTGCGTGCCGATGTATGCAAACTATTTTATTTGGTTAAGCATTATTGATGTAAAGGCCTTAAGGCCAAATCTGTGTTTGTTGTTTTTCATTACTATTGTGGTTGGTGGATATTCGTCTTTGGACGTGGTTTTTATAAAACTCCTTTTTTTTCCTGCTAGAATGCAACTCTGTGTTAGGATTGCGTTTTCAAAATTTTTAAGGGTTTTTGGTCTCATTTAGTAACTCTTTCGTCTGTCCGTTTCATATGACGTGGGACCCCGACCGGACCTTCTGTTATATTATTCGTGACGGATGAGGGGTGTTACAGTTGCGTCTTCGTCGGTGTGGAGGGCCATAGAACATGTCTGAGGCATGGAACGATGAGTTTGAAGGGAGACACCGGTTAGTACTACGAGGCTGAATGGGGTGCAGCGAACGGCGGTAGGAGGGGGGGAAGTCAAGGCCGGGGCCAGTGGGCAAAAAATAAGTGCAGGAAGTTGCACGAGGCTGCTGAAACCACCATCATTGGGTAGGGCACTGCTAGAGGTGCGTGTGAGGAGGTGCTAGAGGGCCGCCAAAAGGTTGTAGAAACCACAAGAGGGCCTCTGGAATGCGGAAAGAGGTGCTGGAAGGCTGCTAAAAGCAGAAGGAAGCGCATGAGGGCTGACTTGAGACATATAGATTCTGGAGGACCAATGGAGTGTCGACGACGACACTGGAGTGTCGACGAGGTCAAAGTGGCACGTTGGAGGGAATCTGGCTAGAAGAGACGCTGATGTAATTTAGAATTGACTAATTATTTTTAAAATAAAAAATTTGAGAATCAATTTTAAATTTTGTGGCGCTAACAGAGTTTCATGAGCAATATCTAGCGAAGTTTAACCTAGGGTTCGCAAACACGCATAAATATTAGCATTCACTCGCATTTAATGATACACTAATTCTTCCACAGGCATAAGATGAGAAAAAAAGATGGAGATCACGCAAGATTTAAAATTAACGACAAACAGATAGATATAATAATTAGGCAAGCTCTAAAACTTATAGTTCATTTAATATTGAGCATAAATATTATTCTATTACGCCATGAGCTAAGAGGGGGGAGTGGTATACCTCAAACTCATGAACACAATACTCGGGGCCTTCAAGAAAACAACAAATGGGGTGATTGGAAGTAGAAGGAAGGCTTGATGGAAGCTGGAATCCGATGGGACTTGCCGCTGGGACTTTGTCGGGGGTTGCTGGACCCTAGGGAGTTGATGTTGAGGTTGGGCGAGATGCGAAACTTGGGGAACATTGAGCCCCAAAATCTGTTTGAAAAACTGTTGTCCCATGAACTTCACTTAAATACAAGGAAAAATGAAGAAGGGCACAATAAGGAAAGATCCTTGGCTCTAAAAGCTGATAGCTCCAGTAGAGGCAAGGAGAAGGCGTCATCTTCCCCAAGCAAAACGGTGGTGTCAGAAGAATCTGGACCAAACACTTCTGGGAAAGCAATGTTTGATGGAGACTTGATCTTGTTCACAAGGCAATTCAAGAAGATGCTGAGAAGGAGGAAGCATTGGAGCAATCCCAAATCCTTCTCCTCATCAACTCCAAAAGGCACAATCATAAACCAGAGAAATCCATAAGGGACAGATATGATCCTAAGCAGAAGAAACAATTTAGTACTAATATTGTCTGCTATTTTTGTAACATGCCTGGGCATGTCATTGCCGATTGCCCAGTCAAAAGAAAGGAAAGAAAAGGGCAGAAAGAGGAAAAGCATCAGAAAGGCATGAAGCCTGAGAAGAGCCTTCTATCCAAGAAGGAAAGGACCTGGAGTGATAGTGAAATAAGTTCCTCTGAATCTGAAGAGGAAGAAGCTTATATAAGGCTGACT
Source organism: Platanthera guangdongensis (assembly GCA_039583875.1). Taxonomy (NCBI): domain Eukaryota; kingdom Viridiplantae; phylum Streptophyta; class Magnoliopsida; order Asparagales; family Orchidaceae; genus Platanthera; species Platanthera guangdongensis. The sequence continues at coordinate 176,976,597 of CM077161.1, read as the reverse complement.
GCACTGTCTGAAGAATCAACACCTGCTGTCACCCAGACAGGAATCAGAGCTCCGCTGTCAACCTCTGACAGTGACTCAGAAGAAGAAGAGAGCTGTGGACTTATGACAGTGAATGAAGGGGAAGATCAAGATAACTCCCATCCCGATGAGGTAAAACTCAACCCTGCTCTATCAATTTTTGATTATGAAACTGGTGCCGAGTCAGAGGCCAACTCATCATCTGGAAATGAGGGCTCTGAACCAGAGAACACCTTTGATGAAATAGTGGAGAAGTATGATGCCCTACTTAAGGCATTAGGGAAAAACAAGAAGCTTGCTAAAAAGCAAGCTGAAGAGCTTGAGCTCCTCAAAGCTCTTAAGGCTCAGCTTGAGGGAAAGATGGATAAAATCTATCAAATGAACTCAAAGATAATTAAGCTCAAGCAAAGCATTGTTGAGCAAGCTAAATACTCTAAACTCCAGACTATTCTCCCAATTATAGACATTTTCTCCACCATAAAGAAATGGTGTAGGTTATAAGAGGAGGAATATAAGGAGACCCAATGCCAAAGGGAAAACATCCATACAACCCCTACTTTCAAAAAGGTCCTCTCAGCATCTAATAGCTAGGACCTGGAACCAAAGATGAGCATTATGGAAAGAGTGCACTCAAGGCAGTTCATGAGGAAATTGTGATGAAAGACCATGAGCCTTTTGTGTTTGGTGCTAACACCAATATCAAAGGTAAGGAAAGAGTATCTGAAAGAAGAGATGTAAGGAAATACAAGATTGTGGCTGTGAACCCCAAGTCACCACCAACATAACACCACAAGCCATGCAAAGAAGCACATGAAACATCTTTTAGACACCCTTTTGATCACAAGAAGAGTAATCCAACTCCTGATATGAGCTCCAAGAGAAGGTATAACAAATTTGAGTGTTGGTGTTGTGGGAAGATTGAACATTTTGCTATTGACTGTTGGTTCAACCCAACTGTCTCTAGAGCACCCACTGACAGCCCAGCACCCAAGCTTGGTTAGTTCTTCAATGCTCCTTTATCAGGTCTAAAGTTAAAGCCAGGTGTTAATGCTAACAAGAATCTAGGTCCCAACAAGATTTGAGTGCCTAAGAAAAGATAATCTCTTTTGCAGGGATGTCTAAAGGCCAACAAAACTCCTATTTGGTACTTGGATAGTGGATGTTTCAGAAATATGACTGGAACAAGATGCCTTCTGACAGACTACTCCTCAGTGGAAGGTGGATCCAAGGTCATCTTTGGTGGATCTAACAGAGGAAAGATAAAAGAGATATGATAAGATCTCCAATAACATAGTCACTATCTCAAGGGTAGCCTATGTTGAAAGATTGCAACACAATCTGATAAACATAAGTCAACTATGTGATCTTGACTATGTCATTGTCTTCCACAAGGATGCGTGCCTGATTAAGAAGTCTGAAGAGACCATACTAGCTGACACTAGGAGTAAAAATATTTAAATTTCTTTTGTAATAATCTTACTCTCCTATGTGTCTTATAGCTGAGAATAAAGCATCACTCTGTGTGCAATGACATAAGAGACTGACTCAGCTCAACTATAAGACCATAAATAAGCTACAACAACACTCAAGCCTTTATCCCAATATAGTGGGGTCGGCTATATGGATCCTTTGTCGCCATTGTGCCGTATCTTTTGTCATAATCTCACTAATGCCTAAGTACATCATGTCTTTCCTTACAGTTTCATTCCAAGTCTATATTGGTCTACCCCTCCCCCGTTTAACATGCCTAGTGACTATACTCTCACAACGCCTAACATGTGCCTCTAATGGTTTCCTTTGTACGTGTCCAAACCATCTTAGACGAGCTTCTCGCATCTTCTCTGCAATTGGTGCTACCCCTGTCTTATCCATGATACTTTCATTCCTAATTTTATCCAACCTCGTGTGTCCACACATCCACCTAAGTATTCTCATCTCCGCAACTCCCATTTTTTGATAATGTACACAATTCACTGCCCAACACTCAGAACCATGGAGCATCGCGAGTCTAATTGTAGTACGATAAAACTTGCCCTTAAGTTTTAGTGGTACTTTACGATCACATAAGATCCCTGACGCGCCTCTCCACTTCAACCAACCCGTTTGGGTTCTATGTGTGACATCTTTATAATACCTCCGTCGTTTTGAACTATCGATCCAAGATATTTAAAACACTCACTACGGGAAATATCTTGGTCACCCAACTTAATAACGAAGTCATCTGTCCTTGTACTGCTAAATTTAAGCTCTATATACTCTGTCTTTGCCCTGCTCAACCTAAAACCCTTCTTTTTTAAAGTATCTCGCCAAGATTCAAGTTTTGCGTTTACACCCTCGCACGTCTCATCAACCAAAATGATATCATCCGCAAACAATAAACACCAATGTATTGCTTGTTGGATGTCTGGTGAGCTCATCTAAGATAAGGGTAAAAAATAAGGGCTTAAAGTTGAACCTTGATGTAAGCCAACAGTGATAGGGAATTCCTGTGTTAATCCTCCAGATGTCCTCACCCTTGTCACTGAATCTGTATACATATCTTTGATTGTGTCAATATATGATATATTTACGCCTTTCTTTTCTAAGACTCGCTATAAGATCTCTCTTGGAACTCTATCATAAGCCTTCTCAAGATCAATAAGCAACATATGCAAATTTTCTTTTCTTCCTCGATAGTTGTCAATGAGTCTCCTCAAGAGATGTATAACTTCCATGGTCGACCTCCCTGACATGAATCCAAATTGATTCTCCGATATATTAGTCTCTCGTCTTAATCTTCTTTCTATTACTAGTTTCCATAGTTTCATGGTATGACTCATTAATTTAATTTCTCTGTAATTAACACAATTTTGTATATATCTTTTATTCTTATACAAAGGTACCAAGCTATGTTATTAAAAGCGCGCCTCAGTCGCGCCTCAGGCTCCAGGCTCAGAGGTTTGTGCCTCTGTGCGTCTTATTTGTACCTTTAAAATATAAAAGACGCGTTTGAGTGAAATTTTTGTTGTAAATTTATTTCTTCAATAATTAAGAGAAAATATAATGTAAGAACTCAATAATTTTTTTATTGGTTTAGTGTTTGTTAAAGATAATTGTGTATTGAGCCTTCGATATGATATAAGTGATCACATTGATTCTATTTTTAAGAGATATAAACGATAATAATGTATGATTAATTAGTAGATTAGATGAAGAATTTGATCGAGAAGCTGAAATGATGTTTGATGCTTATTATTTAAAATGCATGTGGTTGCGTCTTGCATTCGTCAGGCGCGCGCCTGCGCCTAGGCTCCAAGATTCTTTTGCGCCTTGGCGCGCCTTGTGCCTTTAATAACTAAGGTACCAAAATACTTTATCTCAATTGGTCTGATATCCTTTTTGACTTCAATATCTTATTGAAAAAACATGTAAGATACAAAATTCCTTCATTTCTTAGACATTTCCATACTTTTATGGGTATATCGTCTAGCCCAACCACCTTTCTATTTTTCATCTTATTTAGAGCATCTTTTACCTCTGGTACTTGAATTTTACGATAAAACGTTATGTTCTTATAGTTTTCTGATTTACTTAACTCTTCCAAATTTAATTAATTGTCCTTTGTTTCATTATAGAGTTAATAAAAGTATCTTTTTCATCGCTCTTTAATATCCACATCAACCGTCAAAACTGCATCTCTCTTATCCTTTATGCATTTTACTTGACTTAAATCTCTTGTTTTTCTTGCTCGAGCAATTTTATATATGTCACGCTCTCCATCTTTGATATCTAGTCGCTTATAAAATTCTTTATAAGCTCAACTTCTTGTTTTACTTACTATCTGTTTAGTTTCTTTTTTGACGACTTTATACCTGGTTAAGTTTTCATCATTTCTACAAGTGTAGAATGATTTATAGTTGACCCTATTTGCCCTCACTTTGTTTTGTACTTCCTCTTTCCACCATCAAGATTCTTTATTTGGGGGCGTACGATTTTTTGATACTCCAAGTACGTTCTTTTCACTTATCCGTAAATGTGAAGACATAACTTTCCATGAGACATTAGGATCAACATAAGAGTCATCAACTACTTGTTCCATAACTGGCTTCTTAAAAGTAACCCGCTTTTCTATCTTCAAGTTTCACCGCCGAATTTTTTGCAATATTTTTGTTCGTCTTAAATTTATTATATTTAATTTGTACATCTAACACCACTAATCTATGTTGTGTTGTCAAATTTTCTTCTGGTATGATTTTGCAATCCGTACAAATCATTTTATCCATTTTGCGAGTCATGAAATAATCAATTTCTGATTTATTTGGTCCGCTTTTAAACGTAATTAAATATTCTTCTCTCCTTCTCATAATCATTGTATCCACTACTTTCATCGCTTTTCTCGTTAGTGTACCTATATTCTAACTTCCAAATCTAAGTCGATCACAATTTTTACGACATACTTCCCTAGGACGTCTAATATGTGAGGACTTTTGGCTATTTAACACTACACCCAAGTTTTCTTGGAGGTGCAGCGGTTCTTGCCAAGATGCCGCATTCAGACCATACAATGAGAACTCTTGCAAATTTAACACTACACCCAAGTCCTGGAGATGCAGTGATCCTTGCAAAGATGTCGCATTTGGATCATGCGACGCGTTCCTTAAGGGGAACAACCTAGCTTTTGTACAATTTCTCAAATGATCAATATTCATAAATGTGACTAAATTTTACGCTGACCGTCTACCTAACACAACCCTCACCATTTTTCATCCGGGCTTGGGACCAGCATATGCTGGTTTAAGACCATAAATAAACTGCTTTCAAAAAAAAAAGTTAGAGTTGGGCCTAAGTGGAAATGTGTCCAGGAAAGCCCTTGTCATGCATGTCAAATGGGCAAACAAACAAATGGCTCATTCAAGCCCATTGGGGTTAATGACTCCACTAGGTGTTTATATATACCTACTGCACATGGACTTGTTTGGTTTTATGCCAATTTAGAGCTTAGGAGGAAATGTTTGCACCTTTGTGATTGTTGATGATTACTCTATGTTCACTTGGGTGTTCTTCGTTAAATAAAAGTCAGTTACCCTAGAAATATTCACTAGTTTTGTCAAGCAAATTCAGAATGAAATGAACAGTTTTGTGGCCAAGATCAGAAGTGATCATAAGACTGAATTTCAATCTGGTTTAATGACCAAATTATATGAAATCCTAGGTATCTTTCATGAGTTTTCCTCTCCGAGAACTCCACAACAAAATAGAGTTGTAGAGAGAAGGAATAGAACCCTAATTGAAGCTTATAGAACTATGCCGAGTGACTCCTTACTCCCAGAATACTTCTGGGCTGAGGCTGTCAACATAACTTGCCATGTTCAAAACATGACTTTAATCAACAAGACTCACAATAAGACTCCCTATGAGCTTGTGAAAGACAGAAAACCAACCCTGACGTATTTCAAAATCTTTGGAAGTAAGTGTTATGTATTAAACAATGAGAAACATTTTCTGGCTAAGTTTGCTGAGAAAGCCTATGAAGGATTTTTGTTGGATATAGTTCTTATAGTAAAGCATACAAAATATTCAACAAAGGACCAGGATAGTAGAAGAGTCAATTCATGTTGTATTTGATGAGACCAACTTGATCTACAGGGCTGGTCTAGTTCTTCTAGTGTTGCAGGTATTGAGCAAAGTTTGAAAGGGCATCCATTAATGACCAAAAGAAGAAGGGTGAACTGACCACACTTGATGAGCTAATCCAAAATGGAAGCACTTCCAAAGAAGATGAAAATGAAGCTGCTGAAAGGACAAAGCTAATTGAAGCACAACCTGAACCTGAAGAACAGGAGGATGCAGAAAGATTGCCAGCACCTACAAGACATATAAGGGACCACCCTCAAACTCAAATAATTGGTGATCTGGATCTTGGAGTACATACCAGAAGAAGTGCTATAAATAAAGTCCTCCACCTGAGCTTTCTCTCTCAGGTAGAGCCAAAAAATTTTGAGAAAATTAACTCAGATCTATCTTAAATCTTGGCTATGCAAGAAGAGCTGGAACAATTCAAGAGATGCAAGGTCTGGAAGCTAGTCCTCACACCTCTTAATCACAATATCATTGAGACAAAGTGGGTGTTCAGAAACAAACTGGATGAGCAATGAGTCATTATCAAGAACATGACAAAACTGGTTGCAAAATGGTACAGACAAGAAGAAAAAATATATTTTGATCAGATTTTTGCACCAGTGACAAAATTGGAAGACATAAAGTTATTTCTAGCGTATGCAACTCACAAATGGTTCCAAGTTTACCAAATGAATGTGAAGTCCATCTTCCTCAATGGAGATTTAAAAGAGGAAGTATATATAGAATAACCTCCATGTTTTGTAAAATCCTCTCATCCAACTCCTGTTTATTATTTGAGAAAGGTCTTATATGGTCTCAAATAGACACTTAGAGCATGGTATAAGATTTTGTCTAATTTTCTCATTGAAAACAAGTTTTCAAGGGGGAAGATAAATAATACATTATTACTAAGGGAAATTAAAGACAAGATTTTGCTAGTTCAAATTTATATAGATGACATCATCTTTGAATCTACAGATGATAACCTTTGAAAAGAATTTACTAAACTTATGCAAGAGAAGTTTGAAATAAGCAGCATATGAGAGCTGAAATACTTCCTACGGCTCCAAGTGAAGCAATCCGATGATGAAATTTTCATCTCACAAACCAAGTTCACAAAAGAGCTTATAAAAGATTGAATGGAGAGTGCAACCTATATGAGGATTCCAATTGGCTCTAATGTATCTCTAGACAACGATGAAAAGGGTAAACCTTTTAATGAAACAATGTATAGATGTATAATTGGATCCCTGCTCTACCTTATTGCCAGTAGACCAAACATCATGTTCTCCATATGTGTTTGTGCTAGGTATCAAGTGAACCCTAAGGAATCTCACTACACCTCTGTCAAGAGGATTCTAAGATACCTTAAGGATAGACCTAATCTTAGCTTATGGTACTCTAGGAGTAATGATTTTGAACTAACATGTTTTTCAGATGCAGACTTTACATGATGCAAGGAAGACAGAAAAGGTACTTCAGGAACATGTCAGTTCCTTGGAAGAAAGCTTATTTCCTGGAGAAGTAAGAAACAGACAAATGTGGCCATATCCACAATAGAGTCCAAATATATTTCAGCTGGAAGCTGCTGTGCTCAAATGCGCTGGACGTATCATCAGCTTCAAGACTACAACATCCAGCTATGTAAAGCACCTTTATTCTATGACTCATCTAGTGCAATCTCAATTGCTAAAAATTCTGTTTCTCACAGTAGCACCAAACACATTGATATAATGTATCACTTCACCAAAGAATATGTTGAAAAATAAGATATTTGACTTGAGTTTGTCCCTACTGACAAACAAGTGACAAACATCTTCACTAAGCCTCTGGATGAAGAGAAGTTCAATTATTTTAAAATTGAACTAGGTATGTTAAATCTTGAATAATTTTGATGCCTAACTCTCCCTAGATGAGGTGTTCTGTATTTCTGTTATTATCATTATCTGGTCTGCCAATGGAATCCTAGGTTTCTTTTATTATTTTGTTGTTTGCCTGTACAATCTAAGGTATTAACCAAGATGCAGGCAAGGAGACAAATCTTAATCAAAAGGGAAGGATTTTGACTTTGCAGGAAAGAAATTCAAAATTTTAATCAACAAGGATATCGACACATTATTTATACATATTTCATTCCTTAAACAGGTACTTGCCGTTTGAAATTCTTTTTATATTAATAAAATTAGAAATAACGGGAACTTTATGTTAAACAAGCTCTAAAACCCCAAAGATCGACACCATCGTTCTCGCACTCCGCTCCCTTCTTGATAAAGAAAACCCCTCTCCTTCTAGTTGAAATCAAGTTTTTTTATTTCTTTACTATTGTATTTACCTATAAGGGTATTGTTGTCTTTGTATCTTTCTCCCCTACATATATATGTGTGGGGAGTACTCTTTAATCAATTCAATCAGTATTTTCCCTTTCAACTCTTCTAACCCTAGCTTCGTCAATGGCACCCAAGAAGAGTTCGCCAGATCTTTCGCCAGATCTTAATCCTTTGTTGCAGTCAGCTTTCTGATCTTGCCGGCTGCCCTTTTTTCTTTGTGTGGTTAGCTCATTGCCTTTCTGTCCCTTCATCATGGACGATTCCTCAGCTGCGGTTGATTCTACATCCCCGATGGTTATGGCTACCCCGATGGGTGAACCTCAGCGGCCTTCTGGCCATGCTGGCTCCTTGAAGATTACCACTGTTCCCCTGGATGGAACGAACTACCTTGAATGGTCTCGTGTAGCACAACATGTTATCCGCAGTCATCAGTTGTTTGGATACATTGATGGGACTAAGGTTGCACCATCTAGGGCTGATCCTTCCTGGCTGCGATGGGACTCTGAAAATTCACTGGTGGTATCCTGGGTTCTCCATTCTATGTCCCCCAAGGTGTACCACAGTTATATGTTAATGGACTCAGCCTACGAGATTTGGACTCGGGCACAGGAGACCTATTCTCAGATTGGGAACTACACTCAGGTTTGAGCTCACCCGCCGTATGTTGGAGCTACGACAGGGGTCTATGACAGTTTCCACCTACTACTCCGAGTTCGAGTGTATCTCTCAGGAGTTGGACTACTTCGACCAGTTTACACCTGCATGCACTGCCGATGCAGTCCTGTTGCAGAAGAGAGATGAACGATTCCGCCTACATGTGTTCTTGATGGGTTTGGGCATGGAGCTAGACATGGTTCGCACCAATATTCTTCATCGGTCTCCTCTTCTATCTCTCCGGGAGGCCTTCAGTATGGTTCTTGTCGATGAAGATCGTCGACGTTCTCTCAGCACGGCGGTTCCTCTCCCTGACCGCTCTGCCTTTACGAGTACTGGACGTGGTGGCCCCAGTCATTCCAGCACGATTCCCACGTGCGCTCATTGTGGTCGTCGGGGCCATTCTCGCGAAGTGTGCTTCAAGCTTCATCCACACCTTGCTCCACCTGGATATGTCTGTGGCCGTGGACGTGGTCGTGACCCTGGACGTGGTGGATCCCGCCAGACTGGTACCCATTTTCATGACGTTGCTTATTCCACAGAGATACAGGAGGGCCATCATGGTCAGCTCCCGAATCACTTCACCACATCAGAATTGGATGCTCTGCGACGCCTACTTCACTCTCAGTCTGCTCCTATTCCGAGTGATACTTCCTCTTTGTTTGCTACTGTTGCGATGCCCAGTGCCCATGCTGCCGTGCCTCCTCCGTCTGAGTGGATCATTGACTCCGGAGCTACTGACCATATGACCGGGTCCTCTACAGGTTTTTCTTCCTACACTCCCTTGTCTGGTAAGGACAAGGTTGTCTCTGCCAATGGTACCTTGTCTCCTATTGCTGGCAAGGGTATTTTTTCATGTTCCTCTTCTCTTCCTCTCTCTTCCGTCTTGCATGTTCCTTCGTTTCCTCACAGTTTACTCTCTATTAGCAATCTTACTAAATCTCTTAACTGTTCTGTAACCTTTTTCTCTAATTCTTGTATTTTTCAGGAACTGGGTACGAAGCGGATACTTGACAGTGGTAGGAATCGTGGTGGTCTGTACTACATGGATACTACACCCTCATCCCTTGCTCTTTTTTCTTCAGCTGCTACTGCTACTGACGCTCGCCGCTGGCACCTGCGTCTTGGTCATCCGTCTCCCGTTTATCTTCAGAAACTCTTTCCTGCTTTATCTCAATTTATTCCTAGTTTAAAATGTGATGTATGTGTTATGTCTAAACATGTTCGTCATTCAACATCCCATCTATCTTCTCCTAGTAGTACACCTTTTGCTGTTATACATTCTGATGTCTGGGGACCATCCCCGATTGTATCTTTAACTGACTATAGATGTTTTGTTACCTTTATTGATTGTTTTTCTCGTAGTACGTAGGTTTATCTTTTGAAGAAGAAAGAAGAAGTTGCTTCTGTTTTTCAAACCTTTCATAAGATGATACAAATACAGTTCAATGGAACAATTCGTGTACTTCGAAGCGACAATGGGGGGGGGGATATGATGATCGTGGTGAATTTGGGGCCTATCTCTCGAGAAATGGCATCATCCACTAAATCACGTGTGTTTACACTTCCACCCAAAATGATGTGGCCGAACGCAAAAACAGGCATCTCCTAGATGTTGCCCGTTGTCTCCTCATCTCCATGCACCTTCCGAAACCCTATTGTGGTGATGCCATCCTGGCGGACACTCATCTTATCAACCGTCTTCCTTCACGGGTTCTAGAGTATACTACCCCCTAGCTCGTCCTTCTTCTACGACTGTTGTTCATACCTCTTCTCTTCCACCCCGTGTGTTTGGGTGTGTCTGTTTTGTTCATGTTCATCAACCACTTCGTGACAAGCTCGATCCTCGAGCTATCCGTTGTGTTTTCCTTGGTTATTCTACCACCACCAAGGGGTACAGGTGTTATCATCCACCCTCCAGTCGTACTTACTGTACCATGGACGTGACGTTTCGCGAAGACGAATCTTATTACTTCGCTTCGACTCCTCGTCAGGGGGAGGAGGTTAATGTTGTTATTGGTACTATTCCTCTTCCGGTTATTCCCCCCAGTGATTGGTACCACTCCTACTCCCACTATGCCATCCACTACAGATGCAGATATCTCTCATATACCCCTTTCTCATCATCCATCTCTCATCACGCCGCTACCACATGTTTATCATCGTCGAAAACCAGGTGAATAACTCGTCATTGCTCCGCCGCTGACAATGTTGCCTTTGGACTCAGATCCTGATGCTGATTTACATGTTCCCATTGCTCAGCTAAGAGGTAAGGCCCGGTGTACCGAACACCCCATTTCTAACCATGTTGCTTATAATCATCTCTCTAAGCCTCACCAATCTTTTATATCCTCGTCCGAGATTTCTATTCCTAAGACATGGCAGGAGACACTTGGCATTCCAGTATGAGCTCAAGCAATGAAGGAAGAAATGTCCGCTTTGGAGAAGAATCATACATGTGATGTCATCCCTCTTCCTCCTGGCAAGAAACCCATTGGTTCAAGATGGGTCTTCTCGGTCAAGCAGAATCCAGATGGGAAAGTTGAGCGATATAAAGCTCGGTTGGTTGCTCGTGGTTATACCCAGACTCAGGGGATTGATTAATAAGAGACCTTTGCACCTGTTGCAAAGATGAACTCTATTCGTGTGATTATATCTTGTGTTGTGATTTTAGATTGAGAACTTCATCAACTGGACATCAAAAATGCGTTCTTGCACGGGGACCTCGAGGAAGAGGTGTACATGGTCTTTCCTCCAGGCTTTGTGAGGAAGGGACAAGAGAGCCTTGTCTGTCGCTTATGGAAGTCCTTGTATGGGCTGAAGCAATCCCCGAGGGCATGGTTCGGTAGATTCCACAAGGCCATGATCCAGTTTGGCTACAAGCAGGGACACTCTGATCATACATTGTTTGTCAGGAGGAATGAAGAGAAAATTGTTGTTCTGATTGTCTATGTTGATGACATTGTGATCACAGGAAATGACACAGATGAAATCTCCAAGTTGAAGGCCCGTCTCTCAACTGATTTCGAAGTAAAAGACCTGGGATGGCTACGTTACTTCCTAGGAATTGAAGTGACCCGTTCTGACAAAGGTATTTTTATCTTCCAACGCAAGTATGTGTTGGACCTGCTAACATAGACCGGTTTACTCGGTTGTGCCCCTGCAAACACTCCTATGGAGGAGAACTATATGATCGATGAGGATAGCAATGGTGATCGTACAGATGCCTCCAGTTATCAAAGATTGGTGGGAAAGCTCTTATATCTCTCACATACTCGCCCCAACATTAAATATGCTGTTGGGATCCTCAGTAGGTACATGCATGCCCCAAGGGTCAGACACCAGGAAGCGGCTTACCGTGTCCTCCGGTATTTGAAGAAGTCCCCAAGACAGGGGATAATGTTCTCTAAGAACAATCATTTGCGGATCGATGTTTTCACTGACGCTGAATGGGCTGGATGCCACGATGATCGGAAATCTACAACGGGTTATTGCACATCCATTGGAGGAAACCTGGTCACATGACGTAGTAAGAAACAGAATGTGGTGGCCAGATCTAGTGCCGAGGCTGAGTACCGGGCAATGTCTCAATGCCTCTGTGAAGGCCTTTGGTTGCGTACCCTATTGCAAGATCTGGGGCTTCAGGAGGAATCTCCCATATCCCTGTACTGTGACAACAAAGCTGCCATCAGCATAGCACACAATCCAGTTCAGCATGACAGGACTAAGCACGTTGAGGTAGATCGCCATTTCATCAAAGACCATTTTGAAAAAGGAAGCTTAGTCACACCCTTCGTTCACTCCAGAGATCAGCTGGCTGACATCTTCACCAAGAGTCTAGGATTCAATGTCTTCACTGATGATATTCATATGCTCGGAATGACGGATATCTATCGTTCGACTTGAGGGGGAGAGTTGAAATCAAGTCTTTTTATTTCTTTACTATTGTATTTACCCATAAGGGTATTATTGTCTTTGTATCTTTCTCCCCTACATATATATGTGTGGGGAGTACTCTTTAATCAATTCAATCAGTATTTTCCCTTTCAACTCTTCTAACCCTAGCTTCGTCAATGGCACCCAAGAAGAGTTCGTCAGATAAAATCAATACTGGCAGCGAAGTCGTAAGGGGCGGCTTCAGGACACGTTCTGAAGAGATTCAAAATTTCATATTTCTCTTAAGTGAGAAGGGTTAGAGGTTATCTTCTCAGAACCAACAAGGATAGTTCCAACTGTTGTAGAGGTATTCTTTCAGAATGTAGAGGTAAGTAGTTTTGGTTTAAACATCAAAACTACAATACTAAACCACCGTCTTTGACTCACGGCAAGGAGCTTAAGCCGTCTTTTAGAACTACCTACCCTTCAAGAGGGTGAAGAGAAAGAGGGGTTACCAAGGAGGACACTGGTGTAGCCCTAGAGTGATGCAATTATTCTGGAAAGGAATATGACACACTGGAGAAAAGTGACATGAATACTCAAGGTAAACTGTTGTTAGACATTATAGGAAGGACCTTATTATGCAAATCTTTTCCAAGAGCCTAGGAGCCTAGGAGATGGGCTGGATGAAGCACATGAAGTTCCTCTGAGATAAACCTTTTCCCAAAACTGAGAAGGGAGGAGCAGGCTCCTGGCTCTCCCAAGGAGAGGAAAAGGAGGAACAAAAGAAGATTGAAACAGGCCCCACAAGGCAAGTGGCTGCAAAAAAGAGAAGACCGAGGAAAGTTTATAAAGCTGAAGTTCTCATCCAACCCCTGGTCATGTTAAGGGGGAGCAAATAGGGGACCATCACCTTGAAATCTCAGAACATTTGATCCCTGAAGATCTTGAAAGCACTGCCCTCATGGAGGAGTCTAGGGGAGTGGCTGTTCAGGAAAGGCTTGAGCTGGGAGAAGTTCACCAGGAACTTGCTACCCAAGAATCTGTTGATGTTCACCAAGGAGAAGTTCATGAGGAACTTGCTCCTCAATGCACTGCCACAAAAATTCAGGAAGCATCTACACTTCACATTGAAGTGGTAGAATAGGAAAGCCATCCAAACTACATTGCCCTGGTTACAGTTGAGGGGGAGCCTGTTCCTGAGGACTCTGCCCAACAAACTAAAATTGTTGAATCTACTGAAGGTCAAGGAGAAGTTACCATGGAAGAGGTGGAGAACGTGGTGTGTAAAGTTCTGGCTTTCACTGCAATAGTACCTTCTGCTGAAGACATCTTAACAAAGTTTAATCCCATTGGCCATGTGATAGTTGTTTGGAAAGGAAAAAGTGTGCTTGAGGACTAAGACACTGACATAGGAACGTCAAAGAAGTCAACTCTTGACTATCTATATGAGGACTATGAGGGTCCTGTAGAGACCTCTCAGAGAGCTGCTGAGATTGAGCCACAAGCCCCAACCGCCTAACCTACTGAAGAACCCAGTTTTTTCATGGCTCAGTTACATCAAATGATGGATACTCAGAGGAGGAGTATTGAAATATTTTTGGAAAAGATAGTTCAAGAACTGAGGACAAAAATGCATGAGAGAATATCAGAAGTGGAAGGGAAATGCATCACTTGAATACCCAAACCTTTCAGTTCTTCATGAAAGCTGCCAAGACTGTGGACTTTACAGCAAGTCAAAATGACTGGACACATCGGGGTATTCAATCTGTCATAGACAACCGGGATGCCACTGGACAGAAGCTACATCAGGCATTCCTAGCAACAAATGCAAGAATGGCTGACAACAGAATGACAATCATTGAAAGAATGGATTCATGCAACCAGCTGCTAGATAGACATCTACTGTAAACCAAGAACACAATAGTAGCTGGAGTCAACATGCTGCAAGAAAGGATTGGTGAAGCCCAAGAGACCATCTGCAAAGAAACAATTGAAGAACTCAGAAAGGGGGAAAAGGACATTACCCATTACTCTTCCCAGCAAGGCCATTTGGACTACAAACATAATCAAAGAAGCATTGGGTTTGAAATCTTTAAACTATTCTCCTCAGCCTATTATTCCCGAAGGCTGACCTGGACTGCAGACTATTATTACCTCCCTCCAGAGGATTATGAAGCAGCTTGGGGGGAGGGTATGATCTTACTCCAACAACAAAGAAAGGTGAATCATCTTCCAGGAAGAGGAGGATTGATCAAGTCCAGGATGAGATTATGAAAGCTCGACAGAGAAGAAGAACTTGAGATTCAAAATATGCCAGGATATGAATATTGGAGTCCTATATCCAGCAATATCATTCTTTACACCTTGAACAATTTTGGAAAGCATAGAATAAACATATCCAGATACTATAACTCTATGGAATTGGAAAAGACATGAATATCAGGTGACCGGGAGGAGAGTACATAAAAGGAAAAATCAAATGGACCTCCTCCTCCCAGATATATTCCAAAGCCACTAGGATATTTTGAGAGGGAGAAGAGAAAAGATCAAGGAGAAGACTTCTAGAGTGCTAAGAACTTTGGGTTGACCTATCTGATGTTTTTGGGCTGGTATAATTTGTTTTCAATCCTATTAATATAAATCTGAATTGCTTCTCTGTCCAAATTTGGATTAGTTTATTTTTATATATCTATGGTTATTGTCATATGAGGTTCTGACTTTTTCAAATAGAGGGAGATTGTGGGGAATATTGTCCCTAAGATTCATGATTTGAAAAAGTCCTCAAGATGACAATAAACATCTTATATTTGATGGCTAATTGAGTTTTGATGTGACAGTGCATGACTAATGTATTGTTAGACACTTGGTCACCCAAATAAGATTTTGCACTTGTAATCCCTCAAGAAGCAAAACTCATGTTGACCTCTGTCCTAATCACATATTAAACATATCACTATCAATGAGAAAAGTCACCAAGGACAAAAGGAATCAGTGGTAGAAACAAAAAATTGGTTAAGTATAAAATCGATTGCATCGAGTTCATAGTTAAGGAAAAATTCCGCTGCATCGAGTTCATAGCTAAGGAAAAATTCGGCTGCATCGAGTTCATGACTAAGGAAAAATTCAGCTGCATCTAGTTCATGACAGAGGAAAAATTCGACTGCATCGACTTCACGGCTAACGAAAAGTTCGACTGCATCGACTATATCAAAGAGATAAAGTTCGGCTCCATCGAAGAGAAAAATTGGACTGCATCAACTGCACTGTGCCAGAATGTTTTTTGTAGACTGAAATGACTTGAGTATCAGAAGTTTCCTTATATAACTCTGATGAGTTTTGAGTTAACTATATATATATCATGAGGGTCATTAGACATTATCTATGACATCATATTATGATCACTTAGGATTATTTTCTCCTGCCTGACACGTGGCACAACGACTATGTCCTTGAATTAATGAACAAATTATGCAGAGGATTTAAAACAGATTTATGGACGAGATTTGCTTCATATATTCAGGGATTGCCAGTGGTGAGAATTATTCTCATTTATTAGAGAATATTTCCAGATTTCAAAATTATTCCTTTGACAAATTTTGCCAGCCTGTGAAGATTCTATTTCTGGATTAATGCCTAAAGATTTGCTAGCCATTGAGGAATTCAAGCCAGAATATTTACTTTTATGTAAATCTTCCTTAGGCTAAATTAAAATAGTCGTTTGAGAGTTCCTAATCCAGAATTTACCTAAGGAGAATTGACTAGCCATTGGAAATACTATTTCAATCCCTATTCACTCTACCGACTGTGACAAGTATATAAAGATGACTTAAAAAATTTGAAGACATCAACTAATACAGACGCACACAAGAATTTTTGCGAGTACTCAGAGAATTCACAGAGATCCTTCACTCTTTCTTTTCACTTCAAGTCCTGTGAAAGTATTGAGTAGTGTTCAACTTCAAAAGATTTCATCTTCGACCACTGCAAGCATTCTTGATCAAACCCAGTCATTCCAAGAAGATTAATTCAAGTGTTGATCAAGACAAAGAAGAAGACTACTGTGGGCTTCTACCTGAAGACTCAAGCTCTAGGGTGTTGAGTCATACTTGTATCCTATTTCTTTGTAGGATTCCTTTGTGAATCCGAGCTGTAGGATCTGTAATAGATCTGAGTGTATATCTCTGCTGATAGAAATTGAGTTGTAGGGCTTGTGTGCCTGAGTTGTAGGGCTTGTGGAAAGCCTGAGCTGCAGGGCTTGTGTTGAAGCCTGAGGTGTAGGATCTGTGGTAGATCTGAGTTGTAGGACCTGTGTGAAGGTCTGAGGTAAGGAATTTGTGTTCCTGAGATTCGTAAGATCTGATGATCTGAGAAGAAGATTTGGAGAAGTTTGGCCTAAGCTAGCTCTCTGTTAGAAAAGTGAAGAGGGAAAGTGGATGTACCCATTTTTGGGGAACCACTATAAATCCTTGTGTGCTGTGTGCTGTGCTGTGTCTCATTGCTGTGATTTATTTTCTCATTGTGCTCATCAAAGAAAATCTCAAGAAACTTAAAATTAAGTAAATTACCTATTCACCCTCCTCTAAGGTGAGTAGCAACCTTTGACTTTCACATGATGATCTCAAAGAGGAGGTATACATTAAGGTTTTGTCTGATTTTTTAAAGAAAGGATTAGAAGGGAAAATCTGTTAACTCAAATAATCTCTTTATGGTTTGAAACATTCATTCAAAGCTTGGTTTGGAAGGTTTCATAAAGTTTGGTTCTACTAGGATACAAACTTGGTCACTTTGTTCACACACTCTTTGTTAAGAGGAAATAAGAGGAAGTGACGGTTCTCACCCTTTGCATAAATGCCATTATAATCACAATAAATGATTTGAAAGAACTCGCGATGGCTTAAAACATGCCTTGCGCAAGGAGTTCAAAGTCAAAGAGTTAGAAAAGCTGAAACACTTCTTAGGGATTGAAGTTGTGAGGTCAGACCATGGAATCTTTATTTCTTAGAGGAAATATGCATTGGTTCTTCTAGAAGAAAAAAGGTTGTTCAGTCAACAGTCAACATATACCCTTATAGAAGCAAACTATAAAATCGATGAAGACAAGAATAAAGATAAAATAAACTCCTCAAGCTACCAAAGATTAGTGGGATGACGTATTTACCTTACATACACTCTTCTTGATATCACGTATGTAATAGGGATTTTGAGTTGTTACAAGCATTCTTCCATATGGTGTCATCAAGAAGAAGCATGTGAATATTGATGTATACACATTTGCTGATTGAGCTAAAGGCCAATATGACAAAAAATCTACTATCCGATATTGTTTCTTCGTTAGGGGGAATCTAGTGACCCGGAGAAGTAAGAAACAAAACGTGGCAGCAAAATCAAGTGTAGAAATGGAGTTCAAACAATGTCACAAGGGATATGTGAGAGATTATGACTTCAGTCCACAATGCATAATATGGGGTTACAAGATAGGAAACCCATACATCTCTCTTGCAACAATATAACAACTATCAATATTGGACATAGTCTTGTTCAACGTCACAAAACAAAAACATGTTGAAATTGACAGGTATTAGGCCAAGGACCATCCACAAAAAGATAACATCTGCACACTGTTCGTCCAATTCCAAAGTCAGCTGACATTTATTTTTATTAAAAGCCTGAACCGTGCCACCTTCATTGATAATATCTCTAAACCAAGAATGATCGATATTTCCTCTTAACCTGGAGGGGCAGTGTTGAATAGTTATATATAAAGCCCAATGCAAAGGCTCATAAGAAGGCCCAACAGTTTTATTATTTTTCATTTTTCGCTTTAGTCGTACACCTCTAGTGGTGATCTAAGGTCTCTTTCTTGTGCATAAATAGAGATGTAATGTAATGTTTAGTAGATTTTGAGAAATAAATATTTTCAAACTCTCAACTAGATCATCACCAGTGTGAACTTCAAAAGTACATTGTTTCATTTTTTTACCAGTGAAAGCTCAAGTTTTACTGATTCTTTTTGTGGTTAAATTTCACAGGGTTATTCATGTATCTTTAACTTCTAAAATATCCAGATATACTCAACAGGTTGAAGCCAAATAACTCTGGTGCAATTTCCCTTTTAGGCCATATTTTTGGGGTTTCTACTAATGATAATGCATCAGAACTGTGCTGTTCAAGCCTGAATTCAACCAAGTCCAAAACGGCATGTTCTTGCTCCACGGCATCTAAGTTCAAGTGTTTGTGAGTAGAGTACTCGTATCTATTTGTTTTCCTATCAGTTAATTAATTTAGTTTAGACATGTTGCTTCCATTGTAAGTTGAAGCTCCAATATTTGCCGTATGACCATTTCAATCTTTTTGCATTCTCAACAGGAAGTATATTTAGAACTTTATCTCCTTTTGATTTATGATAAATTTTCTGATGTCCTAATATAGGCATTGATTGAAAATGTTTTGTTCCCTTCTTTGCTCAACATTTTATTTTTGTGAACAAATTTAGCTCAGAGATGTAATATCTAATATATGTATGTATAAATATTGACTAGTTCCTCTTTTCTATACTTAATCTGTTAACTTGTCATATTATTTAGTTAAAATTTGATTATGCATTTCTATTTTGGCTATGCTAGGAAGAATTATTTTCTCGTGCTATTGTACAGATTTGCGCTGATGGAATAATGATTTTCTAAAAACTTGTGTAAAAATAAACTTGGCTTGGTTTTTTTACCAGTGAAGATGCAGGGAAGAAAAGGAATATTTGCAAGTTGACCTCTGTTAGAATTTGGCAATTTAATCATTGTTAGAGTGCGATCAAATGAAAGACATTCAATTAGATGACCTAATACATGATCCACTCATCAAATTGTATTACTCATCAACTTGGACTTGTATGATGATTTCATCTAAGAACAAGAACTAGCACGGTTGAATTTGACCTGTTCAAGGGATTTTAGCCCCTCACCTACTTTTGATCTTAAAGGGATGGATATCAAGAAGTTCCTTATCCTCGAAAAGTATTCAAAGATTTTAAGGCACGTGACAACTCCATATATATATGCATTGTCTTTGGACGTATAGGCATCCTTTCATTAAAAATTTTAGATCTCAATTGCGTTGGTCGCTTAATAAAGACACCTTGTCTCGAGATGATGAGATTTTACTAGTAAGTTTTTTCAAGATAATTTTAGTGCATTTTAAAACTGATTTCCCCAGATCATTGGATCAAAGTTTATTTATATCCAAGGTTGATGCTTATATTATGAACTGTAGAAGAATTATAAATAAGCCCATGTAAAGGACCTCTTTCTTGGCCCATCAGGTGATTTTTATCATGTATAGATTAGTCACACATCTTGGTTTGGAGTTGAGATTTCACTTTTACATCCTATAAGTATGTGTACAAATACTTGTATTGGCGGTTCCTATATAAAGTAATAAAATTATTTAAACTTCATATTCAATTTATTTACATAGTATCAGAGCGATACGATTCCTGATGTTATTCTCTTGCCAATTGAGCTCATGCTCTTGTTGATTGAGAAAACAAATTTTTTTCTTTTTGCAGGTTTAACCAACTGTCTCAGTAGGACTCGCCGACCCCTTATTCGAATTCTCTAATTTTTGTTCATCCTCTTGGGTACGAATTAACCAGCCCCTAACCTCCTTTTGTAGACCCCCGCCTGGTGCAGGATTCGCTGAACTATCATCATCTGGTGATGAACTCGCCGCTCTTTCCTAATCCACGCTCATTGGCCTCAATGACTTCCATCTCCCGTATTTGCAGATGCTAACGCTTCTAGATACTCATAACTCTCTACTCCCAATGCTTGCAACCTTCTCGATCTGAGCTCACTAGCTCCTGTCGTCGGCGGACTAACTGATTCCTCCTCTCACGGGACTCGCCGCTCACTCTACTCGCTAAATTCAGTGCCCTTGGTCCTCCTAAACTCACCGACCCAGCCTTCTGCTGTGAACCTA
The DNA here is from genome assembly GCA_039583875.1 of Platanthera guangdongensis. Classification (NCBI taxonomy): domain Eukaryota; kingdom Viridiplantae; phylum Streptophyta; class Magnoliopsida; order Asparagales; family Orchidaceae; genus Platanthera; species Platanthera guangdongensis. The sequence goes on along the minus strand of CM077161.1, from coordinate 176,956,150 downwards.
TTTCCTGATTTCACATACCTTCCTTTGTCTAGTGTTGCACTCGCCTCCCCTTCATCATTCCAGGCTTCGCATGGGCTCGTGTTTATGATTCAACGACTTGAAGCTCGTTGATCCCGCTTCCTAGGATGATGATTATGAGAAATGATATATAATATTATTGCTTACTAATGCCGAATACTGATATTGATTACTGATACTGATACTAATTACTGATTTCTGATTATTGTTTACTATAGTCCACTGTTTACTGCAAAATATGATTTATATGCATATTGCTACCAATCCTTTGCGTTTTTCATGTATAGCGGTTAAATAGGTAAATTCTCAATTAATTTTATAAATAATCTTTTTGATCTAAATTTTAGGGTTTGAGCGACACCAAAGCCAGACACCAATAAGTAGCTTTCTGATTAGGAAAAGAAAAAGCAAAGAGAAGTCATTATAAGCTGTGGGTGAAACTCCTAGTAGGGATTACAAATGTGATTGAGGAGGATGACAAGTGTAGAGACCCGCAATTTCCCGTATGTAGGACCGACTGGATGATATCATAGTTATATACTTAGAATTATGATGTTTGTTGTATATTGTATAGTTGTGTAGTAGATCTATATGGATATGTATTTGTATGCCTGGATCTGGGACATGATATTGTATAATTAAACTTTTAATGAATGAAATGTTGTCATTATGTGCATATTTGATGCTCATTATGATTATATTTTACTTTGCTATGCTAACTTGTAATTCAAAACTGTCACATGATGTCTACATTCAATTGTGGAGTTCTGATGTCCGTTACAATTAAGTGGTATTATAGCGAGGTCTTGATGCTTTTGGCCGCAACGTGTGCCTAATAAATATACATAATACCTTGAGAATATCTTACATTAGGTGTTCTCACTTTATAATGTTATTCATGTCCTGTTCCACAGGATCCCTTTCAAGTTTATTCCAGCCGGAAGAGCACGAGAAGCACTAGAAGAACTTGAAGTTGCTAAGGAAGCTATGTCTGTCAAAAGTGATAATGGGCAAAAATCGCAACATCAAGTGACTGACATTACTTAAGCCATTTCTGAGGTGATTTGTCTGGTGCGAGACATTTACAGTACCTCTAGTTGGCCCATCAATTCATCTGCAACAGTGACAGATGGATGTAGATCTCAAGCAATTTCTGGAATCAAAACCACCTAGCTTCCAGGATGGCTTGACCCTGCTGGAGACTAAAGACTAGATCATGAGGATCGAAACAATCTTTCCCTTCACGCGTGGTCTGGAAGATCGAAAGGTCGACTTAGCTATATTTTTGTTCAAAGGAGAAGCAAAGAGATTGTGAGATAATGTAATGTGGGGGAAGTTTGCTGTACATGGAACAACAGTTATTTCATGGATGAGTTTGTTGAGGAGTTTACTAAATGATTTTTGCCAATTTCTAAGAAAAGACGAGCGCATGTGTTGAAGCCAAAATTGACCTCTGTGGAGTTCGGGGTCCTTAGAAAGAGGTGACCTCACACCTACTACACCCGGAGGAACGTCACGGACCAAAGATCAAGAAGCTAGAAACAGACCCTCGGCTCTAGCGCGGAGGTCCCACCTCACACCCGGAAGGCTACCTGAGCACTTCCCCTCCCTAGCCAATGCCTGAGCTAGGGTGCCTTGGAGAGCTCTCTCTACTTTACCAAGAAAAAGCTAAGGGAGGAGGAAGCTAAAAATCTCTCCCCTTCAAAGGCACCCAAGGGGGTTTATTTATAGTTTTCCAAATCACATTGACCAAAATGCCCGAAATACCCCTACGCCAAATACACCTTGGGCCAATAGAAAACAGCCACGCCGGGGGGTAAAGGGGTAAAAACCACCCCGCCCCTCATCCACCTAGGGGCCGAGCACAGGGGTGACGAGGGCAGGGGCGAGACCCCCGGCCTTGGCCGGTCTCGCCCCACCAAGCCGCGGGCAGGGGCGAGACCCCCGGCCTTGGCCGGTCTCGCCCCACCAAGCCGCGGGCAGGGGCGAGACCCCCGGCCTTGGCCGGTCTCGCCCCACCAAGCCGCGGGCAGGGGCGAGACCCCCGGCCTTCGCCGGTCTCGCCCCACCAAGCCGCGGGCAGGGGAGAGACCCCTGGTCTTGGCCGGTCTCGCCCCACCAAGCCGCGGGCAGGGGCGAGACCCCGGCCTTGGCCGGTCTCGCCCCACCAAGCCGCGGGCAGGGGCGAGACCCCCGGCCTTGGCCGGTCTCGCCCCACCAAGCCGCGGGCAGGGGGGGCAGGGGCGAGACCCCGGCCCCCCCAAAAAGGGCCACTGGGGGAGACCGATTTTTCCTCCCCCTACTAGTATGTTTCCAAGCTAGAGCCAAAATTGGCCACCGAGAGTGCAAAATCTCCAAAAAGTTTAAAAACGAGCCTACCTTGTTTTGGGCCCATTCTTCGCGAATACGGGGTTGCACAACATGAGAAATTTTTAAGGCTGGTACAAGGAAATCAAACAGTTCTTCAATATGAAGTAGAGTTTTACAATTTGGCTTATTATGCAAATTCTCTTGTAGCCACTGAAGCGGGTCGTTGTTTTTTTGCTTTAAGCAAGACCTACAAGACAATTTCCGTACGTACCAGGTGCCACTCGATATTACTGATTATAGTACCCTAGTTGAGAAAGCTCGTTTAATTGAAATCAATTCAGAAAACGCGTAACAGAGGAAGTAGTTTATGAAGAAAAGGTCAACTGAGGGGCAGAGTAGAGAAACTTTGGGAAGAGTGGGTGAATCCCAATTGAAAAAGAAGAAATTTTCTCCGCCTCCGCTTGCAGTAAATATCACTGTGATACAGGCAATGTCAAACAAGTTTGAGAAGTATTGAAAGATGCATAAAGCAGAATGTTTATTAGGTGTATGTTTTATTTTATCGCCACCTTGGACACCGCCCAATGAATGCCCAAGGTTAAGACATATGCACGAGGGGAGTTCAAGGGGAACCCCAAGTATTGCAACCATAAAAGTTTTATCAGATGGAATCATCTAAAGATCTTGATTCTATGACATCGGCACCAACACCAGTTGAAGAGGTTACCGAAGAAAGACACATTCAAGCTCGAGTTTTCAACTTGGGGCAGCAAAAAACAAAAGTTGATGACACTGTTGTCACAAGTTGATTTATTTTCGTGATCAATTATTAAAATTGTTTTTTTGATAATCACGTGAGTCAAATATTTTTTTTTTATTTCGGTAAGTATTATTAAGCCCTTAACATATAAAACCATACCAAGCAATATTGTGATGGCTACATAATTGCGAGCTCAAGTGCACCTCTGCTTCAATGATAAACTATTAGAAGTGGACTTAAACAGTTTTACCAATAGTCGAATACTCGAACACGATATTATATTAGGTATGGATTGATCGCCGAGGTAGGAAGCTATGATTAATTGCAAGACTAAAGAAGTTATTATTAAATGTCCGGATCAGAGTCTTGTGGTCTTTAGAGGATTATGGGAAATATCGAAGATTCTAATATCTGCTATAAAAGCATTGAAGAAGTTGAGAAAGGGTTGTGATGCCGTGTTAGTAATGATTAAGAAGATAAATGAGGAAAAGCAAGAAATTACATCAATGCTAGTCTTTTGAGAATTTTTGGAAGTGTTTCTAGAAGATTTGCCATGATTTCCTCCAGTTAAAGAGGCGGAGTTTGATGCCAATTTAATTGAAGGATCGACTTCGGTGGCGAAGGCCTCGTACTGTATAGATCCAAAGGAATTGACAAAGTTGAAATGTCAATTGCATGAGCTATTAGATAAGAATTTCATTCGTCCAAGTTGATCGCCATGAGGAGCTCCAGTTTTGTTCATAAAGAAGAAAGATGGAACACTTCGTTTATGCATTGATTACAAGGAGCTGAATAAGCTCTCACTATGAGGAACAAATATCTTCTTCCCCGCATTGATGATCGATTCGATCAATTGGTGGATGCAAAAGTATTCTCTAAAATTGATCTTAGATCAGGTTATCATCATTTGAGGATAAAAGAAGATGTTTAAAAGACGACCTTAAGCACCAGTATGACATTCTGAATGTAGTAATGCCTTTTGGATATTTTGCGAGTTTTTACGATATGTCATTGTTGATAAAAAGATTCACTTTTCTACGCATTAACTTTACAATATGGTATATATATATACACACACGAGTGTCCGACACGGGGTTCTGCCCCTATGGCCATGTGTGACAGTACCCGGCCGGCGGCGGCGGGCTTCACCTGTCCCTATGGCCATGCTCAACAGTACCTGGCCGGCGGCGACGGGCTTCGCCCGCCCCCCGACAGGGAGGCCCCATGTGCAGTGCGCGACAGTACCCGGGGTTGTGGCGGCGGGCTCCGCCCCTCCCCCCCCCCCCCCCCCCGACAGTTCAATTAAGAGAATATAAAAAATTAATACAAAAATAAATATTATAATAAATAATAAAAAATAAAAAACAAAACTTTATATAAAAGCAGGCGGATGAACAGTGGCTCACGCCACTGTTCACCCGCCTGCTTTTAAATAATCAATTCATTGTTTATTTAAATATAATATTTAATATTAATTGAAATTTAATGCCACTATTCATTCGCACTGTTCACCCATGCTTTAGTCCCACATCGTTGGTGTAGGAGGCATTTTTCGTGTTTAAAAGGCTTTTTCCGGATTCAGTGTTTGAAATTAGGTGGGCAGGTGGGCTACACATAGTTTGTTGAAATATACCGGACGGGCTGATAACGAGCGTTTAGCGGGCGGGCTGATAAAGGCTTTTAGCGGGCGGACTGTGGCTAACTCGATTTTGAAGTATTTTATGGTCATATATGGGTAAAATTATAATTTTACATAGCTTTAGGACGCCTCTAGTAGGTTTAGGAGCCCTATAAAATAGTGGAGAGAGATGGTGCCTTTGATCAGACGGCTGCTGAATAATGCATTCAGATCGGACGGCCGAAATCACTCAAATGAATTTAAAATTCATGCATTATATATTTCCTTTATAGTGATATATATATATATATATATATATATAAATAATTACCCAAACCTCCCCTGTAAACTAGCATAATTAGTGAGTGCACCCCTCTTATTTTTGAAATTACAAAAAACTCCCCTTAAGTTTTCATTTCATTACCAAAACCTCCCCTGATCTTTTCATTTCATTACATTCATGAAGAAAAATACCCCCCTGGACACTGTTCACCGAGGGGGGTGTTTTTGTGCATGGATGTTATGAAATTAAATCTTCAGGGGAGGTTTTTGTAATGAAATGAAAACTTTAGGGGAAGTTTTTGTAATTTCGAAAATAAGAGGGGTGCTGTCAGTAATTTAGCAAAGTTAGAGGGGAGGTCCCGGTAAATGGCCCTATATATATATATAAAGAGAAGGTGATCACAACACCCTAGGTGAGTATATGCTATATCTACCATATATAGTTTCTAACGCCTCCCTCAAACTCACCGGGGATCATACACCGAAAGTTTGGATAATAGATAGGTATGTTGGTGCCGTGTCTGTGGCTTGGTTACCAGATATGCAAGTTGCTGCTCAGAAGGAACAAAATAAGGAGCAAGAGTACCACAACCATGCTGCTCATATATGAAGAATTCATCCACCCTGATATGCTTGGAAAGAGAGTGTTTTACCGGGTTCAGAGTAATCTGAATGACACCAGTGTTATCACAGTGGAGTGGAGTGAGATCTGGAGAAGAGATACCATGGTCCTTAAGAAGCCAGCAAAGCCAAATAATGTCCTCAACGGTGGTAGCCATAGCCCGAAGCTCAACCTCAGTGTTGGAACGAGAAACACCAGTCTGTTTCTTAGACTTTCATGCAAGAAGGAAAGAACCCAAGAACAAACATAAACCGACGACATATCGACGGTCAACGTGATCACTGACCCAGGTAGCATCCGAGTAAGCACAAAGCTGCAGAGGACTACAACTAAAGAAAAAGAGACCACGTGAAGTCGTCGATCAGAGGTAGCGTAGGAGCCACAGTAGATGACCATAATACACAGAGGTAGGCACAAACTGACTTAACATATAAACAACATGAACAATGTTGGGTTGTGTAATAGTGAGGTAGACGAGACTCCCAACAAGGTGACAATAGCGAGTAGGATCAAAAAGTGGAACCCTATCATCTAGACGTAACTGAAGGTGAAGATCCATAGGGGCGTCCACGGTGCGAGAGTCAGAGAGAGCAACACGATCTAAGAGATCTGATGTGTAACGCTGCTGAGAGAACTGAAAATCACGGTCTTTAGAGGTGATCTCAAGGCCCAAAAGTAGCTTAACTGTCCAAGATCAGTCATCTAAAGCTGCTGCTGAAGATGATCCTGACGAAGGTCATATGAGAAGTATCATCACCAGTGATAATCATATCATCCATATAGAGTAACAGTAGAGTTCAGCCACAAAAGGAGTGTACAAACAGGACTGGATCATGTGGACTCGGCTGGAAATCAGCGACTGTAGTGGCTGAGCTAAAACGTGCAAACTACGCACTAGGAGCCTGCTTGAGCCCGTAAAGAGCTTGCCGTAAGCGGTAGACAAGACCTGGAGTAGAGGAGAGAACATGAGGAGAAAGCATGTACAACTCCTGCTGAAGGTGACCTTAAAGAAAGACATTCTTCACGTCGAGTTAGAACATACACTAGTGGAGAACAACTACAACTGTAATAAGAGTACGAACCATAGTCATGTGGATGACTGGAGCAAAGGTCACGTCGTAATCTCGTCCATGCTCCTGCTGAAAAGCACGAGCCACAAGTCGAGCCTTGTACCTCCCCACAAAACCATTTGAGCGAGTCTTGACCTTAAAGACTAACTTGCAAGCAACGTCAGGTGGAAGAGGGAAAATTCCTTGGTACGAGCGCGCATGAGTACCTCAAACTCAGTAGACATGGAAGCCTGCCACTCAGATATCTCGACAACCTCACAGTTAGAGCTGTCACGGTTCTGATTCGGTTTTGGTTCCACCAAAACTATGAACCGAACCGCTAAGGTAACGATTCTTCAAATTAGAACCAAATCTTATCTGGTTTAATCGGTTCCGGTTCTGGTTCCAACATAACTTTTGGAACCGTCGTGTCAACGATTCCGGTTACGGTTCAACAAGAACCAAAATCTAACCGTCCACTAACGGTTCAGTGCAGTTCTATGCAGTTTGGTTCGGTTCCAATCGGTTTCAACCAGAACCAAAACCAATCTTTTTTGTATAATTTAGTAAGAACTTTGACTTGTTACTCTAGAAATCTTATTGTATAATTAAAATTTTGTTTGAAAAATATATTAGTTAATTTAACTTGACTAATTTACCAACTACAATTAAATTTATCTTTCATAATTAATTTTAAATAGTCGTTATATACCCTCTATATTTTTAAACAAAATATTTCTAATAAATATGTGAGTAAAATTGAAAATACATCATATAACTGTATAAAAACCAAAATCGCACCTCAAAAATTAACTTCAATCCGCACAAATATCAAGCCACACTGCACGTTTTTGGTGCGGTGATTGTGTTTAATCCAAAACTGGCCCCTTTAGTGTGATTGCGGTTTGAGTTCAAACCGCATCAATTTTCCCATAAAAGTAAGTACATATATTATAAAAAATAACAATATAATAATAATATTAGTAATAAAAAATATTATATAATAATAATAATAATAAACGGGTCGCGGTTCGGTTTTGCTTTGGATCAGGTCTAAAAATTCTGAAACCATTTGAGATTTGTATGTTGCGGTTCCGATTCCGGTTTGTATAATAAAATGAAAGAACCACACCCGGATCAATGTTGTTCACGGTTCCAAAATTCAAACCAGAACAAGAATAATTCACAAACTGTTCGGTATGGTTCTTTGCGGTTCCGGTTCGATTTACGGGTTTTGATTTTAAGTGACAACTTTCTCACAGTAGGAAGTCGGCTCTGGAGTACCACATACAGTAACAAGAAGGGCAGACAGGTCTAACAATAGTGTAGCAAGGCTAAAGCGGTCGGGAGGATGTCTCTCACGAAGTGGGTAGCGACGCGCATGAGGATCATCCACACGATACTCGCTGGAGGAGACAAATACTGAGTATGAGGGCACTGGAGGCGAGGGAACATAAAAGGGACGATGAGTGTAATGATATGGAAGGGGGACGATGAGCTCGTCAGAAGGAGAAGTGAGTGGAGAAGGGTATGGGTGAGGAGGTGAGAATGGAGGGGTCAAAGGTGAGACTGGAGAGGTCGGAGGTGGTGTAGACTGCGACAAGGGAAGAGGACACGAAGAATGCTGAGACTCGTTAAAGGTGACATTACGTGAGATGCTAAGTCGATGTGTAATATGGTCATAACATCGATAACCCTTGTGCTACGTACTGTATCTAAGAAAGATACATGAAACGCACTTCGCAGAGAGCTTGGTATTCTCACATGAAGGGAATAAAACATAGCACTGACAGCCAAAAACACGATGATGAGTGTAATTGGGGGGGGGGGGTCGAGAGTACAGGCATGTACCCGAACTCTGACCCTAAAGGAAAATGAAAGGATGCAGGTTAATAAGGTAGTCAACAATGGAAACAATCTCGACTCAAAAATGAGGAGGAATGTGGGAGGATATGAGGAGGGTGCGAGTTGTCTATATAATGTGGCAATGCTTCCTTTTGGTGGTGCCATTCTGAGCGTGAGCATTAGGACAGACTAGCCGAGGGAGAGTGTCGTGGGTAGCTAGCATATCACGAAAAGCTTGAGAGAAATATCCCCCCTGAGTCGGAACAAAAAATATGTATTGATACAAAAAACTGAGTGCGCACCATAGCAGAAAAGGTAACATAAATCTGAAAAAAGTTCGAACGTGAATGCATATAGACATAGTAGACCCAACAATAACGAGAATAGTCATCAACAAAGAGAACATAGTATTGATGTCCGCCCTTGGATATAAAAGGTGCGGGACCCCATACATAAGAATGAACTAAATCAAAAGGATGCTGAGACTAGACTTACTAAACAGATAAGTGAGTTGTAGCTATTTACCAAGCTTACAACCCGTACACGAGTGGGACCGCTCAACAGAAACACGACCAATGAAGCCATGACTGATGAAAGATGCAAGATGCGAACTACTGGGATGACTAAAGCGATGATGCCACTGAGAGAAACCTACCGAAGGAAGACAAATTGTGGAAGCCGTCGGTGACGATGAACTAGATGAAAGATGAAGACAATCAAGAACGTACACCCCGCTACGACAATAGCCAGCCACAAGAAGTGTCCCAGTCAGACAATCCTGCACACGACATATAAACTCATCAAAAATAATAAGATAACTGTGAGATGTGAGTTGGCTGACGGATACAAGATTTATGGATAACTTGGGTATGTAAGCAACATCAAGAACATGAAAAAGGATGGTGTGAAGGAGACTACGATTGGTGATGGAGAGAATGTTGTTATCTGCTACCATGATACTAAGGTCAGAGGAGACATGCTGACAGGACAAGAGATGGGTGACATCATATGTCATGTGAAAGGAGGTTTCAGATTCAAGCAACCAGTAGGAGGGAGAGATACCTGCAGGGGTGGAGGCAAATGACTAAGAGACAGCGGCGTCAAAAGCATTTAGTGGAAGTATGAAGGCAAAGGAGTGGGATAGTGGAATCTGGGAGAACTGATGGGCAATCAGCTGAGCAAGCTCAGATACAAAGAGAGACTACGCCGGAGCTGAAAAGTAAGCGGAAGGTGCACCGAAGCATGCTGCTGACCAGACTGTTGAGCCCTCTGAAGCTTGCAACACTCAGATTTGACATGACCAAGACACTGACAGTTATTGAAGTCGGGAAAAATAGGTTGTACAACAGTAGTGGCAACAGACGACAAGAAGCACCAGACTGAGTTGCAGAAAATATCAGAGGAGGATGAGCGCCAGATGTCATCGAGAAGATCAACCGAGGAGGTCGGGGCTGCGGGATCAACAAAAGAAGAATATTGGGGCTGAGAGATCAGCTGGAGAAGAAGATCAGGGTTGCAGGATCAGTCAGAGAAAAAGATCGTGGAATGTTGAAATTGCGGATCGTCTGAATCGGATCTGAATAGCGGCTGGAGTGTCTGGAGGTCGACGAGAGAGCGAACCAGCTGCTAGATTGGAGCAGCTGGAGCAGAGCGTCTGGACGACAGATTGGAGCTGAAGATCTGAAGATCGGCGACAGAAGACGCGTGATTTTGGGTCTAAAGATCAGCGGTTGAAACCAGCGGACGACGAGCGGCGCGCGGAAGACGCGGAGGATTGGATCGACAACAGCGAGTGCGAAACGACGGATCAACGACATGCATAAGCCGTGGATCACCGCGGATCAGTGATCGTGGAAACAGTGAGAGGCGGAAGCCGCAGTTCAGCGATGGTGGAAACCCTAATGCTCTAATACCATGATAGAAAGATTCAATTTTTCGCATATTAACTCAACAATAGGGTATACACGCACACATATTTATACAAGAGAGGGTGATCACAACACACGAGGTAAGTATACGATATATCTACCATATATAGTATTTAGCAATCATGACATTTTCGATATTTTACGAGCTTTTACGACGAACATTCTTACGAAAAGGTTTTATTATGCGAAGTTTTTTCGTCGATTTTTCTTTGGCTTATATTCTATGATTTGTCTTTGAATTTTTGTGGCTGTGGTTGGATTTTGATTAAGGTGGTTGGCTTGTATGATACTCCAATAGCTGGATGATTATGTTGATACATACGACTTTAATTAATGTGACTAAGGTATTTATTTATATGTGACCGGTTGAGTTTGTTTATTGTGTGTTATATTTGTTTTGTGGTGGATGATTCTGTACCAGCATACAAGATAAATCGTGAAGACTCTACCTTCTTTCTTAAGCCAGACGACATTTCTCTCTCGCCCCCGCCACGTTCTCATTTGGGACTCTTCGAAGCAGCTCTTTCTCTCTCAATTTATCTCTCTCTCTCTCGGCTTCTGTCTTGACGGGAGTCTTTCCTCTTATGTCTGTGCCATGTGAAGACCCTTTTTTTCGGGCATCCCAAAATGATCGTCATTAATTTTCACCAGTGGATTGTAGGAAAGAAAAACACAGTACAAAAAGAGTAACACAGAACTTCTTATTCCATTCTTTTAATTATTAACACGATCATACATACACTTAATCGAAATCTGATAAAAATATACAATAATTTTCTGAACAGAGTAATCTATGACTTTCAGAACCCTATTCAATTCTTTTGTAGACATTTAACCATATCCGTTCTAATTCTTCAGGTGCGAACCTCCGCCGTACACTTGGAGTCACACCTGTTGTCTGAAAAAAATGAATCCACTGAGGGTTAGTCATAAAAATTATGACTAGGTGAAATAAATATTTTGTGAAGTGCTGTACATGCAAACAATGGAGATACTATCAATATGCATACAGTACAATAATAAAAAATTTCAGTTTCAAAGCTGAATCTTAATTTACCCCTTAATTTGAGTTAAATAAAATATAAAATGCTCTGGTGATGCAAACTTAAATTGGGCCCCGCCCCCGAAGAGCATAATTGTAGACTCACCCCACCTGGTGAATCCATCAGTAGATGCCTCTACATCATTGGATTCGAAACCATCACATTTCCCCATGCAGAGTTTTAAATTATTATCTTGGCGTGTAAATAGGAGTTTATAATAAAAATGATCCCCTCAGAATGAAATATATCGCTTTCATGTTTTTCCCTCGCTCACATTTTATCCCACATCGATATTTTAATGAGTTAAACTCATGCACAAGCACTTCTTTATTTCATAAAATAAAGCAGAATAGGAAAGTGAGCGAGTAAACTAAATCAAGAAATAAGAAACTCACAACAGCTTTGCATCTGTCCAAGTTCGCATTTCCGCCACGGTTCTCTTGTGACGCCATCCTCTGGTTTCGGGGTCTTGGAAACCACTGAAATTATACGCACGTTTATTGGGTTGCGTCACTTGATAGCCGTACCACAAATATGCTTTAAGTCTCGAAAAAGTAAAAGAAATATCAAAATAAATGTCCGAAAAGATTTCAAACCAAAACCGTACTCTTTTGAGACTGAAAATTTGAATCTTGGCCGACTAAACGACGCAAATTAGCCAAAATGGCTCGAAATAGTAACCCAAATCAGTCCAAAAGGAAAACAAAATCACCAAAAGCATCAGCCTAAAACAGTCCCCCAATACCCAAAAATAGCTTAAGTCAAATCAGGAGTATATGAATCCCAAATCAAACCCGAATCAGCCAAGGGGAAGGGATCAGAAATTTCTTACAGCAGGAAGGGAGTAGTCGCAGGAAGAAACAGTCACCCTCACAGGACGATTCAGTGACGACAGTGACGACACGGCAAAGTCTATCGACACAGCAAAGTCGATCGACACAGAAACCCAGCGACGACGGCACAGCAGCTCAGCATAGAAGAAGGAGAGGAACAGAGCAGCCCTATTCGGTCCAGCAGAGCCGTCAGCTCAGAAGGTCGGCGACAGCAGAGCAGTCGGCCCAAAGAATCGGCGACATAGTAAGATCGATGACATCGAAGCTAAGAGGCACAGAGATAGTGAAGAAGAAGGAGAAGAGGACGTTCTACAGTCGAAGTAGAGCAGCCAGAGGAAGGAGACGAGAAATTGCAGAAACAGAAGGTCGACGAAATGGCAATGAGGGAGAAACTGAAGCTAGGGATTTCCTTATAACAACGATAGAAGCGGCGAGCGGCAAGCGACACCGCTCTAGATGGCCTTGTCCAAACCCAAATGAACCTCAACAAGCCAGCACATGAACAACCAGCCAACATTTTAACAAGGCAGCCAACCTACTTACAAGTCAGCATAGGAGATATATACCAAAGCAACCAATATAAATAATAAGCCCAGCAAGTTCAAGGCAGCCAACAAATAAATTCAACCAGCCAAAGGAGAAATCAGCCCAGCAAGGGCTGCAAGCCCATGAAAGCCCAAGTAATTCAAAGGGCAACCCAATCTCATCCAAGAGACCAAATAAATGAAATACCAAAATGAAAATTAAAAACAAATTCCGTCAAAATATTGCGAAAATTTAAATGTATTTTTTTTCATCATTAGGGATATGAAATAAATTAAATTGCGTGCGCGAAATATGAGAGTGTTACACGCCAACTCTTCTCTTTCTTTACGTTGACTCTGCCCTAGATTCCGACTCGAAATAAGCAGTGTTGTACGGGTGTTGTGCGGTTTTTGGTTATGGAAACTATGAACCTTACTGCATAATATTTTGCAGTAAGCTATTAGAAGTGAACACAACATGGGCACAAAGCCCATGCCATCTCTCCCGTTGTGCAAAAAGAGCTTAACCTCAAGCTCAAGGGAGATCAATGATGGTACCAACTTCACCCTACGCCCTCATTATCAGAGTTTTCAACGTGCAGGTAAAAATCTTTTGCACCCACGTCTGTGAATATACTTCTCATTGTAGTTATAACATAATCCTTGTGCGCGCCGAATAGACATTTTTGCACAAGACAGTCGACGGATTTGCATTCCTCGGCACGTCCTTCCGAGTCCTAGTGCTTGTGGTGATGTAGTCCTCCGGAGTTAGCTGAAGTCGACGAACGTGCAATTTGACTAAACTCATAACAGTCACCAAGTACTTGGGAGCTTCGAATTCAACGTCCAAGCACAGTCGATCGTGAAGCCTGACTGTAAAGAAGACGACGTGCATCTTAGGGGGTATCATGACATGAGCCAGAAGAATGTGAAACTGTTCTAGATAGCCATCAATAGGCCCTGTCTGACTTAATGTTGTGATGGCCCAAGGGGGTTGTTGCGAATCAGGGGCTAAAGAACAGGTTGCATAATCGTTTAAAGTCGCCCAGATCATTCCAGGATTGTCGGCCTGCAAATGGGCGAACCAAATTGAGCGATAACAAACATGTAGAAGACCAAAATTATCCATTGTCACCGGCGTCTGCTGATGACTATTAACTGTTCGTATCTAGTGAGCTAGCTTAAAGGGTAGTCCTTCAAATATTAAGTTGGGAATGCCAACTTGCTATAATGGGGCATGATGTTGGCTTCAAGTGGTACCTTGGTCGGGGGATTAGGTCGACAACGCAGAGGTGGGGCGCCCTACTGCTGCAAGCTTGTTCATTTGTCGGAGTGGTGGAGACTGGCAGAGCGAAGGTGAGATCATAAAGGTGCTTGGAGAGGGCATCAATGGTCTCCTGATGTGATGTCATTCCTTTGTTGCAGTTTGATGTTCCACGAGGGCTTGCATCATGGTCAGAAGCTTGCTCAGCTGATTCGATGAGTCACCCATATTGCGCGAGGAACAAGAAATGGAGTGAGTTATGGGTCGTCTTGATTCTGGCAGGGTGAGCGGAATGGATGCGCTCAAACTTGGTGTACCATATGCCCGACGCTTTTCCATGTTGACGCAAAATAAAACTCCCAAATTTGATTGGACCTTGAATTAATTAATCATAATGAAATATTTGTTAAGGTTATGAAAAAACACTTGTCCGGCTTGATTTTGTAACTGCGGGTAGCGTGCACAATGCTCGAAACAAGAAAGGCGTGTGGTGGGATTTGATGGATCTGCACAACAAGCGCTTAGTGGCTCGAGGATGAAGAGGCCGGCCTGTGGATTGGATTTCCAAGGATTTTATCACACTTATTCTTCCACCTAGAACTATTCTCCAGAAGTAATCTAAATTATTTTTAAAAGGAATCACATTAGGATTCCTCTAGAAATTTTTTTTGTATTATTTTTTTCTCACTTCAATAAATTTAATAGCATGTGGAGATCCAATTCCTTCCTTTTTGAGATAAGAGTTGAAATTTAATATCTAACTTTTTGCTAAATTTCGATTCCAATTTTATATATGCAATTGAGTGGTGAATTGAAATTGAATTTCTTAATTCCAATGTCCAAGTCTGATACGAACGAGATAGAGATTTATGAGACAAATGAGAGATCTACGGTTTGAGAGTGAGACAAGGAAATACCTGAAAATACTTGCTTGTGCCCTGCCAGGAAACCCTCGGGGTATTTCTACCCCTCGGGCCATGGAGGGGCTGGCCGACCCCTCCCATAGGGGCTGAACCCGTCCGGTTCAGCCCCCAACCGCCGTCTTGTTTTAATTAGGGAGGGATGAACCAGATGGTTCAGCCCCGCTTGATGTCGCATCCTTCCGCCGTCTTTGTTGTTGTCCTGTGAGCAGATCGTTATGAGGATTAATAACATTCCCTTCCCCTTCAAGAACCAACTTGCCCCAATGTGGAGATTTGGGTAACAGTAGGGTCGAGTGTTGGTTTGCTCAATCCCTTCCTTCAGACTCATCACATTTATGTCGTTCTCTTGTTTCCGCAGTCTCTCCAAGCACCGAAGAGAGACCCCTTTCACCGAAGAGCGTCTGATCCCGTGCAGACAGTGCTCTCTCCCATCCTGAGCAAACTCCATGGTCAAGTTGCCCCAATACAGGATTACCTTACCCAACCGTCGCAACCACTGGACCCCCTGAACCATATCTGATCCCTGGATGGGCAACAAGCTGACATCCATCTTGCAGGTGTATCCCTGCACCATGACCCCTACTCCCTTCAACATCCCTTCGCACTGCAACTTATTTTCGTCTGCCACCATAACCTGGGATGCGGCTTCCTCGTTGATCTCTTGCCCCAACTTCTGTGTCACAACGGGGTTGATGAAGTTATGTGCACTCTCACTGTCAACCAAAATGGTCACTTTCTGTTGACCGATCCACCACGCAATACTCATAGAGGGCGGCGTGGACTCTCCCTCCATGGCCAGGCTATATACCCCGAACTCGATTGTATTGACATGTGCCCATGTTCCCCTCCTTCTTTATCTGACATCTCGCCTTCTTCCTGCAACATGTACACCTCCATCATCTGACATTTGTGGCCTGAGGTGAATTTCTCATCACAGTTGAAGCACAATCCCTTTTCCTATCTTGCCTATAGCTCTAACCGTGTCAATTTCTTCACCGTCACCCTTTCCATAGCTCCTTGATCTTTTTTCGTGCCTGGCGGATTTGTAGTGTTCTTCGTATTTCCTTCTCTGAATTTTTGTCGGTTAAGTCGCTCTTCTTGAATTCGGGCCAAACTGATAGCATGAGTTAAATTGCGCGACATGGAGGCATGTACCTCATCCTTGATGTGCTCTTTCAACCCTGAAATGAAGCAACTCATTAATGTCTTCTCGCCCCACTGCACTCTATTGGCTAACCTTTCAAACTCTTCTCGGTATTCCATCACTGTCCCTTTCTGTCTCAGTTTCTGAAGAAGGGCCTCAAAATATTCGTACTCTAGTGGGCCAAAGCGGCCTGTGAATTTGTCAACAAATTTGTGACCATGGTGCGTGGTCCCGTCCTCGAAGGAACCATTGGGTCCATTGGTATGCATCCTCCTCAGGGTGAAACAATGCTAACTTTACCCACTGTTCTTCTGGAATTCCCTGATTATTGTAGAGCAACTCTGCCTTTTGGTCCCATTCCAAAGCATCTCCTCCTTTGAATTTGGGGTAGTTCATGCGTCACTTTTGACGGCATGTATGCCCTCGGCTGCAGTTGCCCGGGTCCTCCATACTCTTGCCGGAGTCCTTGCGGTCGTCGTCGATCAGCGACCACGTGTGGATACCCCCAATCCCCTTCGTAGGGGTTTCCAACCATTACTGGTGACTTAAACTCCCATCCGCCTCCTTCTTTGCCGCCATCAGCGTGTTTCGACATTCCTGAAATAGGAAGGAGTCCATCCCGATGTGGGTACCCCATCCCTCTGGGTCGTCGGTCCTCCTGGCGCCCTTCTCGGTAAGGAGGAAAATCCAAGGCAGACACGTCGATTCTGCCTATTTGAGTTGCCTCGGGCCCTGTTGGTGGTCGTCGTGATCCTCCTGCCCTTTCGCTGCCGATCCCAAGCCCCCTATTGACGTCGGAGGCCCGATCATTGCTCTCCCTACCCACACAGTCTTCTTAACTCGCAGTTGGGGCCGGAGGGAGAATCGGTACTGCGCTGGTCTCTTCCGCAATAGCTTTACCCTTCAGGTGTTGAGTCAACAAATTTTTTATCTCGTCCATGCACACATCCAATTTTTCTTCCAGTCGTTTTTCGATGCCTTCAAATTTTCTTCAATGGCCGCCATTGTGTCTGCTAGCCCGGTGTAGTTCTCTTTGAGAGTTGCCAACCGATTGGATTTTTCCTGGGAGCGAGTCACCATGGTGGCGTTGCTGAAATCGTGTGAGGTAGTCAGCCAGGAGAACTCAGAGTATGCACGCTGAAGGTGGATGAAGCCGGCGTCGGAATATGCCAAAACAACGGAGAAGAAGCTTGCTGCGAAGAAGAAGTAGAGGGCAAGTCGTCGAAGACCGGGGTTGACTGGATCGCTGAAGAATCACTGAAGAATCGCTGAAGAACTCGGATCGGCCCCATCGACTGTCGCAGAAGGCCGCTCGGTCGCTAAAGCTGCGGTGTGAAAGCCCTTCAGTTGCGTCTACACGCCGCAGAATCGACGGGATCACCGATCGCTCATTGGGAAAAATGACGGAATCGTCGCTGCACGTTGGGGGATTCGTCGCTGCGCGCTGACGGAAACGACGATCGATCGTTCGTTCGCTCGTGGCGGAATCGTCGACCCGGTTGATCGTCGGCCCGGTTGGATAAGACGTCGGCTGAAGCGGGGAGGAAAGATCTTCTGATACCAAATGATACGAAGGAGATGAGATTTGGGAGAGAAAGGAGAGATCTAGGGTTTGAGAGAGAGATGAGGAAATACCTGGAAATACTTGCTTGTATCCTGCCAGGAACCCTGGGGGTATTTATGCCACTCGGGCCATGGTGGGGCCGGCCGGCCCCTCCCATAGCGGCTGAACCATCCGGTTCAGCTCCCAACCGCCGTCTTGTTTTAATTAGGGAGGGCAGCCCTGCTTGATGTCGCATCCTTCCGCCATCTTTGTTGTTGTCCCGCGAGCAGATCGTTATGAGAATTCATAACAGAGTCTCAATTCTATCCAACTAAATGGTCAATTAAAATTTTGTTACCAAAATTGTGCAAATCAAGCCTAAAACCTCGCTATGAAATCACAAATGATTTGTTTTCTTAGAAAACTCTCCTACTCCAACCTGCTGAGCAAGACATACGAGTGCAAGGGGATGGAACAAACGAGTGCTTGAAAAATAAAAAAACAGCCAAAACGCATCTAAATTCCTTTGGCATAATAGCCTTGCATTCCGTTCAGTGGTTTAATATTCTTAAAAACTGATCAAGCTTTATCAAATATTGTCGCATCTAAATTACTGATTTTTTCTTTAATCTCCAGCCGAAGTATGGAACTCTACCGGAATGCCTGAGTAGTTGTCAACCATCATATGTTAATGTAGGTTGAATCGCTGCTCCAATTGCTATCATATTATTAGTCTGGATGAAACAATCACAGGAGGTTAACATCTTGTTGCTTGGTAGTCGTCCGTCTAAACAATAGAGAAACATCGGAACACAAACTATAGCAAATGTAAATATTTTTACTCATTTCATACTAACTGGTTGATTTTGTGTACTTGCGCTTAACCTTGGAGAATTATCACCATATAGCTCTGCTCTAATATGAGAAGAAAGTATTCAGCATTGGCTGTGTACTTCAATGAAAATTTGACTAAATTGGTATGAATAAAGCTGGATTCATGCACTTTTTGATTGTTTTGAACATGCTATCTTGCTTCAATGGTGTTAAGATCTTCACCGAAGAATCAGGAGATCACCAAGATCCGCGATAAACTGAATTCTGATGAGCCAGTATTTTTTGTTTTATTGCCTAAGATATCAAACACTAATAACCATCGTTCCTTGATCATGTTTGCAGATTTTTTTAGTTTATAAGTTTATTTTACATTATTAATTTTGTGCTTTTGAAAAATGGCAATAAACCTAAAACCTCCCCAAACCGTCCTGAATGTTGAACCGAACGTACTGGTTTTGGTTTGGAGAATAAAATAATGGACCGTTTTTGTTTGGTTTAGGGTTTAGGGTACTTTGTGGTTTTGAATTAAACTGAACCGCTTGTATCCCATGTTTGTGATCTTAATGTGAACAGCACAAGGTAATTGTCATTGTGGTATCTAGGGTACTTTGTGGTGGCAGACATACAGAGGTTTTTGCGGCTGACAGGTTGCTATTCTAGGGTACAATACTGAAAATCGACGAGGCCTATTGATGTAAGGTAGACTAGTGGTGCTCGGAAACTATAACTCTAAGTGCAGGGTGGGGGTGACACACTAGTGCAACACTAAATGCAATGTGACCGTCGTCGACGACGACAATTAATATAAACAATGTGATTAATAACACCACACAATAATTAAAATAAAAGAGACAAACAATTAATTTTTAGCAATTAGGCAACGATTTCCTCCGCTCGGAGGGCCAAAGCAAGCGTGCGACGAATAACTCCCCCTGCAATTATTAGTATAAAAGAACCAATTTCTACGCAACAATAATCTCAGCACAATATAATAAAACACCAAATGAAAATGTCAAGTACAAGAATACAATACCACAAACGCTCACAAGATAGGGGGCTGAACTGAGACACTGAAGATTTGGAGGGCCGGATGTGTAGATCGACAATCGGAGGTGGAACCGATGACGAGACGACAGTGACAGTGGCTGCCCTTGGCGGGAAATTGTTGTAACAGATAGTAAAACGGCGGATCCGACCACGAATAAGTAGATCTGGACTGGGGATGAGTTAGATCCGCAATTTAGGGGCGGATTCGGGCAAAAATGAAAAGTATGAGATGTGGAAATAACGGATCGAGAGCGAAATTCTCAGATCTGAATGGATCTAGAGAATTAGGGTTGTTTGGAAGTGGTTCCACGAAGGGGAGAAGAAGTGGAGGGTCGGGTGAACAGTAACAGTGAACAAGGATGATGAACAATAACAGATGGATAGTAATTTCGGGTGAACAGTGATTTCGGGTGAACAATGATTTCAGGATTCCTGGACAACGGTATTGGGGGTGGGGTTTGGGTGATTTTCGGTGGCTGGAAGTGAGATTTGAAGGGTGGAAAACGAAGGTGGGGGTAGGGATTACCTTGGGGAGGAGTTTGACGGCCTATGAATCGTCACCTACGGTTCCACGGCGTCAGCACCGGGGAGGGATCGCTGGAATCCGGAAATGTTTCTTCTCCAAATCCAACAATGAATCATTTCAGTCCTCATAACTACTATTTATAAGAAAAGAAATGCTAGGGCATCCCATTCGACAACTATGATTGGCCGACGGGAGATGCCTCAAAATACATGAAATAAAAGTCCAAAAACATAAAATAATATACGATTTTGACTCGCGGCGACGCTCCTGACGCAATCACGGAGTCCGATCGTCGATCCGGGCACGCCATATATGGAAAATTGTCAAATCAGCCCCGAACGGGCCCAAAGCGCGTCCTCGTCTCTGCTTCGCATCAATCTCCCCGGTTTGAAAGAATTCATCTCCCGATGAATTGTGATCATAATTCTTTCGCTGATCGCCAGGTACAACTCGAAGAGGTCCACCGGAAGTCGTCCAAGTGTCGTCGGCGGAAGGGTGTCCTTGCCAATCAACTCTCCCCCCCCCCCCCCCCCCGACTGAAAAGCTGTCATCTCCGGTGAATGGAGAAGGCCGTGTTGATGTTGAAGTGCAGGGGTGAATCGATCAAGCTCTGCTGTAAGTATCCAAGCGTCAACTGCGTCGGCGAGGCCCCGCCAATGTACCAAGTAGCGACAGCGCGACCCATCTGAAGTAGGAACAAGCTGGTGGAATCTAAACTCTGTGATGCTTTCATCTCTCGAAAGGTGGGTCCCGGTGCGATCGGTGGTGCCTGCGGTGGAACCAAAGTAGACTAATTCCCGGGTGGGTGGGTGGCAACATTGAGTGAACTAGGATGACCATCAGACAGTGACAATGTGTGGGAGTGGTATGGTAGCGACAATGGGGTTGGGGGTGGCTGGGCATCTCCACTGCTCGGATCCACATACTCATGAGGTTCATAGTATGAAGTCAGATCTTCAACATTAAACACAGGGTGAATTCCCATACTGGCCGGGATGTCAAGTCGGTAGGCGTTGGTCCCAATACGACTAATAATGAAGTACAGACCCATTCGCCTCGCGCTTAACTTCTTGCCAGGCCCCGAAGGGAGCCTCTCAGGGCGGACTCGCACCATTACCTTCTCGCCTACATTAAATATTTGCTCTCGCCTTCGCTTATCTGCATGTGCTTTGTAATTTTCATTGCTTGTTACTATTCGTCGGCGGACCAACTCATGCAACTCATGCAAATGTCGTGTAAAAGACTCAGCAGACTCATACAAGTAATGCAATTGATACAAAGACAACACAACAGACACAGTACACTCCTTATAGGAAAATCTAATAATGTCTGAGATGTCTCTCAAATGCGGTGGCCTATCAGGAGGTTCTTTCGGTGGAGTTTAGACAAACTCATCCCGTGTGTGATGAGTGCACAGATGACCGTGAGAGACAACTATACTCAAATACGGGCTTGTAAAGAGCCAAATGTCTCCCGGGGAACGTAGCGCATCAGGGGGCTCCCCAGGAGGTGTGTAAGAAAAGTCACCACGAAGGAGACGACCGCCTGAGTGAAAATCGTGTACACCGACTAGAAGTCGTGACTCTAAAATATGGTGAGCGTCCAAGACAAGAAAGAACTCATCGGGTGGCTCAGCAGGTGGCGTGTTCCAAAGCTCATCCAGAGTGTGACGCGTCATAAGATAGGTCCTCACAATATGAGTATACTCAAGTGGACTCAAGGTAGGCCCTACATATGTCATGCTCCACTCAAGGTTCCTTCTCTGGGGCAAGACCAGAGATGATAATGAAAGATGCGTCATACTTGAGTGGCTCACCCGAGTCTCAACCTCACCAAGATGTGGCAGATCATCAGTAGGCTCAACAGGGGGCTCGACATAGGGCTCGTCACTAAGGTCACGGCCCCCCCGTGGAGTACCATCGAAAGGGGTAGTGCCCCCATTCCTGGGTGACATAGCCACTACGAGATCAACACTATAATCCCGACTCTCGGTAGTGAAGTGATTTGTAACACCCCTTCCTAGTTTTACAATAATCAGTCATCCGGCCGGGTCAGCAATATAAAGAGAACTAGGAAACAGTATTAAAACTAGTATGCAGCAGGTATAAAGTAGAAGCTACTAAAAATTTAAAACTAGCAACGAAAGCTAAGTAAGTAAACTAAGGGTATTCACATACCTGAAATCTGGAATCACAGAGCCACTATACAAGAATAGAACTGAAATAACTGAAAATCTGTACTATCATAATATGTCTGATACAAGATATATAAAATACTAACAAGTTACACTGTCCACAACTACAAGTACATGCTGAAAGTAAAGAAAAACTGAATGAGAAGAAAACACTACAAACTGACGCCACCAACGCTCATCTTAGGTGTAGTTTTCCACCTGGGTCTCCTGTAAAAATATTTCCCACGAGGGGTCAGAGTAAAGAAAAATAACTCCTCCTAGTGACATTAAAAACATTTTTCTTGAATGATGAATGCATGTCTTTTGAAAATAGTTTTATGCATTAAAACATTTATGTTATATGTTATGCATGCCTTCAGAACACTACCTGTTCTATGTTTGCAACTTTCAGTTTACAAACCCAGGTCCCGGCGTCCACTAACTGGTGTACTGTCTCACGTCAGGTCTAAAATTGAGTTCTAGGTGACCTCTAGCTTGCACCTCTACTATGAAGGCTCTATGCAGAGTAGCTCCTAACGCGCAACTGAAACTGACGACCCGAGACCATCTGACGAACTCAATTGTTCTAGTGTCGCGCGGACACGGTCTCGAATCTACTAACTGTCTCAAGGGGAGTCAACTCCCAAGACACTGCTACTCATAGGATATCATATGCCCTATGAGAAAGGTAGTGCGCCTCTACCAATCACAAAAAGGCTGAAGTGTGCTTACTGACCTTTTGGTCAAATGCTACTCTGCTTGGGACATCTCCTTTCGGTGTACTACTGAGCGACCCTTAACTTCTCATGGTCGACTAGAAGGGACATTCACGCCCTAACTTAGACAAATTCTCACACTTGCGTAAACGTACAAGATTTCGCACCTAACGCTAGTATATTTGATCTGACTATTAGGGTCTTGGAAAAGGATTTACCCTACAACTAATTCCGCAACCTTTTTCCCACTGCAACACCTTTATGTGCTTGACTATGATGCTCGTACGAAGTTTACACGTGTGTGCATAAAATAATTTCTTGATATGTCTAACTAGAAAGAATTAAAATTCCTTACAGTGGTGCTATGACGCTCGTACACTCGGCGCGACGACATCTTCTCTTCTGAAGACAATTCTACTGCTGGGGACTTTCAGAATGCTGCCCCGACCCCACCAAAGTCCTGCAATTTAGGGCAGTCTTAATTTCATAATTTTTCCCTTTAAAATTTTTCGTGGAAAATTTCTATACAACTAGGGTTACAAAATTTTAAGCGCTAAATCACAGATATTACCTTACGTGGAGTGATTGAGGCTCTCAAAGCGCCAAACCCAAATTCCGCGGAGAATCACGAACTCCAAAACCTATTTAGGGCATTAGGAACAAAAATTAGTTTAGCCTAATCTCCAAAACGAAAGATCTCCATGAGGGAGAAGAGATAAGGGAGGAATCGACTCCCCGGAACCAAAATAGTTTCCACTACCACTGGCTAGGGTTGAATCCGGCACTTCCACGGCCAAAGAAGGAAAAGAATGTCCACCGGCGTTCGTAGAGGAAGGAGGAGTGGTCGGAGGGAAATTTCCGGAGGGGGAAATGGCCGGCGGAAAGGCTGCGGGAGGCGTCGGGCCCGTCAGACGCTGCTTGCGGAAACAGAAATGTCGGGAGAGGGAAATGTCGGCTTGCGGTTTCTCCCGTGTGAAGGAAATGCAGGATTTCTTCATGGGCTGTGCGGTTTTACTTATTAACTGCATGAGGGGGGGGGGGGGAATTGCTATTGGCACCCAAATTCTAATTCCTTTGAATACTAACCGAAATCGTCGCGCGCGTCGATTCTAAAATAACATGCGTTACGCACTATAATTAACGCACTTAACGAACTAACAATCGCTATCATAAGGAAAAATAACATTATACCTTGACGACGCGCTGCCTCGATCAAAAACCGTCGCGACTTTGACCCTACAAATAAAATTACATTTCACGTCAAATTTTGGATGTTACAGAAGTGACCCGAGACAGTAGTACTAAGGGAAGAGTAGGGGGTGCTCAGACTCAAGTGTGGGTCCATCGATATATTGTCGAGAACTGTGTCTCTGTCCAAAGGGGGCACTAGGTCTAGGTGTAGGTCTAGGTGAGGCGAAAGGGATAGGTATACCATCACAGTGTCACAAGGTCGCTCGTCCTCACCCACGTGACCATGCTCACTAGTCATGCCAGTATAACTCTCCACCGGTATCATAAAGTCATGATCAGGTTCAACCTCAAGATCACATAAGCACTGAATCTCGTCAAACTGAGAAGGATCAAAACCAAGTGTCGGGTCTCTTATCTCGGTTGGAGCACTACTCGCCGCATCGGTGGCTTGCCCTAGATCTGTTGGCTTTCTTCGTAATGTAGATCTTAGATGATCAATTTGAGCTTCTTAGAGATCAAAGTAGTCAAGAACTAATCGCATAAATTCAGCCTCAGGTAACTCTATTGGTGGAACACTAGGAGGGTCTTGACATGTATTGTGTTCCTGCCGATGATGACCTCTATAAGGTTCCTGAGGGTCGTCTTGATGGTAGTTCCTAACATAATCAGATTGTGCTCGTGGGTGCGTATGGGCCATGTGAATGTGCAGTGGAGGTTGCTCATATCCAAACCCAGGTTTCTCTCCTAGAGGAGATGTGTAGCGGCGATGAACTGAACGATATTCAATTCTATCATCGTGAAATCGCGGAGAGGTGTAATGATGAAGACGTGAGGACCTCTCGTCGTGGTGATCGCCTCTAGCATGATGGAATTGTGTCCAGGGGTCGACACGATTTCTAGGAGTTGTGTGCGGGGAATGATGATAATCATAATGATAACATGAATATCTCTTTAGAGGGGCTCTATGAGGTCGGGTATATGTAGAGTCGGGATACTCAGATGGAGGAGACGAACGACGACGATAACTAGACATAAATGAACCAATGATTATTTAAAACCTAGCACTACAAAGCATGTAAATGACCTAACCTTGACCTCTGATACCCAAATGATGTAGGGGTAGGCTAGTGGTGCTCAAAGACAATGACTCTAGGTGCAGGGGTGACACACTATTACAACCCTAAATGCAATGCAACCGTTGATGACGACGACGATTAAATTAAGCAATGAAATTAATAACACCACGCAAATAATTGAATTAGAAAACAAACAATTAATTTCAGCAATTTTTATAATGGCTTCGTCCGCTCAGAGGGCCAAAGCAAAGCGTGCGGCGAATAATTCCTCCTGCAGTTATTAGTATACTAGAGCCAATTTCCACAAGCAATAATCACAACACAATACAGTAAATCACTAAATGAAAATGTCAAATCAAAGAATACAATACCACAAAGCTCATAACGTAGGGGGGCTGAACCGAGACATTGAAGATTTGGAGGGCCGGATGTGTAGATCGGCGATCAGAGGTGAAACCAGTGGCGAATTGACAGTGACGGTGGCTGACCTTGGTGGAGAACGGTGCGAACGGACAATAAAATGGTGGATCCGGACACGAATAAGTAGATCCGGGCCGGGGGTGGGTAGATCCGCTATTTAGGGTCGGATCCGGGCAAAAAATGGAAAGTTGTGCAGTGGAAATAACGGATCGGGGGGCTATCATCCTAGATCTGGACTGATCTAGAATTTTAGGGTTATTGGGATGGTGGATCCACGGAGGGAATTAAAGGAGTGGAGGGTCGGCGTGAACAGTGTTCGGTGAACAGCGGTTCCGGTGAACAGTGCTTCAACGTGAACGATATTCCTACGTGAACAGTGTTTTTGCGTGAACAGTATTCCTGCGTGAACAATGTTTCTGCATGAACAATGCTCTTGATTCCTGGACAGCGGTAAGGGTTGGGATTTGGGGGCTACAGGGGTTGCGAATGATGGTTTCGGAGGGGGAAGAAGAAGGCTATGGATGAGTGGTACCTTGGGGAGGAGTTTGACGGTCAAGAGTCGTCACCTAGGGTTCCACGACGTCGGCACTGTGGAAAGATCGCTGGAATTCGGGAATGCTTATTCTCCAAATCCAACAATGAATCATTTCAGCGCTCATAACTCCTATTTATAAGAAAAGAAATGCTAGAGCATCCCATTCGACGGCTATGATTGGTCGACGGGAGATGCCTCAAAATACATGAAATAAAAGTCCAAAAACATAAAGTAATACAAGATTTTGACTCGCGGCGACGCTCCGGACGCAATCGCGGGGTCCGATCGTCGATCCGGGCATGTCATATATGGAAAGTTGCCAAATCAACCCGAACAGGCCCAAAGCGCGTCCTCGTCTCTGCTCCGCATCACCTATGGTGAGTTTTCTAGCTGGTAGGCGGTAGCAATTCCAAAGTTGATGGTGTGAGGGTTGAGGCTATCAACACCCACCTATGATGATGACAATGATACCGCTAAGAGACTTAAGGTTAATTCCACATATTGGAATATTACAGAATCGCAATGCTTTCTTAGATTTGATTTAGGAGTTGGATGGCCCCTTTCTTAAATTATTCTGGTGTGTATCCTAATCTATTTTGACAAAGTCTGTTATTTGAAATGTCTTGTATGGGAGGACCAAGATTTTGAAACTAGGAAAACATGATATGTATTTTGACTAGGACGTATTTAGCTTTCTTTTTTTGAGGAAAACATTATAATCTATTTTAGTCTGTTCCCTATCTTTGAATTTTTGTTCGATAGATTGCTGAGTCTTGACGCTTATTTTTATCTTTTCTATTCTTCCTTTTTTCCATTTTGATCTTTGATGTCCTTCACCAGGTTTCATTCGTTGATATGCTTGCTCAAGGGTCTCATTCGAAATTGTCGGCGGTGCCAGCATAAAAAGTTGCTTAGGAGACATTGCCTGAATCCAGATTTCAATAAGAATAGAACAATTCATGATGGATCTGAAATGGAGGTTAGAGTTCTTATTCATTAAAACATGTGCACTATTCTTTAGGTATTCAGATTTGACTTCATCTTGACTTTGATTTGTATTATCTGTTCTGGTCTGGTAGGCTGCTTTCTATCAGTCAAAGTTATCTTCTATCTGCTAAAGGCAGTCAATTATCATTTCCAGTGTTAGTCATTATTAGCACTGCATATTGATTCGTTTGATCCTTTAGCTCTCTTGTTTATTCAGAAATATTCATGATAGAATGAAGAGATCCAAACCTGTATTCACAATAACAATAGAGTATATATATATAAATACAAGAGAGGGTGCTCTCAACACTCAAGGTTAGCCTAGATTAAGTCTACCATAAGAATGTATAGTATATCTTAACCCCCCCCCCCCCCCTCAAACTCACGAGGGATCATACACCGAGAGTTTGGACAATAGATAGTCATGATGGACTTGTGTCTGAGGCTTAGTCATCAAATCTGCAATATGGTGCTCAGAATGAACAAAGGAAGGATCAAGAGTACCACAACCATATTGCTCACGTAGGAAGAAAGCATCCACATCGATATGCTTGGAGAGGGAGTGCTTCACCAGGTTTTGAGTAATCTGAATGACACCGGTATTATCACAGTAAAGTGGAGTGGGATCTGAAGAAGATACACCAAAGTCCTCAAGAAGCCAACGAAGTCAAATAATATCTTCAGTGGTGGTAGTCATGGACCAAAGGTTAGCCTCAGTGCTGGAACAAGAAACATCAGTCTGTTTCTTGGACTTTCGTGCAATAAGTGAAGAACCCAAGAACAGACAGAAACTAATGACAGAGTGACGGTCAACAAGAACACCGGCCCATGTAGCATCCGAGTAAGCACAAATGTGTAGAGAACTACCGCTGGAAAAGAAGAGGCCGCGAGAAGTCGTCGCTCGGAGATAGCACAAAAGCCGCAGTAGGTGACCGTAATGCACAGAGGTAGGCGCACTAACAATCTAGCTCAACACATGAACAACATGGGTAATGTCAGGCCGAGTAATAGTAAGGTAGACGAGACTCCCAACATGGTGACGATAGCGAGTCAGATCAGAGAGTGTAACCCTATCATCCGAACATAACTGAAGGTGAAGCTTCATAGAGGTGTCCACGATGCGAGAGTCGGAGAGAGCAGCCCCAGCTAAGAGATCTGATGTGCAAACAACGATCTGTAGAGGTGATCTCAAGACCCAAGAAGATGCTCAGCTGCCCAAGATCGGTCATCTGAAATTGCTGCTGAAGGTGATGCTTGATGAAGGACACATGAGAAGGATCATCACAAGTAACAAAAGAGTCTGACCGCGAGAGGAGTGCACAAATAGGGCTGGATCATGTAAGCTTGGCTGAAAACCGGAGGCTGTAATGACTGAGCTGAACCGTGCAAACCACACCTGGGGTGCCTGCTTGAGCCCGTAAAGAGCTCGCCTCAAGTGACCGACACGACCTGGAGGAGATTAGAGACTAGGAGGAGAGAGCATGTGAACCTCTTGCTGAAGATCGACATGAAGAAAGACATTCTTCACGTCGAGCTAGAACAAAGACCAGTGACGAACCACTGCAATTACAATAAGAATACGAACTGTGGTCATGTGCGCGACTGAAACAAATGTCTCATCATAATCTCTCCCCTGCTCCTGCTGAAAATCACAAGCAACTAGCCGAGGCTTGTGCATTTTCACAAAACTATCAGAACGAGTTTTGACCTTGAAGACCCACTTGCAAGTAATAGAAACAACACCATGTGGAAGTGGAATAAGATCTCATGTACGAGTGTGCTCAAGCGCTTTCAACTCAGCAGACATAACAATCTGCCACTCAGGTATCCGGGCAGCCTCACGGTAGGAAGTCGGCTCTGTAGAACTACATGCAGTAGTAGGAAGGGCGGGTAGGTCCAACGGTAGGGTAACAGGGCTAAGATGGTCGGGAGGACGTATCTCTATAGGTGGGTTGCGACACACAGTATGCCAATTCACATGACACTCTGGGGGCACTGGAGGCGAGGGAATAGGAGGAGGACGACGACAAGTATAGTAATAGGGAAGAGGAGGGACACAGTCCCAAGTGGGTAGCTCATCAGAGTGATAAGTGTGTGACGAAGGGGAAAAGTGAGGAGGTGATGGAGTAGACTGCGATAAGGGAAGAGGAGGTGACAGAGTAGACTCTGACAAGGGAAGAGGAGGTAGACATACCGGAGGAGCGGATACATGAGGCGGGGAGATGAGAAGAGTGAAAAACTGTACGTCAGAGGGAATAACAAATGAGTGTGAGGTCGAGGGGACAAAGGAAACGAAGAAAGGGCGAGGCTCGTCAAAAGGGACATCACGTGAGATGCGAAGTCCACGTGCAACATGATCATAACATTGATAGCACTTGTGCTCAGTATTGTATCCAAGAAAAGCATGGGGAACAAAATGAACAAAGAGCTTTGTACGCTCGCGTGGAGGGAGTAGAAAATAACACCGACAACCAAAAACACAAAGATGAGTGTAACGTGAGGGTCGAGATTATAGACATTCACCAGGACTCTGACCCTGAAGGTAAGTGGAAGGATGTAAGTTAATAAGATAGACATTGGTGGAAACAGTCTCAACCCCAAAATGATGAGGAACGTGAGAGGAGATAAGAATGGTGTTGGCTGTCTCAATAATGTGACAATGCTTTCTTTTAGCAGTGTCATTCTGATTGTGAGCACCGGGACAAACAAGCTTAGAGAGAGTGTCATGGGTAGCTAGTAAATTTCAAAAAACATGAGATAGGTACTCCCCCTCTGAATAAAAAAAATATATGGAAGCAGAAAACTGTGTGCTTGCACACCATAACAGAAAAGTAACATAGATCAGAAAAAATTCAAAACGAGAATACATAAAGTAGACCCAACAATAACGATAATAATCATCAACAAAAAGAACATAATATTGGTATCTGCCCTTGGATACAATAGGTGCGGGACCCTATACATCAGAATGAATTAAATCAAAAGGATGTTGAGACCTGAACTAACTAGACAGATAGGGGAGTTATAGCTGTTTACCAAGCTTACAACATATACAAGAATGAGACTGATCAACATAAACACGACAAGGAAACTATAACTGATGAGAGAAGCTAGATGTGAACCACTGTGATGATCGAGACGGTGATGTCACTGAGAGAAACCCACTGAAGGAAGACATAATGTATAAGTCACCGGGGACGATGGAGTGGAGGGAATATGAAGGCGATCAAGAATGTACACCCCGCTACAACAACGACCAACACCAGTACACCACAGAGTGTTTCTGTCAGATGATCCTACACACGACACGCTAACTCATCAAAAAATAACAAGACAACCGTGAGATGTGAGTTGACCGGCGGATATAAGGTTCATGGATAACTTGGATATGTAAGCAATGCCAGGAACATGAAAATGGCTGGTATGAAGGAGGTCACGACTACTGATAGGGATAATAGTGTCATCTGCTACCATTATGCTAAGGGAAGAAGAGACGGGCTGACAACAAGAGGTGGGTGACATCATAGGTTATGTGGAAAGAGGCTCCAGAGTCAAGCAACTAGTCGGAGGGATAGATACCTGTAGTGGAGGAGACAGACAACTGAGAGACAGAGGTGTCAGAAGCGTCTGGTGGAAGTACTGAGGTAGAGGAGCGAGGCAGTGAACTCTAGGAGAGCTGTTGGGCAATCAACTGGGCAAGCTCAGATACAGAGAGAAACGACGACAGAGCAGAAAAGTGAGCGAAAAATGCACCAGGAGCACGTTGTTGACCCCTTTGAAGCTTGTGATACTCAAATTTGACATGACCAAGACACTGGAAGTAGTGACATCGAGCAGGTGGACGACGAGGAGCGACGGACTGAGCAGCAGAGGAGATGTGAGACAACACCATCGAACCAATAGAGGACATAGAAGCCACCTAGGTCAATAGAGCACTCGAGAGTGGACGGAGGAGACCAACGAGGTCCGGTGGCTGCAGGTGATAGTGGATGAGGTCGGCTAAAGAGGTTCGACGGCTGTAGGAGGCAGCGGAGGAAGTCCGACGATTGCAGGGGGGAGTGGAGAAGACCGCCGGAGGAGGGCCGGCTGCTGTAGAAGGCGACGAAGGAAGTCCGGCGACTGCAGGGGGCAACGGAGATTGGCAGGCTTCAGGTTGCAGAAGGCAGCGGAGATCGGAGGAGGAAGACCGGCTGTGGAAATTGTGGAAACAGCCGGCAGCGGGCTGTGGAAACTAGCGGAAACTGCGGACTGCGGAAGCGGAAACCGTGTGCTGCGGAAACTAGCGGAAGCGGGCTGCTTGATCGGAGAACCTACGTGAGCCGTGATCGGGAACAAAAACGGAAACAACGATTGGGATGCGACGGGAACAGGATCCGGATCAGCAAGAAGCAGAGCTCGGATCTTTGAATCATCAAGGGGAAGCGGGAAAGGAAAACCTAGATCTGAAACCATTATAGAATGAAGAGATCCAAACATATTTTCACATTAACAATATAGTATATATATACAATTACAAGAGAGGGTGCTCACAACACCCAATGTGAGTCTAAGCTAAGTCTACCATAAGAATGTGCAGTATATCTAACAATTAAAACTAAAAAGTGTCTGATTTTTTGAGTTTATATGAACTTTGGAGATATGTAGTTGCCATTGCTGCATAATATCGATACTATCAAAGTGATTTTCTAGTTGATTTAACCATGATGTTTGAAGAGACCTTCATTTTGCAAAAAAAAAATGGAAGTGATGCAAGAAAAAGGGCTGGCACAAACTGTAGTAATGATTCATTCATTTATTTTATCTACCGGTCATTTTTTTGTTAATTACACATTGTTGATGATAATAAGTTATATTATGTATAGCATGATGCATTCCTTCGGATTTGTTTGTCTGATGTGGCATCGACCGAGCTGAATTAGGGATCTAACATTCTTTTAAATGATACTTTTGCTTAAAGAAAATTGTTTTTTTATGGTAAACAGCTCTTCATGAAATGTGCTTTTTGCAGCATGATTTAATAGATTCTTACTCTACACATCAACAAGTTGTATCATTTGTTTGGGCTGCGACTAGAAGCCTAATTCCCGAAGATCTACTCGGGGATTATATGACATGGAGAGCCTTAAGGAAAAACATTTCAAATTTTGTGAAGCTGCGTAGATTTGAAAGGTTTTCATTGAAGCAATGCATGCACCAGCTAAAAGTTTCCCACTACCCATTGCTATCAAAAACTACTTTTTTAAATTGTACTTGCAATGGATTTAGGAAAAATGATGAAAAGTATAGGATGAGGAGGAAGGCATTTTGGAAAGTTTTGTGATGACAATGGCTCCTTGCAGAACAAACTCTTCAGGAACTGGATATATTGGTACTTTTCGCATGTGGTTGTACCCTTGTTAGGAAACAACTTTTATGTTACAGAAAGAGAAACCGGAAAGCAGGACATTTTTTATTATCCTAGACCAATTTGGAAGAAATTGTTTAGAAGTACAGTCTCACATTTAAAAGATTTAAATTACAGCATTTTGGATCGTGCGTCTTTGGAAAAAATCTTATGTGAGAGGGGAAACAACTTTGGGGGAAGTACATTCGGATTTTCAAGAATTAGGTTTGTACCGAAGGAGAAGAATGTGAGGCCTTTAGCAAATCTTAAAGCACCATCAAAGTTTGTATTTTCCAGTAGGAAAAATGTCAGTGCCCATGTGAAGGCAGTTAAAGTGCAAAGCAAGTTTATTTGGTACAAGTCAGTTAATAATGTTCTTCATGAACTTTATGTAGTTCTCAAAAGTATAAAAGCTGAAGATCCGAATAAATTGGGAGCTTCAGTGTTTGATTATAATGAAGTATACCAAAGACTGTATCAGTTTATTACCAGAGTGAGAAATGGATCAGAAGATTTTCATAAACTGTTCATCGTTGTGGCTGATGTGGCCAAAGCTTATGATTCTATTGATCAGGATATGTTGATTGGCATAATGAATGATGTTATACCTCGTGATACCTATTTCTTCAGAAACTATTCCAGGTTTGTGTGCACAAAGAATTCAATAAAGGTCATGCCTTATCGATTAGGTTCATTTCATTGCAGCAAGAACCATGATATCATGAAAATTGAAGCTTCCATCCAGTTAAATTCGTCCCGTCATGTTTTCATCGATAAGGTACTATATTTCTGATCAGTAGTTATTTATTTTATTGCTCAATTTTACATGTTTACTCAAATAGACTTCTCCAACTGTTTTGTATGTGACATTCTAATACAGGTTCAAACATTTCTAGAGAAAAAAACGAGTTAATATTTATTGACAGTTGCTGATCAAACTAAAAAAAAATATTCAGACGAGTATAAAAAAATGTTTTTTTAGTCATACACAATGAGAAGGCCAATTCAAAGTGTTAATTGTATGAAGGTTTTCAATATGTTGTCTTGTCACCGGACCGAGAGCAATTAGTTTCTTTTCTGATACAGCAGATTGATAATATGAAGTATCTAGAGAACACAAAGAATAAAGATCTATATTATTGAAAAAATTAGTACTTTGTTTGGCACTGAAAATATAAAGGACTAGAACACCAAATAATGAAAGATTGTGGTATCGCAAGATAAATGTTGAGCATGTACATCTTCATATGCTTTTGAAGAAAATATGTAACCGTTGGTCTTCAAACTTAGGAGTTACTTGACATTAGACTGAGAGTAGTTTTGAGCTTTGAAGTCACAAAGTAATGAAGTAATTACTGATGGATAAGGATAACTATTTGGATGTAGACGGAAGCAAGAAAGAGTGGTGTAGATTACTGTCATGCGGCAACAATTATAATCTTAGATTTTTTAAAATGCCCCAACTTAACTTCAAATAGTTGTTGGGAACATAATATTTACCCATGGTTCAAGAAGCACATTACTGTAATTCACTAAACCTAGAATCTTGCACCAGCAGAAAGGATTAACATATAGATTTTCCCTAACTTCATTCACTTGTTGGTGAAATATTATGTTTGCTTGTTCGCAAATGCCTGTGAAATTATCTTGAAAATCAATATCACTTGAAAATCGAATCATCTTGATACGATGCGGCCGCCTCATGCTATTATTAGTTTATGTAGCCCAAAGGGCATTATTGTACTTTGTATTTCCCCACTTGCCTATATATAGGAGTGGTAGTATGCTTAGATAGGTAACTTGGAAGTCTAGGATATTTGCTCTCTTCGAGAGTGGAGTGTCAAGGAGGACCCAGCCTCCGGATGCTTGGAGAGAACTTGTTCTCGATTGTATCTTTATTATTTAATGTAACACATTTTCATTCCTACGATCTTGATACAACTATATTGTATCAACTGGTCCGACCTGCCTCGATTAGGGTTCTTCTGAACCCTAATAAACTGGCTCGCCACCTTCCCGACGCTCGATCCGCCGGTACAGCTTCATCCATTAGGGATTTTGCTCGATTCGCGACTCCCTCGTTCGTACGCATCGCCGACGCTCCGGCCCGTCTCCATGTTCCGCGCGCCTTGTGGCGTATCTCCGGCCCGTCTCCCTGTTCGCACGCATCGCGACGACCCGTCGCGCTGTTCTGCGCGCCTCACGGCGTCTCCGCGGCTCCGCTCTTCAATTCCGTCGGCTGCTTCCTCCTCGACAGCGCCGTCGGCTTCTTCCAGCAGCGCTTCCACCGCGCGCAACACCGTCAGCCGCCGCCATCGCCTTCCCCACCCTTCGACGCCTTCCGCCGGTGCCGACCGACAGTTCAGGCGTTTACATCGGCTCCTCCCTCTGTTGCCAGCGGCCTCCAGCGTCTTCCACGCCTTTCAGAGACCCTCCTACGTCTTTGATGGCCATCCAACGACCATTTCTCCTCCTCACCGCCTTCCACCGTGTCGGGCCGCCCTCCTATAGCTATTGTAGCCTTCTAGCGCTCCTTGTCGCTACTCCTAGCCATGGTTCATGCCCAAGACTCGGCCCATGACCCTCCATGCCGACGAGAACACCTCCACCACTGCAAACTTGGACTCTCAGCGCATGGATCACATCGAAGCCCGGTCGGCGGACCTCACGCTCCTTCTTCGAAGACTTACGGGTCAGTTAATCGCACTCCAGCTCCTCCTTCATCGCCACCAGTTCCAACCGTGCCGACAACATGGTGTTCGATGGCACCGACCCTCTCCGGGGGATCGCTCGCGCCAAACAATTATTCGACTTGCAGGACACCCCCGCCAACCAGAAGGTCCCCCTTGCCACTATCTATATGGAAGGACTCGACACTCCATTAGTGCGTTGATGCGCCAACAGGCACCTGACATGTCCTGGCCCACATTGACGGAGGAACTCCGCCACTATGACAGCCGCCAGGCCGGTAACGCCTTTGAGCGCCTCAGCTCCGTCCGCTAGTTTGACTATGTGGCAACTTACATTGACAAATTCATCGCGGTCGCTACGCATGTTCCCTACTTGGCCCCCGACCACTACTTGGGCTATTTTTTGGCGGGTTTGCACCCCCACCTCCGTGCGCGCCTTCGGGTCTACAACCCGACTACTCTTTCCCGCACAATGGAGCAAATTAGGTATCTCGACGAGGAACTCTACCCAGCACCACCATCCTCTTCGACACGGCCGACCCCACCACCGCGGCCACTACCGCCACCTCTTCCGTCGCGGTCACTACCGCCACCTCTTCCGACCGTGGACCCTCTGCCCCTACCTGGGCCCCAGCTATTGACGCCACCCACGCATCCCTCAGCTCCACGTCCACCGCCCCCCCCGACGGCCCCATCATCTGTCTTACCAACAACAAGAAGAGCTTCGCTGCAAAGGCCTCTGCTTTCGCTGCCAACAATCGTTCTCGGCCACCCACGTCTGCCCTCTCAGGAATCTCTGTGTGTTGCTGGGAGCTGAAGATATTGATCCTGACTCCGGGGAATTGGATCCGCTGACGCTATTTGACGACCCCTTTTACCCTCGACCTTGAGGACAAGGTCGTTTTTCGGGGGCGTGTTGATACGATGCGGCCGCCTCATGTTATTATTAGTTTATGTAGCCCAATGGGCATTATTGTACTTCGTATTTTCCCCACTCGCCTATATATAGGAGTGGTAGTATGCTTAGAGAGGTAACTTGGAAATCTAGGGTTTTGTCTCTCTTAGAGAGTGGAGTGTCAAGGAGGACCCAACCTCCGGATGCTTGGCGAGAACTTGTTCTCGATTGTATCTTTTTTTATTTAATGTAACACATTTTCATTCCTACATTCTTGATACAACTATATTGTTTCACATCCTTTGCGTTGGATCAAAAAGTTACGAGCCGACTAACTTGATCAAACCGATCTAGACTGAGTTCAAATTGTTTTAAATGATACTTTTGACCCTTCCGGTGGTTGCCAATCTTTATCCAGTCCACTATTTTCAGACCCTTTCTCCAGGCACAATGACCAACCTTTGTTAAGTTTATTATTTTTTATCCCTTTCTATAGGTGGTGTTACCAACCTCTGGTTGGTCAATTATTTTCAGCCTTTTTTCTCATTTTGGAACCAATCTTTTCTTAATTATTCAAAAACAGACACGGCCTTCTGGAGTTACAAGTATTCCCAAACAACATTTCAATTCCCTCATCTGAACATTAGACAAGCAAACCTAAGCATGCTTAGGCTGGAGCTTTGAGGAAAAGTTCATTTTTCTTTTGTCATTGAAGTTTAATTTAGACTTCCTTCTATTCTGTACCAGGGTACTGGTGTTGAAGTCAGTAATCACATGTTGCATCGAGTTTTATCTGAACATTTAAAACATAACATACTGCAAATTGGCCCCGACTATTACTTACAAGAGGTTGGCATCACTCAGGGAAGTGTATTATCTTCACTACTATGTTCATTTTACTATGGATACCTTGAGAGGAATGTCATTTTTCCCTTCCTTGAAAAAGCATATGAGATTAGTTCAAGAGCAGACAAAAGGGAGCTCGAGTTTCTAGATGCCGATGACCATGAGAACAAATTGCCTAAGAATGCATCAAGCAGCTTCAATAGCACTGAAGTCCGTGTTTCTCATAAACCGATAACCAACTCGAATTCTGATAGAAATTGCGTGCTCGAGTTGCAACGCCCTCTCAAGCCGCAGAATTTATTGTTGAGATTTGTTGATGATTTTCTCTTCATATCTACCTCGGAGCAGCAGGCTTCTAGCTTCTTCACAAGAATGCGTAGAGGATTTAAAGCTTTTAATAGTTATATGAACTTTAAAAAATTTGGTTTCAATTTCAATATTGAAGGGAATCCTGTTGCTGAGAGGTTTTATACTGGAGCTGATGGTAAGAAATTTATTCCCTGGTGTGGATTGCTTATCAATTCTGAAAATCTCGAAATCCAGGCAGATTACACCAGGTAATGCTTCCATTTTCGTAATCATGTCCTCTGGGTTTCAGTGATTTCATGCCATTTTCATTACTTTATTTATTTATTTGTAGTCAATTGATCAAATTGTGTTATATTCTTAAGCAGGTATTGGGGTTCTCATGTGAGTTCGACCATTACTATTCAACCAAATACTGGGTCTGGATGTACTCTGCAGAAGAAATTATGTGATTATGTTCGTCCTAAATGTTATCCCTTGTTCTATGATTCGAATATTAACTCGCTCCCGACCGTGACACTAAATGCTTATCAAGCCTTCTTGCTCTGCGCGATGAAGTTCCACTGCTATGCACGTTCAATGCCAAGCTTCAACGAACTTAATCCAAGCTATATTCTTGACATATTTTTGTTCTCTTTCAGGTATGCACCCCATCTTCCTCATTTTAAATCTTTTTCAGTAGCAGTGCTGTAGTGGATATATTTTCATAAGGTACCTTCATTAATAGTTTAGAAATGATGATATGAATTAGGCTTAGGTTTTGAAATAGAAGTTGTGCACACACACACACACACACACACACACGCACACATATATAGATATATATATATATATATATAGATATATATATATGTATATATAAGCTTTGATGCACGGGCATTTTGGGAAAATGATAATGTTGCACTAAATGATGGTTTTCCCTTATAAATATAAGAATATATATATTGTTAGAGTTATTATTGTTTGAGTATTTTAATGTTATTGAGTTTAGTCCCACACCGTCTATCGGTGTTGGGTGTCCTGTTGTAATCATATTTAAAGCCCCTATGTGGATGAATGAATTGCACCTTCCATTTTACTATTCTTTTCTACGTGGTATCAGAGCCAAAGATCTGAGACCTAAAATTTTTTTTCCGAAATTCGGCTTTCGGCTACAGTTCTTCCCCCGTCCCGTGATTTCTTCTCCCTCGCCCTGCTAGGGCTCACGCCCGCCGCTCCCGCTCCTGTCGACGGAGTCGATTGCTAATCTCGTCGACAGGAGCGGCTCCGACTCCGCCGCCGCTGCCCTGGGCTGCTTCCGCCTGCGACGTCGAGGGATTCTCCGGCTTCCGTCTGCGACATCGACGACACCTCCGGCTTCTGTCTGCGACATCGACCACTTCTTTGTTTTCCATCGCCGTCTGCATCTTGTTCGTGCTTTCCCTCTGCGATCGACTTCGACAACTGATTCTTCTGTCGTCAACGCCTGCTATGACGATCCCGTCGTCTTCTTCTCCAGTCCACGATCCCGTCGGCTCCCCTCTGCTTCCTGTCCGTCATCGACGGCTCTGCTTCTCCGACTATTTCCTCTCCGGCCTGGATGCCCTCTGCCGCTGCTCTTCCTCTCCGGCTGCCTGGCGCTGCTTCCTCTCCGGCTGCTCTCTGCCGCTGCTCTTCCTCTCCGGCTGCCTGGCGCTGCTTCCTCTCCATGTCGCTGCTGCTTTGCCGCTGCTCCTCTTCTCCGGCTGCTCTGCGTGCCACCGCTGCTCTCTTCTTCCTGGCAGATCTCTATGTCGTGTTGCCTGCATCTTCTTCCTCGATGCCGGCAGGCCTATGCCGTTATTGCTCTACGTGCGCTGCTTCCTCTCCGGCCCGGCTTCAGTTTTAATGTTGTTTTTTTGAAGTTGTTATTGTTGTTGTGTGTTTGTCTGCATCTTTGCGATTTCAGCCTTCTTCCACGTGATCTGGATTCATGTACCCGACGAGGGTCCCACACGTGCACGTGGTCTACGTGAGGGGGTGTTCGTCACGGCCTCCAGGCATTGTCTATGCATTCATACACGTATTCCACATGAGGTGGAGTGTTTGTGATAATGGCGACTCAGATGTCTCTTTCCCGATTCCTGCCTTAGTCACACATGACCTTCAGGTTGATTTCGTATGTTGTTTGTGTCTTCTCGTAGTTTTATCTGGATTTGGTAGGGTTGGTTTGGTCTTTCGTGGTTGACCTAGTTTCCGCTCCGAGTGTATCTAGCGTGGTCATGGTCGGTTTTGTGGACCAACGTCGTGTGACTCTTGCCTGGTTGAAGTATCCCCGGTGACACGCGGTTGGGCCTCGGTAGTGGCTGTTTTGTCCCACGCTGCCAACCGTCTTTTACCTTCCTTTTTTATGTTATGTTCAAGCTGTAGGGTCCCCCTTCAGCTTGAGGGGGAGTGTTAGAGTTGTTATTGTTTGAGTATTTTAATGTTATTGAGTTTAGTCTCACACCGCCTAACGGTGTTGGGTGTCCTGTTGTAATCCTATTTAAAGCCTATATGTGGATGAATGAATTGCACCTTACCATTTTACTATTCTTTTCCACACACACACACACCCGCGCCCGCGCCCGCAGAGTGACACGCGCACACACACACACACACGCACCCGCGCCCGCGCCCGCAGAGTGACACGCGCACACACACACACACACACACGAGTGACACACACACACAGAGTGACACACACACACACACACAGAGTGACACACACACACACAGAGTGACACACACACACACACACACACACAGAGTGACACACACACACACAGAGTGACACACACACACACAGTGACACACACACACAGAGTGACACACACACACAGAGTGACACACACACACACACACAGAGAGAGTGACACACACACAAACACACACAGAGAGTGACACACACACACAGAAAGAGAGAGAGAGAGTGACACACACACACACAGAGAGAGAGAGAGTGACACACACAGAGAGAGAGAGAGAGTGACACACACACACACACACAGAGAGTGACACACACATACACACACAGAGAGTGACACACATATACAAAGTGACACACACACACACAGTGTGACACACAGACAGACAGACACACACACACAGAGTGACACACACACACACACACAGAGTGACACACAGACACACACACACACATAGTGACACACAGACACACACACACAGAGTGACACACAGACACACACATACAGAGTGACACACAGACACACACACACACAGAGTGACACATAGACACACACACACACACAGAGTGACACACACACACACACAGAGTGACACACGCACACACACAGAGTGACACACAGACACACACACAGAGTGACACACACACACAGAGTGATACACACACAGAGTGACACACACACACAGAGTGACACACA
The DNA here is from genome assembly GCA_039583875.1 of Platanthera guangdongensis. Taxonomy (NCBI): domain Eukaryota; kingdom Viridiplantae; phylum Streptophyta; class Magnoliopsida; order Asparagales; family Orchidaceae; genus Platanthera; species Platanthera guangdongensis. Next base: position 176,915,418 of record CM077161.1, on the reverse strand, counting down.
CACAGAGTGACACACACACAGAGTACACACACACACAGAGTGACACACACACACAGAGTGACACACACACACACAGAGTGACACACACACGCTCTCACACACACACACACACACACCTCGATATATCGGTCTTCAGGCCTCGATACATCGGTCTTCAGGCCTCGATATATCGGTCTTCAGGCCTCGATATATCGGTCTTACCTCGTTATATCGAGCGATATCTCGCGGACGATATATGACGAGTATTAAAAAAAATTATTTTTTTAAGCCTTTGAGGGGTAATATTTTTTGTGTGTCACATTTCGTGCATCTTTCTGAGTCAAGATTTGACTTCTTTCTCGTATCATTCTCATTTAGTGCTCTTTATGCCATTTATTGTCGTCAACGTTTTTTTTGTAATTTATAAGAATATATTATTTATATATATGTTTATTGTATAATTTATTAACATGCATTATGTGTATATATAGTTATTGTATAATTTATAAACATACATTACGTGTATATATATTTATTGTGTAATTTATCAAAATACATTATGTATGTAACTGTACATATTTACAAAAAATATTTATATACATGAATAAATTTATTTAAATATCAAAATCCGAAATTGTAAAATATCTTCGATATATCTCCCGCAATCCGAGATACGACATTTCGAACTCAAACCGACATGAATCCTGACATCTGACATCTACAACCTTGCTCTCAATATAACAACAAGAATCGAGCACACCTCCTTTATAAGAGGGCGTTAATCAACACTCTTATACCAAAGTGTCAACACTCTTATACCAAAGTGTCAACACTCTTATACCAAAGTGTGTTGCACTTGGGTGACTTACATGGAGAGATTTTTGTAATTTCAAAAGATAGTGGGGTGCAACCTGTAATTATGCAAACTCCCAAGGGGAGATTTGGGTAATTAATAGTAGATATATATGCATAGGTCGCGTGATTTATGTTAACTGCATGAGGGTACATGAGTTTTTTGACGTGAGACTATTCTCTCCATGCCTCTTGTATAATTATCTCTAGGCTTTCTTGTTACCATGTCACTAAGGCTCTGTTTGGGGGGATTTATTTTCACCGGTCAAGCGATTACGATCGCATGAACCGGGCCTTAAATTAAGGCCCGGTTCATGCGGTCGTAACCGCTTGACCGGTGAAAATAACGTTCCCCCAAACGGAGCCTAAGTCTTTAAAAAAATGTCCACACATTAGAGATCAATGACTTTACATGCAAGGGGACATGTTGAGAGTATAGTCTTGTGTTTAGAACTTATGTAGTCTTATACACTTAACATGGTTCATTGGCCCCTCCGTCTAGAACCAACTGATTTTTGGGGTATATGTGTAGGTTCTAATCCACTTTACACCCTAATGATAGGTTAAATGAACGGAGAATAAGAATTCATGAACTTGACCTAGAGTTCGTTTGGCACGGTGCTAGCGGCCGTGAATGCGGTGTTTATAAATCGTTGTTGAGATCGCCCAACCTCACCTAAGGAACTCCATCAACTTTTATGTTCAAAATGCTTTTTTTTACATGGCATTGGCTATAACCATTGGTTGCCATGCCGAACACATTTTTTATGATGGTGGCATTTTTGTCGAAACTCACCAGAGCAAAAGCGCAACGCTAAACGGAGTTTTGGATATTTTGTTTTTGGTGATTTTTTAATATCATTTCTTAGTCATGAATGACTTATTTTGACTAGGTACATGTACAAACTACTCAAAAAGAGGATGCATCAAGTGGAAATTCGCCAGAACGTAAAACCAATCTTAAAACTTCGAAAGACGGAAATGCTCTGGCTCGGGCTGTGCGCATACGCGCGCGTGCTGAAGAAGAAGCAGTCCCGATACAAGGAGCTAATCAGTATGGTGAGGAGCAAGATTGCTGAACTTGATGTCGACTACTCTATACCGTATCTCCGATACGCTGTCGATGATTCTCACTCGTCGCTTTTTTGGGAGATTGCGTTTTAATCGCCATCCAAAGTTTAGTTTAGTTTTTTGACGCATATTAGGTGAATGACAAGTCCTTTTTCACATCCGTCTTAAATACATGTCTTCACTCTCGATACCGCTCCAGCTAAGAGGGCGCCGATCATCGGCCAGACCGAGTTGCTTGCCTCTTTAAATAGCTTTGGAGATGCAGGTGGGCTATCCCCCTCTGATGAAATAAGCTCGTGCACAGATTTAAGCTCCCTTGTTTTCACCAGTCAAGCGGTCACGACCGCATGAATCAAATAAGATTCATCGTCGTCACTTGAGAAAACAATTTATTTTCATTGATTAATGAATGATGATTTACGTCGTCGCCGTGATAGTCTTTGAGGTGAGCAGCTCGTATTCTTTGTAAAATTTATGAGAATTATGATGCTTAGTCATTTTAGATATCCATTATTATGTCGTTTTTCATCTTTTAAATTTTCACAGTTTTAGATTGGGAAATTTTTTGGGGTCTAGGCCCATTTTCACACTTCATGATCTCGAAATGATTATTTGTGATTACCAGACCGAAACCAGGGTACACACTCTCAATAGTAGGAGTTTTGGAGAAGTGCCTTGTCTAACAAACTGTTAGAAAGGTGAAAGGGACGGTGGACGTACCCATTATCTGGGGAACCATTATAAATATTGTGTGCTTTTGTGAATTTTCCTCTTCTCATGTTTGCCTGGAAGGTTGGACAGCAGAGCAGACTCCATTATCTGCATTATTTGTATCTAAACTGTTACATGAGGTGGGTCTCTCCCAATTTCTATCTACTTTTCTCTCTTGATTTTGTAATGTCATATTTCCACACCTTTTCAAGGTTAACAAGATTATTATTTTGATGTTCTGTTAATCAACTACTCATCATTTGAGGTCCCTTCTCCTCTTCCATGCATGTATGAACTGAAATAACAGATATGCGTTGCAGTTAAAGGGCAACGGTGAATTTAAAATTTAGTGCAACTACCACAAAATTACTTTAAGATTTGTTGTAAAATTTGGTACAAATATGGACATAGCTATAATATTTGCAGGTAAACAAGAACATAAAATAATCACAGAATTTATAAATCAAAATATAAATTCAAATACAATAGAAATAAGATAAAAAAATGACCGTCTGGCGAGTACGTTGTGGATGCACCTGACACGTACGATCCGCGGCGAGAATCTGAGATCTGGACTGCAATTCCGCCTTGCGGACAAAATTCACTGAACCTTCAACGTCGAAATCCGACGTTCAACTACAACACCACCGGAGAATAACGCCGCCACCGAAGAGAAACCTCCGTCGAGGCTAACTGCATGCGCACGCTGTCGACAACGCGCCTCTCCACTCCAAAGAACGGCTACTGCAATGTCGGCGACAAACTCTAACAAGCCCGGCGGCAACTCCCTCTCACAACGTCGGCGGATATCTCCTCCAAGACCGGCGACAACACCCAAGACCAACGGCCTCTCCGAGTGCACGAGAGAGAACGAGAGAGGAAGACAGAGACGGCGCGTTTCCTCTCACATGCGGCTCTCCAAAACTCCAGACGGTTCCTCTTTTTCAAAGTGTTCAGGCGGCTCTACCTTTTTTGTATTCCTCATGGGTTGGTTATAAAAAAGGGTACAGGCTGTTCCTCACATTCTAGATGGAATAATTAAATTCCCAAGTATAGGAAATTAGATTTCCCTCCCATTGGTCACGGGAACCAAAAGAGGAAACAAAAAACTTCCAATTTTCATGATTCCGGCGATCGGACCAAACCAAAAAAGACAACAAGATTTTCATCATTATTCCATTTGGTCTTTTAATACATTAGCATCAAATTATAGTAGGTTTGAAGCAGAAAGTTTTCTATGTTCAGGCATGGTGTTCATGCATTATTTCATATTGTCATGGCAATTTTTGTCACTGAATAAATTTTATGCAAGATGAAGACTCTGATTGATAATTTAGCCCATGTTTTTGATTAAATTGTATACATTTTTTTTGCATTCAGGAAAAATAACATCGCATATAATGAAAAAAGAAAACGTGCTAATGGGTACCCATGTGATGATGGTTATGCATCCCATACGTTTTCATATGTTTCGGTAATAGTGCTAATTGGCTATTGGTCTTCAACTTTGAACACATATAATAAGGTTTTTATATGTTTTGAGCTAGTGCTAACTGGCTATTTGGGTAGGCTAGTTATAATTCATTAAGTAGGATTTTGTCTTCAACTTTTAAACACCTGTGAGAAGGCTTTCGTATGTTTCTGAAATAGTGCTAACTAGCTATTTTTCTTCAACTTTTGAACACCTATGTGAAGGTTTTCATATGTTTCTGAAATAGTGCAACTGGCTATTTGGTTGGGCGAGAATTCATTAGGTTTAGTTAAAATTGTTTAAGATTTTATTAGTAATTGTATTTTTGTAGTTAGGGTTTGGATAATTAATCTATGGACTAATTTGCAAAGAATTAGTAATTGGATGTTTATTGAGGTTGTTAAAAGGATCTTAATTATGGTCGTTAAAGAATATATAACATCTTATTATTATAATTTTAGTTTTGTTAATCATGCACATATTAATTACCGAAGTTATTAATTAATGCTATTAATTATCAAGAGAGTTTATTAATTATTAGTGATTATGATGATAATCTACTTTATATAGGGTTTAATAAGATCCATTGGATGGAGTAGTTATGATTTAATTTTCTTAATTAGGATAATTCAATTCAAGTATTATATTTTTATGGCCAAACATGTAATTTCCCTTTTTTGTTGTTGCCAACGGGAAAGACAAGGTAAGATGAACATTTTTTAATTGAAAAGCAAAAATGATATATCAATGAAAATCTTTGATTTTTGATTTAGGATCCGTTTGGTGGGACTTATCGGATACGACCGCATGTACCGGACCTTAATTAAGGTCCGGTACATGCGGTCGTAACCGCTTGACCGGTGATCCCACCAAATGGAGCCTTAATTTATACACTGCATCTTCACCCTGTTAATCATATTGAAATTATCATGTTTTACATGGTAGTTGCACATATTCTATGTATTTGAGCTCTTTTATGTAATTTATCTTAAATCTTGAATGTTTGGGATGTTTCTATACATGTGTGGACTTGTGTGCATGTCCAACAAAATAATGTCAAATTTGCTTCACGCGTGTGTTCCCGGGTCAACTGTGTTGCGGGCTTTCCTAAAACCGATTGTGTGCGGGTGTGCGTTCTTCGTGCACGTGTGTGTGGTTTCTGTGCATTTGGCATGTGCGATCAATACCTGGTTTTGGCCCCAAAAAGAGCTCTCTCGAAATTCGCTCGTGTTTTCTTCGCACATGCATGTGCGAGTACTATTCATTGGGCATGCGCGATCACTACTGGTTTTCTGCACTTGGGCCAAATTCCTTCGCGTACGTATGCGCATCTTAGGCTCTATTTGTTTGGGCGTTTCGCTTCTCCGTTTTGGGCAAACGCCGCCGGAAGGAGGGTAAAAAAATGAGCTTCCGTCGGCGTTTGCTCCGTTTCCACCCGGCCGCCTTGAGAAACGCCCCAAAAAACTCCGTTTGGAGCAGCCACCTCCCCCTCCATTTCGAACACTCCGTTTCCACCCGCCGGATCGATCCGCCAACGCTGGAACAAATGAAGCCTTAACGTGCACACACACGCACTTTATTTCCTGGGCATATAAAAACACATTTTAAGACTTTTCCTAGATGTTCTTCATTTTGCTCCCATCGTTTTTGTCCTTCTTGCAGGTCCGTAGCCCCATTCTGGGGTGAAAACTCACTTTCCATTCTATCCTATGCTCATTTGAGTGAGACTTAAGGAAAACGGTGTTAAAGCATGCGTTCCGCACTCCATTTGAGAATAACAAATCTCAAATGCATTTGATTATAATTTGTTTATGATGTGCAGATATAACATGTCTTATTTCCCCTATGGAGGTTATTTGATGAATAAAAGACGAGATCTGAAAAAATGATATCGCGGGCGATACCTTGCTATCGCTAGCGATAGCCTGGATGACATTAGCCATGACCCGCACGGTTAAGCCACGACGTGCAGTTTCTGAGGTATCGCTAGGCGATAGTGGACTATCGCTCGCGATAGCCCCATGACCTAAGCACATTTGCTTTTCAATCGGCACCAATACCTCAGCGTGGGACACATGTCAGCATATGAAGATAACGCCAGCGATAGCTACCCATTGCCGGCGATAGTGGCAAAATCTATAAAAGGCTGAGATTTCGTGCTTTCAAAGTTACACAACTCATGGATCCTTCATTCTCGTGCATCATCGACCTGTACATCTCTAAATCCAGAAATCTCCCAGCCACCTTCAAAGTTCAAGAGCGAAGAGGAGACATTCATGCACTTTAACTCCGATCATCACGATAGTTAATCTTCTCCTTGATAATCTTTAGTTTCAAGAGCAACTAAACATCTAGAAGGGGATGAATATATTTAACTCGACTATATTCCCAGGATCACGACCCGGCATGCAAACTTACAAAATAGAAAAATGTAATCAAATACAATAAGAATCCTTATAACTATCTTTCTAAACCAAAGAAACACAAGTCACCATCTCTAGATTTGTAGATGAGATCCTTGCGATGGTGACATGTGACAGAAATGCATGTGGCAGTAATGCTTACATGGGAGGTGAATTCTGTGGCATTTATGCATGATCATGCATAGGTGTCATTCGTTAAGGATCATCTAACAAACATTATCCACATTATCCGTTTGAACATAAAAGTGGATGTTCCTTAGATGGACATTAACGAATGACAATTTAACCTCTCCCGTAATCATGACCACTACCACTGTGCCAAACGGAGCCTAAAACGGCTAATAAGTAGTTTTGCTACAATCATCATGAAATTTTGCAAATCTATCAAAATTAAAACATTGTGACGCAAAGTCACGAAAGGCAAATAAGTCTAGGCTTTATGCCACAATATTAGACATTGGTACGGCTAAATTATAGGTTGCACCCTCTTTTGAAATTACAAAAACCATCCATTATAAGTATATTTCAACACATTCATGCACAAAAAAACTCCTAGAAAGTTACTCCTTAGAGATATTTTTGTGCATGAATGTTATATGGAACTTAAGCTTATAGAGGAGATTTTTGTAATTTCAGAAGAAGGGTGTAAAATGTAATTATGCTAGAATTGTTTTTAGGCAAAATTATGAAATTGATCCCTAAACTTTGGGAACTTTTTCAAATCAGTCCCTAAATTTTCAAATAATTCAAATAGGTCACTAAACTATTAAAATCAGTACAAGGAGCCTACCCTCATAGGGACCAATTTGAGATTACTTTGAACTGATTTTAATAGTTTAGGGGTCTATTTGAATCATTTGAAAGTTTAGGGACTGATTTGAAAAAAATCTCAAAGTTTAGGGACCAATTTGATACTATATTAAAAAGGGGAAAACACCCATTAGTAAAACATTCAATTTTTCAATTTTACATTTCTTTATCACCAATTTTTTTAAAAAATTTAATTTATGTGCTCTTTCTTTAATTTTAAAAAATATGTTCTCATATAGACAATCACTTACCTATAATAAAAAATATACTTTCCCTATTGTTCATAAACCGTGCACAAGAAAAAAAGAGGAACGGATGAGCGTTCCAGAGTTTGCGAGCAACGGGAGCGCTATTGCGCAGGGGCAAAATTGTGCCCATAGTACTCTCGCGCATGCCCCCGTGCTCTCACGGTTAGGGTACTGTGATGATTGGCCGTAAGGTGGCAGCCCTTACCTGTCACTGCTAAGTTTTTTATATAAAGAGAAAAGGGCTCTTTTTTAAACTACAATGATCACTGGTTAGTTTTTTATACTCGACAAAAAATGTCTCCAGTGACCAGCTGATGCTATTGAAAGCTGCATAAAAGAAATCTCAAGTCCCATTCGTTTAAGATTATGAAACATGCATGTTAAGTGTCAGGCCAGAAATTTAAAAAGAAAAGAGACGGATAATGATGAATTCATCAGCACCATCATTTTGCCTGAGGATGAGAGGCGATGAAATCCGCGGCAACATTGATGGAGTCGATCTTGTCAGCCTCGTTATCAGGAATCTCGAAGCTGAATTCTTCCTCCAGGGCCATGACGACCTCGACCGTGTCCAGACTGTCCAGTCCCAGGTCATTCTGGAAATGCGCTTGTGGCATCACCTGACACATTACGGTGAAAGACGACGCTATCGTAAACGAGCTTGGACGGGAAAAAAAGAGATAAAGCCACACAAGCGGAATTTCTGAAGCACATAACAGGGCTGTTGGTAGGGAGCACTACAGAATAGAAATTCATAACTTCTTAATGAAATCACAAAAAACATGTATGATAAAGAACTATATTTGGAAATTAACCATTCCATATGTTCAAAGATTCTATGTCCCATCCACATTTAACAGATTGATTTTAAGGCTGGATGCATAAAATTATGGCTCGTAGGTAGAGTAGGGTCCAGGGCAATATAGAGCATTAATGGACACACACACACAAGTGAGAGGCACGGGGCTCCGCCCCTGCAACCAACCACGACAGTACCTTGGCCGGGACAGTGCACCGAGGGGAGGGGGATAGTACTCCATCCATGACATTTCCCCGACGCGATGCCGCTCACAACTTAATTGGTGTGTGGACCCGTTTAGAGCTCCCTTATCTAGGAGATCTGGGGTTCAAGCCCCATCCTCAACAACTCGCCATTGGTATTAGCGGTTGCGGCCAATCATATCCGTGAAGAGGGATTGGACCCGTTGGGGTCACTAGTCTGTAACACACCCACAGTAGACCAAGATGTTACACATTCTTCCCCGGAATCCGGCGATCCTCTCACGGTGACGACTCAATGAGACCCTAGGTGACGACTCCTAAGTATTTTCCCTATACACTTGTTATCCCCCTTCCATACCCGTTGTTTTCCCCTCCCAAAATCCCCCGTATCAAGCCCACAATCAGTCTCTTCATCGGCAGTCTCCATCTCTCCAGAAACCCCTACGGCCTCCACACTAACCCCCACCCTCTTCCAGCCACTCGCGCCCTAAGCTCTCCCAAACAATCCCTTGGATCCTTCCCATAACCCACAACCCCTCCCCCTGGAAGCCAGAATCGCCTCCCAGGAAGCTCACGACTCCCTCCCTGCAACTCCACGCCCCAACCCACATCCAAGCCGCTGTTTTTGTAATCTTCTCCCTATCTGTTGCCGATTCCAAACCCGATCCAGCAGGCATCTTAGGATCCAGCCTTCCCCACCACCAGCGCCCTAATTCCAGCCACCGTACGGGCATCATACAACGTTCCTTTCTTTCCCATACAACCACCAACCACCCGCGAGTCACCAGATCTCCATTGCACAACAACCTCCCCTTAGTGATTATCTTATTGTTGTATGGACCTTTGCTTTCAATATTAAGATATGGTGATGTGATTTCATATTTGCGTGGATCTATAATATCGTGGTTGTGTTCTAGATTATTTTGTGATTTGCAGGACAAATTCGTAGTGTGCTCTTGTTTGGGCTCTCCACGCAAAGGAAAGCCAAAACCTGCTATGCTTTGATTTTACAGTCAGTCTTTGTATCTCAAGAATGTGAAAAGTTATTTCCCTGCACTCCACATCAGGATTACATTCTAATATTCAAACACACATACATAGTCTACTCCTACATCAGATGGTTTACTGGTCTTGCAAAAAATCTTAGGGAGTGTGGAAGATTCTAGGATGATCAGATGTGGTGGAGAATTTTCGATTCATTTATTTTTTGGAGGAAAGTTGTCGCGGTACACCCTCTCTTTTGTAAAAATCAAGTTTTGGAATCTAAGCTTAGAGAGCTAAAAGAGCACATGAGTGCTCAATTCCCCTTCTTCTATTGGAGTGGTTTGTAGAGTGTCTGTAAGAAGGTTGTTTTTAGAGCAGAGGTTTCTTGTGGTTGAGTGAGCTGGAGAGTGAGGAATCTTCAATCCCGTGACAGTAGCCCAGTGGAAAGCGTTCACATTATTCATTAGGGAAACAATGCATGACCAACGTCTTTATAGGCAAGTGTAAGGAAAACAGCAAAATGTAAAAACTAATACATATTAGAAATACTAATACACAATATTCAAATCATTCCCTCGAATTATCTGTGAAAGTATCACAATTCAACATCAGTTGATCCTTGGAGTGAATAATGGGTACACATATTCCTATTGTCCATATGATCCTTGATAAAATATTTACCAACTTCAACATGATTTGTCCCATCATGTTGAACTGGATTGCGAGTAGTTTTAATGGTGATTTTGTTATCACAATAGAAAAGAATAGGTTTGCCATCTCAAAGGAGATCACAATCCAGAGCACGTCTATATGCGTAGGCATTGATCGAGCTGCATCTTGATGATCTGGGCCACATCCGCACCTGACCTGCTCTTTATTATTTTTGTATTTTTTGTATTTTTTATGAACTATTTGTGGGTTTAAGCATCCATTATCGACGCGCAATTTGAGATGTCCATGATGGAAGCCCTAAACCCCCCATCTCATATATATGCATGTATGGGCTGCTTGCGGTTTTATCCAGGTTTGACGAAAATTTCGCGTGGATACCGTCGAAGCTGAAGCCGACGCCCGCTACCTCCTACAGTCTCCTAATAGGTATTCGGCCCCTTCCCAACCCTCAATCGAGTCACTCCTCTTCCGTTCTTGTATACCGCTACCACCGCCTTCCCATCTCAAAACCGAGCCTCCCCTTCCCTTCCTGCTCCAAAACACCTCCCGTAACCTCATTCCCACACCTCTACAGCCCTCCACAGCCTAGATCTATGCCTCTCCTTCCCTCCTCGATGCATATCCTAGCCTTCCCGCCCCTCATAAGTCCAAAATACATCCTCCACACCTCCCCGCAGCGGGTCCGACCTTCCTTGCCAAGAATCTCAACATTTCAGCTTCCCCCCCCCCCACACTTAAAAATCCTACCTCTCAGCTCCTCCCCACTGTTAAACCCTGCTGTACAGTCCCTTCCCACTGCCAAATTCACTTCCCTGGTCCATATCCGCCATATTCAGCACCTCCACAAACAACTTCCAGCCCATACAAACTCTCTTATCTCCCACTGCAGCCGCCAGACACCTATTTGCATCCACTGAGCACCTCAAAGCAGCCTTAATATTTGTAAGTCTTATAGTTTTTGGTTGTGCTGTTCCATTATTATGCACTATGGATGTTTGAATTTTTTAGTGGAACTTATTTTGTAAATTTTTGCCTCTCTAATTAATCAATATAAATTGTGGAATTCAACTGCTTAGTATTCTTACTTGTGCACTCCAAGTGAACGAGTTAAACTCGTTTGATTTCACTGCATTTGCAAGCTGCTAAATATTATGCTAAGTCTTGTAATTTCCTTATTAAAGCATTAATCTAATGATGGAAAACTTGCATGCATTTAATTTCAGTACACACACGCATTGGTCACGAGGCAGCCTTGCACAATGACCATTATTAAGCATTGTGCTTCGGGTGTCCGAACTTACTCACCAAGCCTACTCTACATCAACCTTAAAGGGCTGATTTTAACCATAGGTCATCACATACTCCTTCTGACATGACTCTATATTCTACTTTTGCGATGGATCTAGCCACCACATTTTTTTTGCTCCTCCATATTACAAGGTTACCTCTACAAAGGAACAATACTTAGATGTAGACTTTCTATCATCTTGACTACCAACCCAATCAACATCTCTGAATACTTCGATTTTTAAATGTGTCTTTGAAAACATAAGTATACATTCATGGGGCATTCTTGAGATACCTTAAGATCCTATAAGTTACTTATTGATGTCTAATCCTGAAAGAATGCATTATCTACTCAACATTACTAGTGCATATGAGATGTCAGGAAGGGTATGCAATAAATAGATGAGTCTGCCAACTAAGCTTTGGTAGCTAGTTTTTTCCATGAGGTCTAGGGAATATTTCCGTTGAGAATTGAGATATAAAGATTCCTCAATTAGAACTTGTAACTTCCAACACCTAGGAAATATTTCAACTTTTTAAAATATTTGACTTCAAATTCTTTGCACAAACATGATTTTAACCATGTGATTTCTTCATCATCATCTCGAGTGATGATAATGTTATCTACATATCCAATGAGAATAAACACTTTGACATTTCTTCTCTTTATAAAATGTGTTCTAAATGACCATGTTTACATCCCCGTGAGACCGTTGCTTTACGAAACCTCCTGAACCATGCTCGAGGGGATGCTTTTGACCATAAAGGGATTTCCTGAGGTGACAAACCTTACCATCCGACCCTTTTTGTGAAAGGCCTAGCGAGAACTTCTTGTCCATTTCTCTTCCAGATCTCCATGAAGAAAAACATTCTTCACATCCAATTATTGTAAATTTCACCCAAGGCATGATGTACAAGATAGTAATACTCGAACAAAATCCGTCTTTGCAGCGGGTGCTAAGTTTTCTGATATCAATGCCCTGCGGAGCTAGTAAATCTTGCTTTATACCTTTCAACAACTCCCTCTTGAATATGCCTTGACTGAGAACACACATTTTGATCCAACTGTCGTTTTCTAAGAAGAAAAGAGATTTCCCATGTTTCATTTTTTTCATAAGGCAAGCATTTTTTTCCAACATTTCTTTTTCTACTCAATACACCAATTGTATCAAAATTACCTTTAGGTACTTGGAGATCATGATCAAAATTTGGATCGAAGCAGAAGCAGACATCTGGAGGGCTCGAACTATTGGAGATTGCACTTTCTCAGCAAAGAGTTTGTCTGCAATGATTAGCTCTAAGAAGGGAGGTAAGATTTCTTATAGGAAGGGCAGGAGGTGCAGGAACAATGAGAGTGGTAGGAGGTGTAATAGTAGAAGCAATATGAGGAGCAACAATAGGAAGTAAACTATCACAAATCTCGTCCACAGTCGACATCTTCCCCTGACGAGAAGGAAAGTAAGGTCCCCCTCACGAAAAATTACATCTAGAGTATAGAGAAGAGATGGGAAAGAGAGTGATAGCAATAGTAACCTTTAGCAGTAAAGGAATACCTAACAAAACACATTTTTGGGATTGAGCATCTAATTTTATCAAGATTTATTTGGTGCTCGCAATAGTAACCTTTAGTAGTAAAGGAATACCTAACAAAACACATTTTTGGAATTGAGCATCTAATTTTATCAAGATTTATTTGGTGCTCGCAATAGTAACCTTTAGTAGTAAAGGAATACCTAACAAAATACAGTTTTGAGATTGAGCGTCTAATTTTATCAAGATTTATTTGGTGAGTGTGAGCAAAAGTACAAAGCAGACACCCAAGACATGAGGAGGACGGTGAGAGGTATGGACAATGCTTTTCGAAGATAGACAAGCAATAAGTGTAGTATACTAAAGAACACAATATGGAAAACGAATGTGCATTGCAATCAACAATGCCTCTCCCCAATAAGACTTCGTAAGATTCATAGTAACAAGAAGGGACTGAGTAATCTCAAGAAGATGCTTATTTTCCATTCAACAACCACATTTTGAATGGAGGTATGAACACAACTACTTTGGTGGACAACACCATTGTCACAAAGGTATGTCCCAAACACCACTCAATCGTCACACTAACCCTCATTATCACTACGAAGAACCCAAATCACTCCCTCAAATAAAGTTACGATCATATAGTGAATTTTTTAAAATACATAAACATTTCACTATTTTTTAAGAGATGCATCTTGATTGTCCGGGAATATATTTCTTAAAAAAGTACTAGGTAGAGATACATTACTTAGCCTGTGGCGAACATGTTTCAACAAGTCACAAATATCTCAAGTAAAATGATTAAACAAAGAACTAAAAACAAGAAATAAAATTTCAAGGCAAGATGGTGATGATTTCCAAGAAGTTGATGCCAACTTTGAACAACCACAAGAAAGGGAAATCTAGATGTGGCAAGTGCATTAGGATTTGACCCCTAGTCTATAGGTATAGACCCACAATTCCGACCACTAACAATGCATCGCTCGCAGCAAAATTCTGAAAAACGCAAACATCAGGGAAAAGTCATAGTGCAGTTCAAAGATCTAATTAAATAGCTAGTAAATTGCGAGGAGATGAGGAGAATAGGGAGCGAAATACAAGGGGAACACGCAATTGTTCATTTTCCAGCAATGGGAGATAGGGAACCACTAGCCATAATGATTTCATCACAACCAGAGAGAGGAGTGTCGATAGTAAAACATGAGAATGACCTGATCATGTGATTGTTTGCACCTGAGACAATGATCCAGTCGGAGTTGGACATGACTTCAGTGTTTGCATTATGGATACCAAATGTAGCAAAGGCAACAACGAAGTCAACAACTGAAAAATCACCCTGAGTGTGTATTAGACGGCAAAAAAACCAACTAGTCAGTAGAAAAGCCTCTGATGTGGTTAATGTTCCCAGAAGTATCCTCATGGAACTCGTTGGTATGAGCAGCATGTTGTGAGCAAGGTCCAAACTATTTTCCATCACCACGACTACTGCCACGACCTCGATCGCTAATGTCTCTACTTGATGGGGGGATGAGGGTACAACCGTTTTTAGGACTCTCGAGCATGACCCTTCTTCCAACAATGATCAAATGTACTCAGAGGTACACAAGAAGTGGGTGGCCCACAACTAAATTTTGCAAGAGTAGAGTGATCGGTCCTCAGACCAGTGCTAAGTACACGACAACGGTCTTCATCACCCAAGACCATGTTGAATGCCTCCCTGAAAAAGGGAAGAGGCAAACAATGCAAGGCATGAGTGTGTGATGTGAACCAAGGTGGGGGTTGTAGGTTTCAATGATAATAAAATGCGATCTTTAAAAATAATTATGGCACAAAGGGATCTTGCAAGCTATTTTAAACGACTAAACGGCCTAAGCGTCGCTCACGAACGCAAAGCTACCACACAAACGTAATCACGTCACAAGTCATAATTCCACATGCATAAAAATACGGAAGCGAACATACATGGCAATGGGAAAATAAACGATAATCAGGATATGATTAGACGGGCAAGCACTATTAATCAACTATTCATTTATATCTGAAATGAAAAAAGAGACTTAGGTTGTGCGCGAGAGATAGAGAGGCATACCCTAGGCGAAGAGGCAACGACTGGAATGTCATCCGGGCAGAGGTAGAGGAAGATCTCAGGTAGTTGCAGTGCTTGGGACTTCATAGAGGGGCTGGCTTTGGGGTGGGACTACTCAGAAGGCCCTGGAATGGCTGGTACCAGGCAGAGGAGGACACGCTGGAGGCTTTTGGACCTCAGGAGGTAGCAGCGCCCATAGGAACTAAGGAGACACCCGTCTGGAAGGGAGAAGAAGGTCGGAGACTCGTTGAATCTGCCAGAAGGAGGCTTACCGGGAGTATTAGAACTCTCAGGAGGCTCCTTCGAGGTCGATCTAGCAGGTAGTGTCCAGGAGGCGCGATGTCGACGGACCTGGCGTGAAGAATAGGTGGCGGAAACGTAAACCCTAGCTACAGATGGCGGAGCAATGGGTGACCGGAGACTTGGAGGGGTTGCGGAGGCGGCGACGCTAACTGTCGAGGGGAGGAAAGGCGGCGTCGAGGGGTGTCATCAAGCAGGGAAGTGCGGGAAACAACGGGCTTCAGGCAGCACTGGAAGGAGAACCGAACGAAAATCCAAAGGATCGTTCAGTTCAATTTTCCAGGCCCCGAAAACAATGGGGAAGGGTTTCTTTTATACACATGGCATTAGGGTTAGGTTTGGGTATTGACGGTCATTGGTTTTCTTTTAAAAAATGGCAGGCATAAAGAATAAGTTTAGGATGGGCTTTGGTGGTGGGCCTTTTCAAGCGGGCAGAATTTAGGAACATTTAAAATGGGCTTTCAAATGGATGATATTTTCAGAAATTATAAAATTATAGTTAATTTTCAAGCGTGCCCTACTTAACCTATCCCCTAAACTACCAGACCTATGAATTTAGGGTCTTGTTGGCCGGTCACACCAACGAGACAAACAAAAATTGTGTGACATCATGCGCGAAACAAAATAACACCAAAGCGCTCATAACACACACATTACAACTCGACGCTACGCATAACGATTCAAAATGGGCGCGAAAGCGTGCACTAAAAAAATAACATGTGCAATAATAAAAATAAAAGATGTGACGCGGGTTGCATCAATTCTCCCAGGGTTGAGAGAGCTCGATCCCGATGAGACTCGATGTGACGTGCAAGTAGAAAGTCCAAGTGCCGATCAGAGAAATGCAGCATAAATGTCCTGCTGATGTCGTCGCTGCGACCCAAAACCTGGAGGTAACCTCTAATCCCTGAAAGAGTCAGGAAACAAATCTCCTTTGAAAAATTATAACCCCGATCATTGAAATCAACCATGGGATTATAAAATCCAAAAAAACTCGTAATCCATTAGTCAAAATTTTATGCCAAATATTTAAAGGAATAGTAATTATTAGAGCTTTTAGAGGATGACAGGGGCGGTGTGTGGGGAAAACATGTGGCAGGAGAGAAAACAGGAAGCAAGTGGAGTCAACCCGTGGAATCAGTAACTCATGAGACAACTTACGCTCGCCCGATAGACACCTACGAATGTCTGCGAGACCGGGATCGACTATCATTTTGATTTCACCCAATGAAATTTCGTTTGTGTCACAAAATTTTAAAATGATCCCAATTTTATCGTATAGAATTTTTCATAAAAAACCCTTGAAACGGGTGTCCCTATGAGGAGTACAAAATCTACGTATCGTCTTGACTCCCTCGAGACTGCTAAACCTAGAAGTGTCAGAACTCAAACGATAGTGATGTGGTGACTCAACATGCTTGCCTACATCCAAAGAGAAGTGATGTGAAAAAAATATGTGCTCACCAAAAATAAAATAAATATAGGGTGGTGACTCAAATGACACGAGTAAGTGGTCACCAAGCTCAATGTTTGCGGCCTCCGGGATTGGGGCGGTAGTGGGCTATGAAAATCAGGACATATGACGAACGAGTCTATGTCATCTAAGTTGAGGGCCTCAACACTAGCCAACTCCTCTGAGAGAAGGGAGAGCGACAATGTGTCATCCGCGGTGAGTAACACATCACGAATAAGTTCTTCCTGGAGAGAGGCCTCAGGAATAAGCTCGACGACTAAAGGATGTGATTCGATGTGAGCAAGTGGACACACCATGTCAGTCGAGATGAAGAGATGAGGAGGAATAACCTCATCTTCCTGGAGTTGTGGGTCAGGAAGAAACTCTTCGATGGAAGGGAGTGCTATAGTGGAGACACGTGAAGTCGCGACTTCAGTCGGGGTGAATAAAATAGGAGAAAGCTCTTCTTCCTTGAGTAGGGGCTCGGGAAGAAACTCTTCGACCGAAGTGCGTGTTAAGGTAGGGGTGGGTGGGGACAAGGTTCTCGAGAGTAAATTGACAAGGCGAGGAAGAGGACTAAGGAAATACCTAGCCCCAGATTCCACTATATGGCATGAAGTTGGGAGGTGACGAGGTGTGCAAGAGAAGTATACCGCTTGTGCATTGTGACTTCCAAATTGTGAACAGAGGCGCGTAACCCACTCAGATTCTGTTGGAGGTCTGCAGTGACGCACTCAATATTTTTCAGAAAGGTTTTCATGCGCTCGCTAAAATCCTCCATCTTTTTTAAAGAAATATCCTAAACCTAGAATTTTGAAGACGAACGTCGCTCGGCTATCCCACGATAGGAGTGAGATATCCCAGCAGCCACACCAAACTGATTCAAACCAAGGTGGGGGTTGTAGGTTTCAACGATAATAAAATGCGATCTTTTAAAATAATTATGGCGCGAAGAGATCTCACGAGGTATTTTAAACGACTAAACGGCCTAGGCGTCGTTCGCAAACGCAAGGCTACCGCACAAACGTAATCACGTCACAAGTCATAATTCCACATCCACAAAAATATGGAAGTGGACATACATGGCAATGGGAAAATAAACGATAATCAGAAGATATGATTAGCCGGGCAAGCACTATTAATCAACTATTCATTTATATCTGAAATGAAAAAGGAGACTTCGGTTGTGAGCGAGAGATAGAGAGGTATACCCTAGGCAAAGAGGCAACAACTGGAATGTCCTCTGAGAGGAGGTAGAGGAAGATCTCAGGTAGCTGCAGTTTTAGGTCTTCACAGAGGGGCTGGCTTTGGGGTGGGACTGCTCGGAAGGCGCTGGAATGGCTGGTACCAGGCAGAGGAGGGCACACTGGAGGCTTTTTAACCTGAGGAGGTAGCAACGCCCACAGGAACTAAGGAGATGCCCGTCTGGAAGGGAGAAGGACGGAGACTTGTTGAATCTGTCGGAAGGAGGCTCGCCAGGAGTATTAGCACTCTCAGAAAGCTCCTTCGAGTTCGATCCGACAAGTAGTGTCCAGGAGATGCGATGTCGACGGACCTGGCGTGAAGAACAGGCGGGAGGCAACACAACCCCGGGCTACAGACGTTGGAGCAATGTGTGACTGGGGCCTTGGAGGGACTCCGGAGGCGGAGGCGCTAACTGTCGAGGGGAGGAAAGGTGGCGTCGAGGGGTGCCGTCGAGCAGGGAAGTGCGGGAAACGGCAGGCTTCAGGCGGCGCTGGAAGGAGAACTGAACAAAAATCCAAAGGATCGTTCAGTTCAATTTTCTAGCCCCAGAAAACAGTGGGGAGGGGTTTCATTTATACACATGACATTAGGGTTAGGTTTGGCTATTGATAGTCATTGGTTCTCTTTTTAAAATATGGCAGACATTAAGAATACGTTTAGGATGGGCTTTGGTGGTGGGCTTTTTCAAGTGGGCAGAATTTAGGAACATTTAATATGGGCTTTCAAAGGGATGATATTTTCAGAAATTATAAAATTATAGTTAATTTTCAAGCTTGTCCTACTTAACCTATCACCTAAACTACCAGACCTATGAATTTAGGGTCTCGTTGGCTGGTCACACCAACGAGCCAAACAAAATTACGCGGCAGCATGCACGAAACAAAATAACACCAAAACGCTCATAACACGCACATTACAACTCGACGCTACATATAACGATTCAAAATGGGCGCGAAAGTGTGCGCTACAAAAATAACAAGCATGTGCAATAATAAAAAAAAAAGATGCGGCGTGGGTTGCATCAATGTGCATTCTATTGAACTCCATGTTCTGTCAAGACGATGCAAAGAACATTGATCCTTGCTTTAGCTCGAAGGCGTGATATATGAGCTCAAAAACACAAGAAGAGCTTCCAATTTGTGAATATGTCTCTTGTGCGCGAGTCCAAATTTTATATGTGGAATCCATAAGCACATAACTTGGATATATAGTGGGTGACATTGAGCGGAGTAACCAAGAGACCACCAAGGAATTATCTAAATCCCACTTCCTTCGTAACGGGTTAGTTCGTGGTGGCCGAACCATTCTCCTATCAATATACCCATAAGTTGATGCCTTTGGATCACATGTTGAGATACTCGTGACCATTGTAGGTAACTGGTGTCATCCAGTACTTTAGTAGAAATTTTCAAGAACCTAGAATGACCATGAATCTAAGGGGGGTCACTCATCCAAGGAGTATGGATACTTGATGGCGAGTTCGAAGACTTGGATGAGTCTCCCATGAAGGTGGGTGACAAAGCAACAATGAAGAAAATTTGATAGAAAAAAGATTTGATCACCATCACATTATAAGCCCCAAGAACATTACTCGCCAGAGAGGGTAGAATTTGGTGATCTCATGGGAGGCGTTGACAATCGTCGGATAGGTAGCGAGAATTTAAGGTTCAGATTGATGTTTGTGGGAGAGAGGAAACGTTTTGAGAGCCTTCTGACTGAGAGAAGAAGAGCTAGTAAGGGAAGGGGAACATGCTAGAGTTCTAGGAAAGTGGCTCGTCGATTATCTACAAACTTCTACGAATCAAGGTGAATGGGTGGAAAGAGGTGTTGTTAATAGTCGACGGCTGTTGGGAAGGCACACAACAGTTACTACCAAACATAAGCATCGATGATGTTCAATTGATCCGTTGGAAGCCTCGCGGAGCCCTATTAGCGCATTTAGGAGATCAAACAGGCTCGGTGATGGCTCTACAAGGTTCCCTAATGAGTATCAAGGTACCACCCATCGTTGGTGATGAAGAAAATGTCATTCACATCTAGTGGGTGCATGCAAATTTGAGGGTAACCTGAAAAGAGATCTAAAAAACTCATGACGGGAAAACCGATGGTCGAATATACCAACGCGTCGATCCGAGGCTAGGAATAACAATCCTTAGAGCAAACTTTATTAAGAAGTGGGAAATCGATACACACACACGCCATTTTTCATCACTCTTTTTCACCATTACAACATTGGAGACTTAGTTAGATACTAGATCTCCGACACAAAGCCCGCTTCCAACAACTACCTCTGACAAGTCCCGAAGATGTTCCTCAATACACTTACTCTTCACCATGAGGTCCTTGACATTACCTTAAGGTTTTGCCCCTTCTGCTCTTTGAGCACTTGGTTCATCAACTTCTGATACGTCGCCCAGTGTCATCTTAATATTCATTAGGGAAACAATACATGAATAATGCCTTTACAGGAGGGTACAAGGAAAACAAACAAACTTAAATATTAAGACAAGATAGAAATACTAATACATAATATTTGACTAACCCAACAACACACTACCATGTCATTCAATTAAAAAAAGTTTCAAGTCCTAAAGCTCAAGGACCCTAAAAAAACCAATATGTATTGATTATGTGCAGTGTCTTATCACCTTCCCTGCTTCTAAACTGATAATGCGAGACAAAGGAGTTATGTAACTTTTTTGACCTTGATTTCCTTCCAGCTTTTCTTATCTTTATTTATTTATTTTCTCCTTTTCACCTGATTTTCTTAGACTCTGTTTGATTGGGTTGTTGTTGATGGAAAGCTGCTGATGAAAAACTGCTGATAGAAAAAACATTGATATTAAAAAATGGAGTTTTGTTAAAAAACTATTTGGATGAAATGAAATTTGTAAAACGGAGTTTTGAAAAAGTTATTTGGAAACAAAATAGAGTTTTGAGTGAAATTTTTTTTCATTACTTAATTACCAACCATTAAATATATGAAATATATATTTTTTCCATAATATAACACCCAACACAAAATAATGTTTCATTTAGACATTTTTTAGAACCAAGTAACCCCCGCCATTTTGATATACGCTTTAGATTCAAACAACTGATCTGTTATAATATCACGTAGTGCGATCATCTTCTCTACACCACCTGCAATGTCAGAGCATGTTTCTTGTCGCCCTTGTGAGGTCATCTCATGATCTCGACCCTCTTGCTCGCACTCACTGAAATCAATATCCACACGCGAAGGGTGCCAATGAATGAAATTATGCAAAGTCATCGTGACGATTACAATAGCTACTTGTTTGTCAAAACAATAACTTGACATGTCTCGCAGTATGACTCGCTTCTTCTAAATCTCGAATGATCGTTCTATCACACTTCTAAGCGATGAGTGTGCATGATTGAACATCTCTCGACGTCCTTCTGCCCGACGACTGTCACGAGCAAAGTCTGATAGATGATACCATGTATCTTGATACGGTATATAATTAGCGGATCGGGAATAGTATAAAATAACCGAGGAATTAAATGAAGAAGCTGGTCGTAACAGGTACATGGAAGCAATACAAACATTGGACAGAGAAAGATGCGAAGAAGCTTACAGTGAAAGTGCACAAAATGGCAATGCTACCTGGAAAAAAATGAGAAACCAAAAATCAGCAACAAAAAACTTGCAGAAATCCAACCCGTCGAGGAAGAAATGGGAGAGCAAGACATACTAAGGAGAGGGAGATCGAGGAATGTCAGAGCGGTGGTTTTTCGCTATCGCCGAAAGGGAAAGCAGCGATTGAGATGTCTTGCCGCTCGCGAGAGGGGGATCGGGAAATCGCAAGTAGAAATAGGGTTTTGGGAGAGAAATAACAGGCGGCTGGCTACTGCGGCTGAACGAACCTATAATTAGCAGATCAGGAATAGTATAAAATAGCGGAGGAATTAAACCGGTGTTTTTAAATTAAGCTGCGCCAAACGCGGCTTATTCCCAAAATGCCGGTGCATTTCCACCGCACCGCATACAAAAAGTCTAACCAAACGTCACCTTATTGTCTTTGAGCTGATTATTTCTCTTCAACAACAATCATCTTACACTTGCTTCATTGACTGATGTGCTTGAAAATTTGTCATTCTTCGCAAAGAATGCCATGCAATCTTGCATAACCTTCATCAAAGGTAAGGCATTATCTACATTAATGTCCAAAGAAATGGCTAGGTGTTGAAATTTGATAATCTTGTACGGATTATTCAAATCCCTACCTCCATTGCCAATTGATCCACCTTCCTCATTTGTGGCCAATATGATAAATTTTTATACTAAGTGCTCTTGAAATGGGTCGAGCTCATCACACCAGAATGTGGCTCCTAACCTCTTCACCATATAAGAGAGTGGTTGGATAACTTCATTCAAGTGAAGGCAGTCTTTAGAACATAATTGTACCTATCGCAAAAATAAGTCTGGCATGAGATGCTTGATCCATTCATCAAGCTTCTCGAGATCAGTTGTCTATTGATAGGTCAGCAACCCAAGTTGTGTCAACTTTTAATGGTAATCAGGTTTCCCATGAGAACATTGACAAGTGATTTCCTTTGTATTTTGATGTGTCAACATCATGTTGGTTTCCACCAAAAAGATTGATCGTGGCATTATAAGGTTCATGGTGGATGGTGTTGTCGTCCCTTGTTTTTTCAGAGGTCGTATTTAAGATTTTTGAAGACTCTAACTTGGAAATTTAAATATAGTTCAGAACAAACTCCACTCAAACTCAAAATCACTCGATCCTGGATAGACGAACCTATGACACCTACTTCAAAAATCCCAATGAATAGTTTCTACCAACTTTTAGGAATTAAGTTTATACATACATATTTTGGAGCTAGAATCTTGTCAAATTTCGAGAGAGATAGGTCATACATGACCGCTCAATTCAGCGAACAGAACTGCTGAACGAAGAAACAACCAACCCGCTGAGTTCGCGTAAACCACGACTTGTTGTATGCCACAAACTGTAAACCACTAACTGCTCCACACTGAGCTTCCCACGAGTCGCTTAGTCGCTCGGTGCTAACCGCACAGCCTGCACAGCACAAGTCAACTTTACTTAGCCACCCAGTTAGAAAAAATCTAACCGCATGTTCAAAACGCGAGTAGATTTCTCACTGTTCTTTTTACATATGACGAGCCGATGACCCTTATTTATAGGCAGCAAGAGGAGTGACGTCACCGCCCATAGCGATAGAATAATTGTCTGTCATCCTGCAACTAACACCACCTATACGCACAACTGCGGATACCAGCGTCAGTCCGCCACAATAATCATCTATCCGTATAGACGAAAAGAACAACCAGTCCGCCAAGCCGAGCGTACAACAACACCAATCAACGTGGACTTAGCAATCCAGTCATACGTCCTGATCCATTATCACATTTGCGGCAGATTGCCGAACTTAGCCACCAGACCACTCTGTTCAGCGATCTCCGCATTCAGTCCGCGCACACTGCTACCCGCGACTAAGGCCATATACGAGCCTAGTCAAACAACCAATCTCCGTGAACACCAGAAGTAGGCCGCGCAATCAGGCAGTCTCGGCGAACTAGGCAACAAACCAGACTTGTCATAACACCGTGACCAAGTCCACACAACCAGTGAACTCTGGCACAATCTGAGCAAATATGCCCCAGTGAATTTATCGGTTATTCTCCGCAGACCGCGCTAACCGTCTGCCCCGTCGCGAGACAGAGAACCTGACAGCTCTAAGCGGACTGTGCGGTCTCACAATCTAAACCGCAACAGCCGCGGTTAGACAAGGTTAACCGCCCGATTACTTTCAGACCGCAGGAGAGAAGAAAAGAAGACGAAAACCGGCTAACTGTCACCTTCTACCCGCCAGACCGTTGGCGTTCTATGTGGTCTGCCATATCAGACCGTCCCACTCCACGTCACTTACACTTGAACAATTTCAACAGTTATAGAAGAACAGTAGAGTAGATCATCTCTTGACAATGGCGGCTGTCAAGAATGGCTTACCAAGGGTGGGAAGGGAAGTGTTAAGCATGTAACCGGACAGAGTAGATGCAGCATGATTGAGAGCAACATTTGTTCAATAGATGATTAAACTCAAATTCTCGCTGGTGTTTCTACGAATGAAAAAATACAAATCTCGAAACAATCGAAGTTTCAGACAAGGAAGGGAGGTGTTTCTACGAATGAAAAACCCTAGATGGGGGGACGTGGAAATATATCAGTTACCTTGGAGGGATCGACCTTCTGGAAATTCTTGACGACTTTGATGATCCGATCGGTAACCTCAGTTTTGTCCAGGAAGGTGCCCCTGATTTCCTCGGAGAAACGGCGGAGGAGGTGGGAGAAGGAGAAAGCCGCCGGCGGAGGAAGAGGATCGCCGGCTCTTAGCCTGAGGTGCCTCAGCAAA
The DNA here is from genome assembly GCA_039583875.1 of Platanthera guangdongensis. NCBI lineage: Eukaryota > Viridiplantae > Streptophyta > Magnoliopsida > Asparagales > Orchidaceae > Platanthera > Platanthera guangdongensis. The sequence goes on along the minus strand of CM077161.1, from coordinate 176,890,871 downwards.
GCGTGCCTCATAGCCGCCATATGGGAAATGCAGGCTTCTCGTATCCCTGATTCCCTGCAGGCCTGCAGTGTGAAGTGCGAAATTATTCTCTCAAATATAACTCATTAGGTTTTAGGGGGCTAGAGTTGAGTGGATTAGCTCATCTCAATCCAACACGGATGGGTGGGATGCACTGGAAAAGGCGGATTTGTAAAAGGTAATGGCATTTTGATCATGTAAAAATGGGCAATTTGCAAAATGCACCCTGGAAATGTAGGGTTTTGGCAAAATGCACCCCGAAAGTTTAAAATTGGCAAAATGCACCCCCCAAAGTGGGTTTTCTTGGCAATGCGCACCCTCACTAGGCAAAAAATGAAATTGTCAAAATGTACACTGTAGGGTGCACATTGCCAAGAAAACCAACTTTGGGGGGTGCATTTAGTCTATATTTCGAGGGTGCATTTTGCCAATTGCCCTGTAAAAATAGATATGTTGAAGTTGGGGAAAATTAATATCTCCAAAATTTAGATCAATGCCGTCTAGGGTTATCGATCTGGCGATTAGGCTTGATGGATTGAAGGGGAAGGACAAAGTGACTAAGGGAGCATTAAAAGTACCCCAGACACTATGTCGGGGAGGTCTCATCACGTACTCGTAAGCTTAGAAGAAACTTCCTCTCTACAATAAAAGATGGATGAGCAGGGTACGAGGAAGGCACAAACTTAGCGACTATCTAAAAACAGATGGTCATCAAGGAGGAGGATCACTATCTCACGGCTCAAGTGTTCGAAAGCAGGATCCAAAAGCTCAGCCAAAAGTAACAATCCTTGTACCCTTGAGGTCCTATTTATAGGGAAATCCAATGGGCGAGAGGTCTTGTTTATAGCCCCCCTACCCGACGAATATGCGATTATGAGAGGATCTCGCCTGGCTTGGGCGAGTATCTCCCTTGATCGCTCACCTAGCGAGTATGAGAGGATGCTTGCTCATACTCACTGAAGCTTTCATTTGCCTTGATATTTAACCCTTGACTTTTGTCGTGGCTTATTGACTTTGATTTTTTTTACTTTGCACTATTTCAATGAGTCCACCCTCGACGAATATGGGTTGTACACAATCCCCGCTTTTTGAAAGCGACATAGGAGCTCAGAAAGAAACATCCAACCCTTACTCAGTGAGCTGCTGAAGGCGAGTATCCAGACTACTCAGCACTTCCTAGTCGACTCCTAACTTCTATAAATAGAAGGAGGTTGCTCTCTCTTTGGAAACCTTTTCTGAACTCGCACGAGATGTCGTCAGCTTCCAAGGAAGATCTTAAGGCGAGCCTGGTCGAGCTGGCGGGATTCTTACACCTGAAGACCCTAAAGCGACCTCGTGAGGGTGATGATGTTGTCGAGCTTCCCGCGTCGAAGAAGAAGAAAAATTAAAGAAGAAGATGACTGCATCAAAGAAGAATAATCTGCTGCCTACTCCTGGGAATGTCATCACTCCGACCGATAATCCTGAGATCCTCGCGAGCACTCAAAGAATGCTCGACCAGGTGGGTATTGGCGATGAAATGGAACAACCTACTCATGAGTAATCCCGCCCCCATGTACCGCAGGTTCCCCCAACAGCGGACCTCTCCGGGTCCCAGACCCTTACCCAACCCGAACTCGCTTCCACGCGAGGTTAGACCTTCATTTATCGTGCTTTTCGTAGACCGACGTTGGCTTTGATTTACTCACTCTGATGATCGTGTAACGCCCCGAAACTCAAAGGAGCAAAGGGGGACGTTTTGGGCCAGTTTTGGTTTCTGGCTGAAGGCACACGGCCTGGGACACGGGCGTGTCCCAGGGCGTGTCAAGCGTGTGTCGACACTTAGCCGTGAAGTCGTCGAGTTATTCTCGACGATTCGTCGAGAATGGGCACACGGCCTGCGACACGGGCGTGTCGCAGGGCGTGTCGACCCGTGTCGACACTTAGCCGTGAAATCGTCGAGTTATGCTCGACGATTCGTCGAGAATGGGCACACGGCCTGCGGCACGGGCGTGTCGCAGGGCGTGTCGACCCGTGTCGACGGTCGTCCCGGGGAGTCGTCGAGATTCACTCGACGATCGTCGAGACAAGGCACACGGCCTAGGACACGGGTGTGTCCAAGGCCGTGTCATCGAGTCGTCGATCTTCCCTCGACGAAATGTCCCGTGTACACGGCCTGGGGGCCCAGGCGTGTCAATATGACACGGGCAAGGACATGGGCGTGTCCTAGAACCCGTGTAGTGCTCGGGTTGAAAACGGGAGAAAATAATGGGGGTACACGGCCGGCTACACGGCCGTGTCAGCTGGAACACGGGCGTGTCAGCTCGAACACGGGCGTGTTCGATACCCGTGTGCGGGTTCAGAAGATTCGATTTTGACGGAGAATGCGGAACACGGCCCTGGACACGGGCGTGTGCCAGGCCGTGTTCGGTCCAGATTGGGCATTTCAGCCCCGAATCAAAGCCGCTCGTTTTCTTAGGTTGAGATCCGACGGCTGGGGTTGGTTCCTGAGAGGATATACTCGGGTTTGACTTAGAAAATCCTTCACTTTTCACCCCTTTTCATCTCTCCAAACCCTTGGAGAAAGAAGAGCTATGGCAAGAGGAAGAGGAGCTAGATCCGCCATTGGAGGAGCTTCGGAGCTCCGAATCGCAAGCCGACTCCGGATCCACGGAGGCAACGCAAGTGCGGTGATTTCTATCCGATTACTTTTCGATGGCGCCAAAGAGGAACGCAAGGGTAACGATCCTCATCTTGAGCTTGAATCGCTCCTTTTCTTAGCATAGGAAGCCCCCTCTCGCGAGTTTGCGGAGAGTTGGTGGCGTTCCTTCGGGTAGATATGTAAAGTCCCCGTTGTTTAGAGTCGTATGCGAGAACGGACGTAGGCATTTTGTGTGAAGCCTACCCGGACATGTTAGTCCGGATCGGTGATGTTGCATTGCATAAGGCCGGAGAAGACTCCGTGCTATTGGGTGTTTTCGGGTTTTCTACGCGGTAGATTGCAGCAGGGAGCCTTGGGGACTAACCCAAAGGTGCACCCGGAAAACTGGGCGGATACGAGATCTTGCCAACTTGGTGGCCTGAGAGCCAACTTGAACATAACGGGGTTATGTGACTTGTGTTAGAATGGGACTCGGTGAAAGTTTGACCCGCGCATATGGCTTAAATTGTCGTTGCGATGTGAGCACGGGTTAGATGGAGCCGTACCCGCTTTATGTCGTTCGGGTTAGAGAGACCTAAAGTTACATGGCACTCGCCGTTGGCATAGATGTGAGTCTTCGGCGGTCTATGGCTTAAATTGACGTGACCAATGCCAGGAAGACGAATTGCTCATAGGAATGGCCGTCTAAGTGGTGGTGGTGAGTCCGGAATGTTGGTGGCTTAAGTTGACGCGACATGGACCGGTTCACCGAGAATGTGCCCTGAGTGCACGGGACGTGTGGCCGTACGAGCCAACGTCTGTGATGAAATGGCTATGGTTATATGCATTGCTCGCTTGTGCTAATGAAATGCAGGGAAGGAGCATCGCCGCCCCGAGTTGGGGCGGGATCGTTATAATTTGGTCAGCATTGCTGACCGTTGCCTTGTTTGCCACCGTGCGGTGGTTTGTTGCTTGCAGGTGCAGCTGGACCAAGCGGTCAATAGCGGGCTAAAGCCCTTTTTGCGAAGCTGGCCCTCGAAGGCCCAAATGGAAATGTTTTTCTGTTTTATTCATGTATGACCGACCTGCGTGCCGAGGTTTGTAAATCATGTATTAAACAAGTGGAACGTTTTGTAAGGCCTTAAGGTCGACTTTTGAGTATTTTGTAATAACATTCCTTTTGGTAGTAGTGGACATTCATGCTTGTTGCTGGGTTCTTGAGTACAACTTATTTAAACTGCTTCCGCTAGAATGCTCTGTGTAGGACGTTGAGATTGGTTGGATGGTTTCTATACGTAACCACCCGGTCTGTCTGTGGTATATGGCGTCGGGCCCCGGCCGGACCTACTGCTATATGCTATGCGACGGATAGGGGGTGTTACAATTTGGTATCAGACTACTGGTTTTGGTCGGGCTTGAATGGAATTCGTGGGCGAATTCTTTTTAAGGGGTGGTGAGCACATTGTGTGCGTCATCGTTATAACAGTAAAAAGAACCCATGAATGTCCACTTAGGAATGAAAATACTCGTGTTTGAGGAACCTGCGTGTTCCTATAATTGCTGTTTGCAATTTATTTGGTCGCTTAACGGTGTTTTGTACCACTATAGGTGACCCGAAGTGGTGTTGGGCCGTCAGAACGCCGAGTTTCTGAGGCAAGTAGTGCACCGGAAGTTGCTCCCGCAACACCTTTGTCGGCTGAAAATATACGATTGGTGGCTGAAGCGGTGTTGGCCGTGATTAATGCGCAGCCTGGAAGGCAAGCGCAGCAGCCCACTCCTGTGATGGAGCAAGTACCTCTTCAAGAGGCTGAGCCGAGGAGGATGGAGCAAAGGGTTGTGGAACCAATAGTGCCAAGGAGGGCGACTGAGAGGCAGTTGAAGCATGTAATGAGCTTTAACCCTCCGTTATTCTCGGGGTTGGGAACCCCATCTCAGGCTGAAGACTGGCTCTCTAGGGTGAAGAGAGTCATGACAGCGACGGAGACGGAGGAGTGGCAGATGACCACCATCGCTACGTTCCTACTGGACGGTGAAGCGAGGATGTGGTGGGAAGGTTTGGAGCTGCATCACCTGAGAGGTAGACAACTGATAGACATTCCGATGGAAGAGTTCTCGGAATTGTTTTGGCAAGATACCTCCCTTCGACTCAGAGGATTTCAATGGAGAATGAATTCCTGAAGTTGGTGCAGGGTGAGAGAAGCGTGGATGAATATCTCCACGAGTTTACGCGGTTGAGTCGTTATGCTAGCTCCACCATCATGGATGAGGAGCGCAAGACTAATCGTTTTTATGAAGGCTTGAGGGATGAGCTGAGATTGTTACTGTCGGGGCCAATGACGCAGGGTTTCTTAACCTTGGTCAATACTGCCCGGTCCTTGGAGAAGGACATGAAGAGTGTGCAAGCGAAGAAAAGCTTGAGTGAAAAGAAATCTGAGTTCAGAGTGCCGACTGCTTCAAAGTCCGGCTATTGGAGGGCTTTCAAGAAGCATAGGACTTCGGGTCCAGCTCCTCCTGGTGCTTCTAGGGCGACTACGAGTCGGACCCCGGGCGCGTGCTTTACTTGTGGCAAGACGGGGCATTTCGCCCGTGATTGTTGGAGCGGACGTCCTAAGTCCGAGAGGAGGCTGGGAGCTACTTATGAAGAGAAGGGAAAGGCGGTGGAGTCGACCGCATCCCACTATGCTCCGGCCCAACCAAGGGTCTACAATCTTGGCCAACAGGAGGCCATTAAACAAGCTGACGTGGTGACAGGTACGGTTTAATTTATAGCAAGTCAATTCCTTTATATGCTTGTTATGCACATGTTACCTTACCACTGCTTGTTTAGGATTCGTATTGATTTGTGAAAATCCGGCACGAGCACTCTTCGATACGGGAGCTTCACACTCCTTCTTGTCCGAAGGATTTATATCACGCATCGGAGTCCCTTCTTCGATGGCGAAGGATGAGTTGGATGTGTTGTTGCCCAATGGGTGTTCGATGCAAGCGGTTAGGATCTGCGATGTTAAGATTCGTATTGGGGAGCAGGAGTTCGACCTGCGGGCGTCTTTACTTCCGTTAGTGGAGTTCGACGTCATATTTGGCATGGACTGGCTCTCGGAGCAGCAGACCCATATAGATTGCGGTAGCAAGGAAGTCAAGCTGGGAGCAAGTCGTGAGACGACTTTTACGGGCTTAAAGGGGTCGAGCAAGACGTTGATGTCTGCTCTTCAGGTGGTGAAGGCGGTTCGTGCCGGAGCAGAACTGTTCTTTACACTTGTGGAGGTTGCAAAGCCGAAGCCCGCTTTGGATTGTATTTCAGTGGTATCGGAATACCCTGATGTGTTCCCCGCAGATCTTCCTGGAGCCCCGCCTCAACGGGAGATAGATTTTACGATCGAGCTAGTGCCAGGTGCAAAGCCTGTGTCACGATCTCCGTATCGGCTAGCGCCTAAGGAAATGGCGGAGCTGAAAGTTCAATTGCAAGAGTTGTTGGAGCAAGGTTATGTGCGCCCGAGTTCTTCGCCTTGGAGTGCACCGGTCCTCTTTGTTAAGAAGGACGGAAGCTTGAGATTATGTATTGATTATCGGGAGCTAAACAAGCTGACTGAGAAGAATAAGTACCCGATCCCTAGGATTGATGATCTCTTTGATCAGTTAGTCGGATCGACGGTGTACTCGAAGTTAGATCTCAAGTCTGGGTACTATCAGCTGCGGATAAGAGAGAGTGATATCCCGAAGACAGCGTTTAGTACGAGATACGGGCATTATGAGTTTACGGTCATGCCGTTTGGGCTGACTAATGCGCCGTCAGTATTCATGGATTTGATGAACAGGACGTTCAGGGAGTACTTGGACCATTTCGTGATCGTCTTCATCGACGATATTTTGGTGTACTCGCAAAGTGAGGAAGATCACTTCAAGCATCTTCATTTGGTGTTGGAGACGCTAAGGAGAAACCAGTTGTATGCCAAGTTCTCGAAGTGCGAGTTTTGGCTATCCTCAGTGGCGTTCCTCGGGCATATAGTGAGTGGAGAGGGTATTGCTGTGGATCCGGCGAAGATTGTTGCGATACGGGAGTGGCCTGAGCTTGCTACGGTAGCAGAAGTCCGGAGCTTTTTGGGGCTTGCCGGCTATTATAGGCGCTTCGTAGAGAACTTCTCGCGGTTAGCGTTACCTCTCACTACTTTGACGAGGAAGGATCATAAGTTCGTTTGGACGCCGGAGTGCGCGCGAGCTTTTGAGGAACTGAAGTGTCGGTTGACCACGGCGCCTGTGCTGAGTTCGTCGGTTGGAACCGAAGGCTATGAGATATATAGCGATGCTTCGGGCAGCGGTTTGGGTTGCGTGCTATTGCAGCACGGCAGCGTGATAGCTTATGGCTCGAGACAGCTAAAAGTGCACGAGAGGAATTATCCGGTCCACAACTTGGAGTTGGCGGCCGTGATTTTTGCCTTGAAGCTGTGGAGACACTATTTGTACGGTGTGAAGATTGATATCTACACCGATCACAAGAGCCTAAAGTATTTGATTGATCAAAAAGATCTGAATATACGGCAGCGTAGGTGGATGAAGTTCCTGGGGGACTATACATTCAAGATCCACTACGTGCCTGGCAAAGGGAATGCGGTTGCGGACGCGTTGAGTCGCCGAGCCCCAGCTCAAGCGAATTGGCTATCAGTGCATGATGAGCGGTTGGTGCAGGAGCTGGAGGCGTTGGAGATTGTTTGTGTGGATAGACAATCTAGTGCTGAAGCGGTGCTGAATTGGACTGAAGTCCAATATGACCTGGCTGATCGGATTCGGCAGGCTTTGGTTATGGATGCTCATATGAAGCGGTTCATGATAGAGGCTCTGGATGAGTCAAATTCCCAATTCGTTGTGGAGGACGGATTGCTTTGGAAAGACGGTCGTTTGTGCGTCCCAAGTGTGGGCAATTTACGGGTGGAGTTGTTGTACGAGGCGCACCATACCAAGTACTCGATTCACCCGGGGAGCACGAAGATGTACCGTGACGTAAAGAAACTGTTTTGGTGGCCGGGCTTAAAGAAGGATGTGGCGCTATACGTAGCGAAGTGCCAAACTTGCGCCTTGGTGAAGGCGGAGTGCCAAAAGCCGGAGGATTTCTTAAGTCCTTGCCTATTCCGGAGTGGAAATTCGACGACATCTCTATGGACTTTGTGCACGGTTTGCCAAGGTCGCAAAAAGGGAACGACGCCATTTGGGTGGTGGTCGATCGATTAACAAAGGTGTCGCATTTTATTCCGCATAGGAAGGATGATCCGGTGGAGAAGCTGGCAAAGCTTTATGTGGATAACATAGTGCGGCTTCATGGTGTGCCCCGCAGCATCGTGAGTGACCGAGATGGGCGGTTCACGTCCAATGATTGGAGGCTGGTGCAGCAAATGTTGGGAACAAAGCTGAAGTTTAGCACAGCCTTCCATCCACAAACGGATGGGCAGACCGAGAGGGTCAATAGAACGATGGAAGACATGCTTCGCATGTGTGTCTTGGACTTTGGAAAGCAATGGGAGGACCACCTTTATTTGGTGGAGTTCGCATACAACAACAGCTACCAAGCAAGTATTCAGATGGCGCCTTTCGAGGCCCTTATATGGTAGAAGATGTCGCACGCCGTTGTCTTGGTTAGAAACGGGCGAGTCAAAGTTGTATAAGCGATCGGAAGTGGAGGATGCTACTTCTTTGGTAAGAACCATTCGGGAGAGGTTGCTTATCGCTCAGGACCGGCAAGCAAAGTACTATAATGCCAAGCACAGGAACGTGGAGTTCGCTGTGGGCGATTATGTATACTTGAAGATCAAGCCGTTCAAGGGTGTCTCGCGGGTGCGGCGATTGAAAAAGCTAAGCCCGAGGTACCTTGGACCGTTCGAGGTTCTGGAGCGAGTAGGAGAAGCGGCCTATAGGTTGAAGCTTTCGATGGAGCTAAGTGGTTTACACGATGTGTTCCACATTTCGGTGCTTCGGAAGGCGGTGCAAGAGCCTACGCAAGTGATCGCGGTCGATCAAGTGCCGGTGGATAGTGGGCTAACGACAAAGGTCAAGCCCGTGCGGATTGAGGACTCGGAGGTCAAGCGGCTACGCAATAAAGAGATCAGGATGGTCAAAGTCCGGTGGGACAATTGCGGTCGTGAGGAGCTCTCTTGGGAGCGAGAGCAGACTATGCTTGACGAGTATCCGGAGTTGTTCCGCTCAGGTACAAATGTTGTTTTTGTATATCTTTCCTTTATGTAATTTCGTGGGCGAAATTCTTTTAAGAGGGGGAGAGTTGTAACGCCCCGAAACTCAAAGGAGCAAAGGGGGACGTTTTGGGCCAGTTTTGGTTTCTGGCTGAAGGCACACGGCCTGGGACACGGGCGTGTCCCAGGGCGTGTCAAGCGTGTGTCGACACTTAGCCGCGAAGTCGTCGAGTTATTCTCGACGATTCGTCGAGAATGGGCACACGGCCTGCGACACGGGCGTGTCGCAGGGCGTGTCGACCCGTGTCGACACTTAGCCGTGAAATCGTCGAGTTATGCTCGACGATTCGTCGAGAATGGCACACGGCCTGCGACACGGGCGTGTCGCAGGGCGTGTCGACCCGTGTCGACGTCGTCCCGGGGAGTCGTCGAGATTCACTCGACGATCGTCGAGACAAGGCACACGGCCTAGGACACGGGCGTGTCCAAGGCCGTGTCATCGAGTCGTCGATCTTCCCTCGATGAAATGTCCCGTGTACACGGCCTGGGGGCCCAGGCGTGTCAATATGACACGGGCAAGGACACGGGCGTGTCCTAGAACCCGTGCAGTGCTCGGGTTGAAAACGGGAGAAAATAATGGGGTACACGGCCGGCTACACGGCCGTGTCAGCTGGAACACGGGCGTGTCAGCTCGAACACGGGCGTGTTCGATACCCGTGTGCGGGTTCAGAAGATTTGATTTTGACGGCAAATGCGGAACACGGCCCTGGACACGGGCGTGTGCCAGGCCGTGTTCGGTCCAGATTGGGCATTTCAGCCCCGAATCAAAGCCGCTCGTTTTCTTAGGTTGAGATCCGACGGCTGGGGTTGGTTCCTGAGAGGATATACTCGGGTTTGACTTAGAAAATCCTTCACTTTTCACACCCTTTTCATCTCTCCAAACCCTTGGAGAAAGAAGAGCTAAGGCAAGAGGAAGAGGAGCTAGATCCGCCATTGGAGGAGCTTCGGAGCTCCGAATCGCAAGCCGACTCCGGATCCACGGAGGCAACGCAAGTGCGGTGATTTCTATCCGATTACTTTTCGATGGCGCCAAAGAGGAACGCAAGGGTAACGATCCTCATCTTGAGCTTGAATCGCTCCTTTTCTTAGCATATGAAGCCCCCTCTCGCGAGTTTGCGGAGAGTTGGTGGCGTTCCTTCGGGTAGATATGTAAAGTCCCCGTTGTTTAGAGTCCGTATGCGAGAACGGACGTAGGCATTTTGTGTGAAGCCTACCCGGACATGTTAGTCCGGATCGGTGATGTTGCATTGCATAAGGCCGGAGAAGACTCCGTGCTATTGGGTGTTTTCGGGTTTTCTACGCGGTAGATTGCAGCAGGGAGCCTTGGAGACTAACCCAAAGGTGCACCCGGAAAATTGGGCGGATACGAGATCTTGCCAACTTGGTGGCCTGAGAGCCAACTTGAACATAACGGGGTTATGTGACTTGTGTTAGAATGGGACTCGGTGAAAGTTTGACCCGCGCATATGGCTTAAATTGTCGTTGCGATGTGAGCACGGGTTAGATGGAGCCGTACCCGCTTTATGTCGTTCGGTTAGAGAGACCTAAAGTTACATGGCACTCGCCGTTGGCATAGATGTGAGTCTTCGGCGGTCTATGGCTTAAATTGACGTGACCAATGCCAGGAAGACGAATGCTCATAGGAATGACCGTCTAAGTGGCGGTGGTGAGTCCGGAATGTTGGTGGCTTAAGTTGACGCGACATGGACCGGTTCACCGAGAATGTGCCCTGAGTGCACGGGACGTGTGGCCGTACGAGCCAACGTCTGTGATGAAATGGCTATGGTTATATGCATTGCTCGCTTGTGCTAATGAAATGCAGGGAAGGAGCATCGCCGCCCCGAGTTGGGGGCGGGATCGTTATAATTTGGTCAGCATTGCTGACCGTTGCCTTGTTTGCCACCGTGCAGTGGTTGTTGCTTGCAGGTGCAGCTGGACCAAGCGGTCAATAGCGGGCTAAAGCCCTTTTTGCGAAGCTGGCCCTCGAAGGCCCAAATGGAAATGTTTTTCTGTTTATTCATGTATGACCGGCCTGCGTGCCGAGGTTTGTAAATCATGTATTAAACAAGTGGAACGTTTTGTAAGGCCTTAAGGTCGACTTTTGAGTATTTTGTAATAACATTTCTTTTGGTAGTAGTGGACATTCATGCTTGTTGCTGGGTTCTTGAGTACAACTTATTTAAACTGCTTCCGCTAGAATGCTCTGTGTAGGACGTTGAGATTGGTTGGATGGTTTCCATACGTAACCACCCGGTCTGTCTGTGGTATATGGCGTCGGGCCCCGGCCGGACCTACTGCTATATGCTATGCGACGGATAGGGGGTGTTACAGATCGTCCCTTTTTTGCAGAACTTCCGACTACTGGAGCTCCTAGCTTACATCAATCGGTACCTCCCATGCAGTCTGTTTTGATGGTCGCCCCTGAATCCTGGCCAGGATCACGAGGTGGCCAGCAAGTTCGGATCTGCTGGGAGACAACCACTGCAAAACTGGCGCTGTTATAACTAATACAGGAAATACAAGCAACAGCAATATGAAATTAAATGCAGACACTCGGCAATCTCACCGAGGCACAACCACACAGTGTATATTTAACAGAATAAATGCATACACATATGAAAATAAGGTGAGAGAAAATGGACCGTCCGATGAAAACCGCGAATGCGCCGGACGCGCACGATCCGCGTGAGTGTAGAAAACTGGACTGCAATCCGACTAACAGACGCACGAGGTTCGTCGGAACCTTCAACGTCAATCTCCGACGTTCAACCGCCACCACCGCCGCCACCGGAGAGAAAACTCCAAGTTCGGACCCGGACCTCTTCACGAACGTGTAGCCCGTCCAAATGCATACTTCTCCTCTCCAAAACCTCCTCCAAACAACCTCCACAAAATAGCCCCCCGACCTTCTTCCTTCGACGGCTACAACCGAACACCGCCTCACCTTAAATCGCGCGACCACGGCAGCGCTCCTCCTCCACACCGGCAGCACGGGGCGCTCCTCCACGAGCGGCAGCATGGTAGAGAGAGAGCACGAGAGAGAGAGAGCACGAGAGAGAGAGAGAGGGAGGAAATCAAAATGGCACAGGCGGTTACACGGGTGAGGGGGCACAGGCGGTTTCCCAATTTATTTATGCAGGTGGCCCGGTTCACTTGAACCGGGTAGGAGCCAAAAAACACCAACAAACACCGCCTTGGCTCATACCCCGGTTCCACTACCACCACCTGCACGAAGCACACAACTGCGCGAAGCACCACCTCAACGACTTGAGGCGTTAGCCGACCTGCTCCAATCGACTCATCCCTGCTCGGCTCAACCTCTGAACGTCGTCGCCAACGGATCGCAAAAACTCACTCGTCGAACCCGAGTCCCTGGAAGGCGATCCACTGCACCATGACTGTCACCTCTGTCGGCCGCAGAAAATATGGGCTCACCACCTCGCATCGTGGTCCCCATCTGCCGGTACAAACTACCATGCTGCAAAGCTCGCATGAGCACGGTGCGCCCTCGCCTCACCGTCAGAACTCCATCTCTCGCTGCAAAACTGCAACCACTGGAATCCAATCTGTCCAACGATATCAGATTCCTACGCAGCTTAGGTACCAGATGTACCTGATAAAGTCTACGCATAGCTCCGTCATGCGTCTGTAAGTTCACTGTCCCAATCCCTGTGACCTTATATGATGAGTCGTCACCCAAAAAGACCGACCCAGACGTCACCTCCAGTGAACTGAACATCGCCGCATCTGAGCAAATGTGCTGTGAAGCACCAGAATCCAAAATCCAGCTATCAGAGTCATTCTGACTCTCAGTGACGCAATAAAATCCGTCATCTCCTTCCAGGTCGAGTGTCACCATGCCCGCATCTTGGACATCCTTCGAAGATCCAGAAATTCCTGCACGTTGCGGACAATTTCTCCTAATATGACCAACCTGTCTGCAGTGGTAACACGTCACTGCCTTCTTCTACGCCGACCGAGCTCGTGCACTGCTCGATCCTTTGCTAAAACTCCTCCCGCGTTCATGCGCTACCAAGATCTGGTCACCCATAGGAGTGGGGTCCTTTAACATCTGACTGGATAACAGCGCCGACGTTACTTCTTCCAGCCCCACCGTATCCTTCCCACACAGGAGCGTAGTCACCATGTGCTTGTATGATGCTGGGAGAGAGGTAAGAAGCAGGAGGGCTTTGTCTTCTTCCTCTACCTTCGACCCAACCACATGCAATTGGCTCAGAAGACCGTTGAACACATTGAAGTGTTCCTGCAGGTTGCCACCTTCCTGCATCTTCAGCGCATAGAGGCGTTGCTTCAGCAACAATCTTGTCGTCACGGATTTTGCCAAGTACAGTCGCTCCAGCTTCTCCCAAAGCTCGACTGCCGTCTCTTCAGTCCCGATGTTGAAGAGCACCTGATCAGCAACACACATCCTGATTGTGCTCGTGGCTTTTTCATCAAGATCCTGCCATTCCTCATCTTTTACTGCCGTGGTTAATTTGTTGCTCCCCCGCAAGACTCGAATCAAACCTTGTTGAACCAACATATCCTTAACTCGAATCTGCCATAGACTAAAATTCCCATTGCCAGCGAACTTCTCTACGGAAAATCTGTCCAAAATTACGTTCTTTCTTGCCATGACTGTCTCCGACAAACTAGAAGACCTGATTTGTTCAAAGGTCGAATCTGAAAGAGTGGGAAGAGGACCTAGTCGTTCACCACCACAGTCAAACCCTTCCTAGAACGTCCAATCACGGTCGTCTACCGAACCTGGCTCTGATACCACTTGCTGGGAGACAACCACTACAAAACTGGCGCTGCTATAACTAATATAGGAAATACAAGCAACAACAATATGAAATTAAATGCAGACACTCGACAATCCCACTGAGGCACAACCACGCAGTGTATATTTAACAAAATAAATGCATACACATATGAAAATAAGGTGAGAGAAAATGGACCGTCCGATGAAAACCGCGAATGCGCCGGACGCGCACGATCCGCGTGAGTGTAGAAAACTGAACTGCAATCCGACTAACGAACGCACAAGGTTCGTCGGAACCTTCAACGTCAATCTCCGACGTTCAACCGCCACCACCGCCGCCACCGGAGAGAAAACTCCAAGTTCGGACCCGGACCTCGCCACGAACGTGTAGCCCGTCCAAATGCAAACTTCTCCTCTCCAAAACCTCCTCCAAACAACCTCCACAAAATAGCCCCCCGGCCTTCTTCCTTTGACGGCTACAGCCGAACACCGCCTCAACTCAAACCGCGCGACCACCGGCGGCGCTCCTCCTCCACACCGGCAGCACGGGCCGCTCCTCCATGAGCGGCAGCACAGTAGAGAGATAGAGCACGGGAGAGAGAGAGCACGGGAGAGAGAGGGAGGAAATCAAAATGGCATAGGCGGTTACACGGGTGAGGGGGCACAGACGGTTTCCCAATTTGTTTATGCAGGGGGCCCGGTTCACTTGAACCGGGTAGGAGCCAAAAAACCTAACAGGATCAATTTCGGCCAGTCGAAGATGTTGCTGGGGAAGCAGATTCCTGCTACAGGCAACGATCGAGCTCCTCCAGAGAAGTCCTCGCAACCTGGGGAAAGCAAGGAGCCTCTACTTGTTGTGGGCTCATCACAACCACCCGCAGAGCAACCTTCCACCGCCGTCTTCTTTGTCGTCAACATCTTATTCTCCACCCGGCACTCACCCTACGTCGACCTCTACTTCTGGGATTCTTCCCACTGGATCATTGCGAGGTAGGGGAAAGGAAAATACTTGCACTTCTTCACTCCAAGGGGGGAGGGCGAGCATCTGATGGTCGCGTCCAGGGAAAAGACGCTGACCTCTCCAAGCTACTTGAATCATCGCCACCGCGCTTGGCTCCATCGAACATGGAGCGTTTGGGAGGATTCTTATCAGGGCGACGAGAATTTACTCATTGCATCCCTTTTCCTCGTCGTGCCCGGTTCCCTCGACGGGATCAACCTCGCAGCCCCAACCATGAGACGAGGACTAACAATCCTCGACCTGATAATTTTGTCTCTCATATACTGGCCCTATTCCTTTGCCAGAGTCTAAGATAACCAAACAACTATATGTTCCTCTTGCTGGTCGTGCTTCTACTCCATGGGTGGGGGTGGGGGGGGGGGTGCATTCATTGACGCCGTCAGGCTTCCACCCCGCGAGTACCGCGAGAGAAATGCTCGTGCATACATAGAGCTGGAGGCTAAGATCGACCAGCGGGCCATATGCCAGCCTCATCTCCGCATCTCTGTGCAGGTGGTGTGAATAGAAAATATGGAGGAGCTTGAAAGCGACTGGCTGGCGCGTAGTCCCAATTCTACATGATCAATGAGTTGGAGTGGCAACTAGCCATGATAGAACATCGCTAGAAGCTCCATCATGATGAGCTCGCCGGCATGCGGGCGAGCATGTGCTCGGGGAGGAAGGCTGGTCAGGATGGAGGACAAAATCTGGAAGGGCGAGGAGGCGATGGCCACAGTGACCGAACACTTTTGGCGCACGAGCGACATAGGGTAGGTCAGGAGACATCCTCCGCCTCCAGACCAGCACGGGAATACTACTAGGTCTTAGGATTTTTATTTCTTTTCTTTTAAGTTCTCACCTTTGGTGATTGTGAAATAAGGGACTTTTAACATTTTGTAATTTCATTTGGTGAGCATTCAATCTCATGCCTGATTCTATCGCCTTGTGTTTTTTTTGCGATGATGCCTTTGTTTGTTTTCTTCAAAATTTGTGATTATAGGTGCTAGGCGCATAGATTAGGCGAGTATCTAAACACTTTCCTGCAGGTCCTCGCGAGATAGGGTGACTTCCTTCGCGCGGTGAGTCGATGACGACTCTGCACGTTACTCGCTAGGTCATTCTTTCTAGTTGTGACGTGCTGCCCGATACCCCATGGCCCCTCCTATAAATAAGTAGGGCGGGTACAAATTTATTACGCTATCAGCGACTTGCTTCTTCTTCCCGCGAGCACTTATGGCTTCTCCCTTTCTCGCTATCAATACTCTCTCTCTTCTTCTTGCTTTTTCTAAGATGGGCGATGATGCGCCTGCTTGGAGTGTTGGTGACGCGAGGAATTTTGAGGAAGCGACCTTCAAGAAGTCAATCACCGAACAGAATGACCTAGACAACTTCGTTAGGAGATTCTTGCCAAAAGGATACTCGACAAGGCCTGAACACTGAGAAGAGTGGCTAAATAAGTTTCTCGACGACAAACTCATCCTCCCCAGCTGCCACTTCGAAGTCGGCCTACGACTTCCCTTGTGGTCGGAGTATTGTCATATACTTCGTTATTTTGGGATAGTCCCTGCCTAGATCAAACCTAGGAGACAATCATCATGAGCTTCCTCTGCTTTTTGCAATGAGAGAATTAAGATCGTCTTCCATCTTTCTGTCCTTATGAAGATCTTTGTCTTTGTGGCGACCAGCGAAGGGGTCGTACACATGTGCAGCCATATCTACATCTCAATCAACACAAAGAATAAGGTTCATCGTTAGGGCGAGCGGTTGGTCGTTGTCAGCGACGACTTCAAAGGAATTATCTGCCAGCCGCAGTAGCCACCAGAATCCATCTTCTTCCCGCCTAAATGCCTATTTATGCAGGATTAATCCCGCCTAAATGCTTATTTAGGCGCGATTAATCCCGCATAAATTTGGAAATTAATCCCGCCTCCAGGAGGGATTTTCTGCAGGGCTAGCTGTCGGGCCCATGCTAGGCTCGACGCCCGGGCTTGCCCAGGCCTTGCTCGGGCCGGGCTTCGGGTCGGGCACCAAGTCTAATTGGGGGCCCGGTAAGACCCCCAAGCCCTGTCTTGGCCTGGACCGGGTTTCTCCCTGGCTGGGCCTAGGCAGGTATATTCTGGGCCACGCCCGAGTGGGCTTTTCGGGCTCGGTCCTTCTGTAAACGACTAATATTGTTGGGGTTTGACTTGTTGACCGAGTCAAGAAAAATCAGATTTTGTTTTTATTTTATTATTATTAAATGTTGTAGAAGTTTTAATGATAGGAGTAAGTAGTTGAGAGGTTGCATTTATTAGGAGAGAGAGTTTTGTTTGTTTTTGCTTGGCCTATAAATAGGCCCCTTGTAGTTCATTTTAAAGGCTGCAGTGAATAGAAGAATGTTTCCCCATTCTCTGTGTTTTGGTTTTGAGAGAAAAGCGCAGCAGCGCTAGAGGAAGCGTGTCGGACGGTTTGTTTTTTTTTCTAACCGCACAAGTCGAAGTGCGAGCAGGCCGGAGGGGCTTGCCGAGCGAGCAGAGGAGTCCAGCTCGCGAGAAGGGGGAGCTCGCGGCTTGTATGCTCGCGGGAGGTGTGCAGCTCGCAAGAGGGAAGCTGCTCGCTGGAGAACTTGCCAAGCGAGTAGGAGTTCATTGGCACCAAGGTCGCGCGAATAGATAGATCTCGCCGCGCGAGTTCGGCGATCTAGCCACAAGGTGGGGTGCGGTCTCGCCAGTTTGGTAACCGCGCGACTTGGCAGTCTCGCCAAGTTTGGTCTCGCCGACTACTTAGAAGCATTTTTCGGAAGATTTAGGGATTGAGAGGGGACCCATACACGTTTCCAACAAGTGGTATCAGAGCGAGGTTTGACCCCCTGGAAGTTACTTGGAAGTGTTCAGTGAAGAGTTGAGATGGAAATGGGAAGCGCCATGCCGGGGCAAGTCCCCAAGCCGACAAAGACAAATTATGGGAATTGGAGCATACAAATGCCAGTGCTACTCGCATCCAAAGAGTTATGGGAGATAGTTGAAGAGGGAGTGAAGGTGCTTACTGCTGAAGTGGAGACAGCGTTGACTAACGCTCAGAAGACAGCGTTGAGGGAAGCAAAGAAGCGGGACAAGAAGGCCTTATTCCTATTGTACCAAGGAGTTGATGAGGCGACGTTTGAGAAGATCTCAGATGCTGTGACATCCAAGGAGGCTTGGGAGATACTACAACGCTCCATGCAGGGAGTTGATAAAGCAAAGATGGTTAAGTTACAATCCCTCCGAGCCCAGTATGAGGTGATGAGGATGCAGAGCTCGGAGAAGGTTGGTGACTACATGACACGTCTACGGACGCTCACAAATGAGATGAAGAGGAATGGGGAAACAATAGATGATGTTAGCTTCATGGAAAAGCTCCTGCGATCTATGTCCAAGAAATTCAGACATGTGGTAGTGGCTATTGAGGAGTCGAAGGATCTCACCGAGATGGCAGTAGATGAACTTGTTGGCTCGCTGCAAGCACATGAGTACCGCATGCTGCAGGATGATGAGTAGTCGAGTGGTTTGGGAAAAGCACTCCAGACTCAGCTTAACTTTGGAGAATGCTCAGGAAGAGGAGGAGGCCAACGCGGCCGAGGCTACCAAGGAAGAGGTAGAGGAGGAAGAGGTGGTAGAGACTTCGAAAGAAATCAGTACAACCAGAAGGAGGCGGAGCAACCTCAGGGTTGGAGACACGATGGAGGAGGAAGAGGAAGAGGCCAAGGAAGAGGCCAAGGTAGAGGACAAGGAAGGGACCACAGAAGAGGTCAAGGAAGAGGAAGATGAGATATGTACCAGACTCAATGTTACAACTGTAACAAGTTCGGACATATGAGCTATGATTGTTGGGCTCCAAGGAAGGGAGGAGAGGTCAACCACTATGCAGAGGCAAGTAACACGGGTGGCGACCCGATGATGTTCCTTACCATCCAAGGTGCTGTAGGAGGGAGGAACGGAGTATGGTACTTGGACACTGGCGCAAGTAACCACATGTGTGGAGAAAAGGAGTTGTTCACCAGCCTTGAGGCAAATGGTGGTGAAGTCAGCTTTGGCGGCGCCTCAAAGATATTTGTGGAAGGAAGAGGAGTGATAGCGGTCACGATGAATGGGAAGGAGGTGCATATCAACGATGTCTTCTATGTGCCGAGCTTGAGGAGTAACATCCTAAGTCTTGGGCAGCTAGTGGAAAAGGGCTATCGTGTCCCGTTGAGGGATAGTACCTTAGCTATTAAGGATAGTCAAGGAAGAGAGGTGGTGAGAGTAAAGATGACAACGAATCGCCTCTTTCCTCTAAGTATGGATGCCAAGGAGACAACATGTCTTGCGAAGACAGGAGAAGAAGAGGAAGCTTGGCTGTGGCACCACCGGATGGGCCATCTGGGTTTCACAGGCCTGAAGTTACTATCCCACTCCAAGATGGTAGAAGGGTTGCCTATGATCTCGCCTCCTCAGAGGGTATGTGAGGCATGTACCAAAGGAAAGCAGAAGAGAGAGACGTTCGAGGGTGGAAAGTCCCGGAGGGCGACAAGGCAGCTGGAGCTAGTTCATTCGGACATAGCAGGTCCGTTTGAGACGACCTCAGTTGGAGGCAGCAGATACTACATTACCTTCACAGATGATTACAGTCGGAAGTGTTAGGTGTACTTCCTGAGAGAGAAGGCCAAGGCGCTTGACAAATTCAGGGAGTTTAAGGCAATGGCTGAGAAGGAGAGTGGGCAGCCACTGAAGGTACTTAAGACAGATAGAGGTGGGGAGTACACCTCTAGGCTGTTTGATGACTTCTATAGAGAGTGGGGGATATCTGTAAAGTTCAAGACGCCGTTCGAAGCATGGTGTGGGTGGAAGCCAAGCGTGAAGAACCTAAGGGTCTTCGGGTGTGTGGCTTATGCCCATGTCCCGGACCAGAGGAGAAGGAAGCTGGATGATCGGAGCGAGAAGTGCATCTTCGTAGGCTACGCTCCTGCGAGCAAGGCGTACAAGTTGTACAACCCGGTGACGGAGAAGGACATCATCTCAAGGGATGTGGTGTTTGAGGAAGACAGCTGCTGGAGCTGGGATGAAGAGGTGAGGAACATCAAGGGGATGTTCTTCGATGATGATGAAGAAGAGGGTGGTCAGGGAGATGAAGCTGAGATGAGTGGAGCTAAGCCACCATCACCACCCAGCAGGGAGTCGGGGGGAGCTCTCACCCCTTACTCAAGTGAAGCAAGTACGAGCAGAGGAAGATCTGGTGGAGCAAGCACCAGTGGAACCAAAGATGATCGTCCTCATCCTCAGACAAGGAGATTGGAGGAGATCTATGAAGAGACGACTCCAACTCATAACAATTTTTCTTTATACTGTTTGTTTGCAGATGTTGAGCCGCAGTCTTACGAAGAAGCCGCCCAAGAAAAAACTTGGAGAAAGGCGATGGATGTGGAGATAGCCTCCATCAAGAAGAATGACACCTGGAGACTTGTAGACCCTCCAGCTGGGCATAAACCCCTCGGGGTGAAGTGGGTCTACAAGGTGAAGAAAAATAAAGATGGAGGCGTGGAGAAGCATAAGGCACGGCTAGTCGTGAAGGGCTACCGGCAAGTCCAAGGGGTGGATTATGATGAAGTTTTTGCCCCAGTGGCGAGGATCGACACTATCAGGATGATCATCGCACTGGCAGCCCATCATGGGTGGAAGATCATGCAGATGGACGTGGTCTCCGCCTACCTGAATGGTTACCTAGAAGAGGATGCGTACATCGAACAACCCCCAAAATACGTCGTGAAGGGACAGGAGAAGAAAGTGTGCAAGCTGGACAAGGCTCTGTATGGTTTGAAGCAGGGGGCTCGCACCTGGAATGAGAGGATTGATGCCTACCTCCAGAAGCACGGTTATAAGAAGTTCCCCTATGAGTATGCTTTGTACACCAAGGTGGAGAAGTGTGGAGACATGATGATTATATGTCTATATGTAGACGACATGATCTTCACTGACAACAGCCCCATAATGTTTGAGGAGTTCAAGAGAACCATGAAGGAGTTCGAGATGACGGACCTTGGTCAGCTCAACTACTTTCTGGGAGTAGAGGTGCATCAGAGAGGAGACGACATCATAATTTCGCAGAGGAAGTACGCGGAAGAGATCCTGAAGAAATTCAGGATGGAGGATAGCAAGCCTATCTCCACTCCTGCTGATCCAGGGCTGAAGCTAAGGAAGGACTCGAAGGAAAGAGCGGTTGACCCCACAATGTTCAAGAGTCTGGCCGGAAGCTTACGCTACTTGACTTTCACCAGGCTGGACATCATGTATGCTGTTGGAGTTGTAAGCCGGTACATGGAGGAACCAAAACAGGACCACTTCACGACAGCGAAGAGGATCCTAAGATATGTGAACGGGACAAGGGGACACGACCTGAAGTACTCTACTGGAGAGGAGCTGAAGCTAGTCGGGTATTCAGACAGTGACTATGGAGGTGATGTGAATGACCGGAAGAGCACTTCCGGGTATGGTTTTCATATGGGAACGGGAGTGTTCTCGTGGAGTTCGAAGAAGCAGGCGACGATCGCCTTATCATCTTGTGAAGCAGAATACATAGCAGCAGCGGCCTGTACCTGTCAGGCGATTTGGCTGAGGAATCTCTTGGAGGAGTCGCATCATCCGCAGGATGGCCCGATGACTTTGTACGTTGACAACATGTCGGCCATCCAGCTCGCGAAGAACCCGGTGGTGCATGGACGGAGCAAACACATAGAGACGAGGTACTACTTCAATTCCTTCGTGAGCAAGTGGAGCTGAAGACGGTGGAAGTCGTATATTGCCCGACCGGAGAGCATGTTGCGGACATTTTTACCAAAGCATTGAATGTAGAGACGTTCTTGAGGCTGAGGAGCAAACTCGGCATGTGCTGCCAAGTTTGAGGGGGAGTTTGTTGGGGTTTGACTTGTTGACCGAGTCAAGAAAAATCAGATTTTGTTTTTATTTTATTATTATTAAATGCTGTAGAAGTTTTAATGATAGGAGTAAGTAGTTGAGAGGTTGCATTTATTAGGAGAGAGAGTTTTGTTTGTTTTTGCTTGGCCTATAAATAGGCACCTTGTAATTCATTTTAAAGGCTGCTGTGAATAGAAGAAAGTTTCCACATTCTCTGTGTTTTGGTTTTGAGAGAAAAGCGCAGCAACGCTAGAGGAAGCGTGTCAGGCGGTTTGTTTTTTTTCTAACCGCACAAGTCGGAGTGCGAGCAGGCCGGAGGGGCTTGCCGAGCGAGCAGAGGAGTCCAGCTCGCGAGAAGGGGGAGCTCGCGGCTTGTATGCTCGCGGAAGGTGTGCAGCTCGCAAGAGGGAAGCTGCTCGCTGGAGAACTTGCCAAGCGAGTAGGAGTTCGTTGGCACCAAGGTCGCGCGAATAGATAGATCTCGCCGCGCGAGTTCGACGATCTAGCCGCGAGGTGGGGTGCGGTCTCGCCAGTTTGGTAACCGCGCGACTTGGCGGTCTCGCCAAGTTTGGTCTCGCCGACTACTTAGAAGCGTTTTTTCGGAAGATTTAGGGATTGAGAGGGGACCCATGCACGTTTCCAACAAATATGAGGAGTTAAATTGAGATTGCATTGATTTCCAACATGAAATGGATAACATCCATTTCATGTGAAATAGAGAGGATCTTAATCCAAGGTAATTAGGGTGGAGCATATTATTGGAAATTGCTCTGATATTGAGTTGAATCATAATCAGTTACAATTAATTCAACTCAATTGGAGTTTATATTTTGAGTTGATTTTGTGTTTATCCCGAAACACTTGAAATTTGTTTCGAATAAATATGAATTTATTATTATAAAATTTTAAACATAAACTAAATAATTAAAGTCTTAAAAGACGAAAAAATGTTCGATTTCAAGCCGACTCGATTCTTTTTTGAGTCAACTCAGAATCAAGACATTTTGAGTCGAACTGACTTCACTCGAAATAATTTTAGTTCTGAGACGAGTTGAGGTTTGCTGAGTCCTACATATCATCTTGCCTTGTGTGCTTTTTAACCACAACACAACCTTCAATAACAACTATTGGTTTTGAGTTGAATGCATGTGTTATATGGCCATGATTGTGTATCTCCTCCATTGGTTCTTGTCTGTTGGAGTTCTGCATAATCTGAAAACATTTCTACGTCAGATCGATTTCCAGCTTACTTTCTATGCATTTTATACTGTTGAATTAACCTCTCCAAAATTTGCCAAATTGATTTTGAGTTGTATGCCTAGGTTTTCTCTGCAATCATAACTATGAAAAGTTTTGGCGTCGCCACGCTAATCGGAATCACAATTAGTGCTAGTGTTTGGCACATCTTACTTATGTTTGTTCCTTCATTTAATTTATTATCTGGGCCAGGAACTGAAACCACAATATAGATGTCTCGAACGGTTTTAGAATTTTTAAACTCGGTCCATATCGAAACAGAACCGAACCGAATGAATTTGAACATATTTAGACTTAAGAAACCATAAAATTAATTATTGCTACAACCATTTGAATTCTAATTTTCTTTTCAAATATGCATTTTTAAAGAGATAATAATTTTTGTGAATGTGTCTAATGACTCAAATTATAGAATTATAAAATGAATAAAACTATAACACAGAACCGATTGAAACCGGACTACTGAACCGCATGAAACCGGACCGAACATATAGTGGACGCTTTGGTTTTTTATTTTTTGTTGAACCAGAATTGGAACCATTGACACGACGGTTTCAAAAATTATGCTAGAATCATAACCGGAATCGATCAAACCAAATAAGATTTTGACTCTAATTTGAAGAACTGTTACCTTAATAGTTTGGTTCACAGTCTTAGTAGAACCAGAATCGAACCGGAATCATGAAAGGTGTAGGTGTAGATCCACATCTTAAGATGTAAATTAATCAATGAAGTCTTCAGGTGATATTTGTGGCCAACATTTGTGGAACTCTTTAATACTTTATATAAATGCATATATATTCTACATGTGAAATCAATAATTAGAAATAGAATTAATGCCACTAATTATGAAGTTTATGTTGGGGTTGTGGAACACTTCCGGTCCTCTTGTTTCTCACACCGGGTTCGCCCACGTGAGCCGGCAGACGTTTATATACGTTGTTTTTCCCGATTTAGGGATACGGATTCATTGCAGTCTGTGGCGGTGGATTCTTTTGGAGGCGATACGAGGTATCTCGTTGAGATCGATCCAGAAGGTATTCTTCTTTGGTTTTCTTGTCCAGAAGAGAGGAGAAGAGGTAGGATCGGATTGGATCCTTGCAACCTTTGTAATCTGTTTCTTTTTGGGGAATACAAGAAGGAAGAAGAAGGGGAGAGAGGACGTAGCCCGGTTTTGGGTGAACCTCTGTAACATCTTGTGTTTGTGACTGCTCTGTTTTTTTTTGTTCTGTGTTTGTTATTCGACTTTCGGATTTCTGCTTCTCGGCACCCCGGATTTCCTACAGTTTAGTATAATTACCCATCAAACCACAAGCATCTAACTAAAATGACACCAAAAAGAAATAAAATACATTGTAACACTTTTTACATATAAATTTCTCAACCCACAAGTATATATTCTTCTATGAACATGAAGTAATTTATAAAGTACAGGTATATATACTATGATCTTGATATATATATATATATATATTTCCTCCAGTGATGAGCTAGCTAGAGCTAATTGATTTCCACTTTGGTGATTTGGAAACTGTCTCTCACTTCTTTTGTTTCTGAATTTACAAACTGTGGCCAATGAAACATTAACAAGTTAGATTAAAATGAGGCAACAACAAATCTGAATAGTAATTTTTGTTTGTTTTATTAAGGAATTATGAATAGTGTTGTTTTTCATAAATATTATAATCACTATATATCATAGAGAAATTGTTCATGAATTATTAATTTGCAAGATAAATTAAAACAAATCATTAACAAAACACAAAATTAATTTAGTAAATGCAAAGGCTAAAATATAAGATAGCTAATCATACTAAATATTTGTTTGTCAACTTTGATATAATTGAACAACATAACAAACAAGCTTAAATTGCTTGCATTCATTTCTAATAAGTTATAATAAATATTTTGATGTTGTATTTTTAAATTGGAGAGTGGGTAATTTGTGAAGCTTTTCTTTTCAAAAAAAAATATATATATATATATTTGTTTTAAGAGGTAATTACTAAATCATAAATACAAGACTTTTAAAAAAATTAAGAAAAATATTTAAAAATGCATCTTTTTGAGAAATAAATATAATTAATTAACATGATGAGTTAAGAAACCCTAAAAATTGTGGAAATAAAAAAAACTCGGGACACTTACCTCGAAGCTTAAAATTTCTTTTGTCGCATGAACTTTTGTGTAACCAAATTCTGAAATCCTTACCAAGCTCCAATCATTGTCAACCTATATAGACATAATTAAGGGAATAGAATAAGCAAAGGCACCACAATGTACATGCCAAGTGTTTAAAATGTGTTAGAAAATCTATGCATGAACTCCAAACTAATTGGTAATAAGAGAAGGGCTCGTGATCTCTATATACATTATCAACCCAATCATGGAAGATTGTTTAATTGGGTGAAGCTTGTTTGGCATGACAACGCGGTGAGTTTGGAGAAAATCTCTATGCACCATCATAGAATACATGCATGCATGTATGCTTCGCAATTGGCAACGGTTATGATCGTCACCAAGAAAACATTCATTGAATACGTACATGCATGCATGATTAGCTTTGAACATAAAAGTGGATGAAGTTTCTTAGGTGAGGTTGTGTGTTTAGGAATGATGATTGGTAACACAATTAACCAGGTTCAAATTAAACCGACAACTCCATGTCAAACAGACACTATATAATTAGGCTCCGTTTGTTGCGACATTAATTTGTGATCCGTCTAGTTCGGACAAAAACTCCATAATTACAAAATGTATGTTTGGCATGACAATGATCTTGACTGTCACCAAGAAAAAGAAGCTAGTTTGAAGTTCAATTCCTTAATTAACACAACTTAGGGCTCTTTTGTCACGGGTGTTTACAAATGATGATTCATAACCACCACATTCATGACCACAGACACCATGTCAAACAGACAGACAGACAGACACTAAGGCTCTGTTTGCTGCGACATTAATTGTACTTACTTTGGTTGGAAAGATGTCAAGGGTGAAGCCAGCCATTCCAATGATGACATGAACCGGGGCAGTATAATTGCCACCACTTTGATAAGTGTCCACTCCATCCTTACCACCCAGCTTTCTAGGCATTCCTTCACATTTGCTTTCATAAACCGCACATGTTCTTTCATAGTTATGCACGTGCCCAAATAATGCCAAGTCCACCTATGTATATATATACATAATACATATAAAATATTTGTTACTTATATACATATATATATATATATATATATATATATATATATATATATATATATATATATATATATATATATATATATATATATATATATGTAAGTGGAAGCTAGAATATTGAAATTCTGAAAATCATACCTTATTTTGTATTAAGAGTGGCTCAACTGACTTAACAAAGTCAGAATCAACATTAGGAAGGAGGCCATCAGCTTGAGATGAGTACATTGGTCTGTGCCTATAAATAAAATATAAAATTAAATGATTATAAATATAATAACAATAATTAACTTATATAAAATCAGCTTCATGCTCATCAAAATCAATTTAAGTTCTATATATAAATGATACTAGGCTGGCTAGCTAGTTGTTAATTAAACATTTAAATGTGTTTAAAATGATTTTAAAGTAATCATAAATAAAGGAACGTGATATTTGGCTATATAATCTAATTAATTACAAAAATAATAGGAAGGAAGGGTTTGAGTTAATTAATTACCCCGCAAAAATCAGCCAAGGAGTCTTCGCCCGATCAACCGATGCTAAATCGTTTCTCATCCAATTATACTGCAAATATAGGAATGAAAAAGAATACATAAACTTGCTCGGAGGAAACCTTTTGATAATTTTGAAAGATAGATGGGAACATATTTTTGTAATTATGTAAAGTTAAAGGGGTGTTTTGGTAATTATTCCTATATAGATGTGGATGCATGTATAGATGTATATATATACCTGAGTAGAATTGACACTCCAATCGTGCTCGGTAGAGATTACGGTGATGTGAACCGTTGCTTGGTCGAAAGAATACCATGGTTGGTCCTTGACGCTCGTCGGCATTTGAAAATAGGACTCGTAGGCAACACCGCACTCTCCGCCGGAGTCTGGTGTTTCGTACACAGACCCAGAGTCTGGGTAGTCCCTCTCGTGATTTCCCACGGCGGTCATGTATGCGATCTTACCCGCAACCGCCGGTGTCACCATGCTAAGGAAGAAATCCCACTCAACCATGAACCCGGTTGCGTAACTTATGTCCCCTATATGTAATATTGAATCAATGTTCCCTTCTGCAACCTCGTCGCCCACCGCCTCAATCACAGATCTTGACCCCGGCTGTATCAATTTCATCGTCGTCACCATCATCAACATCATTTACATACATTATTTAGTTATATATATATATATATAAATTTATACAGAAACTAGCTTTATTCATACCTGAATGTAGTGTTCAAGTGACTTGTCTAGAGGAGCCTTCCCCATATCACCATATGCTATAAATGTTGTTTCATTAGCTCCACTTGCTGGAGGTGTTGAGAATTTGGTGTCATTACTCCATCCAACAGACTCACTTCATTTCATGTGGAGTTTGACAAAAATAATAAAAAATTGTAAAAAAATGTTTTTTTGTAATTAATTAATTGCATCAAATTATCACTACAACAATTATTTTCATTTAATTAATTGTTGAATAAAATAAATATTTAAGTCATTAAAAATAGTTTTAAATAACAAACATTGTTTTTATCACTAAATTAAAGTCAATTTTCAAACCTTCCATATTTGTAGAAGTATGAAGAAGAGGGCTGGAGCCCAGTCATTATAGCTGAATGGATGTATCCAGGGTCATGCCATCCAAAATCCTTAGCAGGGCTTAAGTCACCTGAAATTATGTATAAATTATAATTAAACCCTAGACCCAAAAACTCTTAAACCCTAAAGCCCTAAACTTAAAATTAGGGCTGCACTTGAAATCAAAAACCGAAAGCCGCCGAAATTCGACTCTAAAAATTTCAAAGGGAAGAGGAGCTCACTGCACATATCATGCTGTGTAAATGTTGTAACCAAAGAAGTTGAGTTCCTCCCATCGGCATACTGAACTTGCTGAGCACTTCCATCTCCACTAACCCAAGTTAACTTCATCTAATCATAAAAAAATACATACCATATATACATGCATATATTAATTAACAAATCACCGACATATATATAATACTAACTATATACTTATATATATGGTTATTTACTGGGACCTCCTCCCTTGAAGTTTGTGTAATTACAACTTGCACCATGTTGGAAACGTGAATGGGCTCCCGCGTACACAACACAACTCAATACCACTTCAAAACACACCACAATGTGTAGCTGGCGAGACTAACCCCGGCGAGATCCTCCAAGACGCACGGCGGCGCGCTAGGAACCCTTCTCACACGCGAGTAAAACTTCCCGGGCGACAAAGTTTCCCGGTTCCCGGCCAACACCCTCCGGCGAGATGGCCCCTACTTGCGAGCTGCACCACTTCCCGCGAGCTGCACCCAGGCGAACTGGCACAGGCGAGGGCTACCCAGCGAGTAGCGGCCTGGCGAGATGCTCAACTTGGCAAGACCACCAACTCGCGGCCTACTCACACGGCAAGATCAACTTCCAACTCGGCGAGCTCTCTTGCTCGCTCGGCAACCTCACCTACCAGCTCGACAAGCACACCAGCGGGCTGCGATTACCACTCCCAGCGCTGCAGCGCTCCTCTAAAACAAAAACCGGAAATGGGAAGTTTTTCACTATCTCAACAACTGAGAAAAGGACTACAAAATGCCTATATATATAGGCTAACCCAACAAATAGTAAACGGACATATGACACCGCATTAAATGCCCCTCCTAACCACAATCTACTTGCATTAAGTATAAAAACATACATAATAATCTCAAAAAAAACTTGTTGACACGGTCAACAAACAATGTCCAACACACCGCTCTATTTTTTGAAATTAAAAAAATCTCCACTCAATGTAGTTTACATTTCATAACATTTATGCACAAAGTATCCCCTTGAATTAAATCCTCAGGGAGGGTCTTTTTATTCTTGGATGTTATGAAATGTAATTATTGAAGGGGGTAAATGCATTTAATTTCAAAAATTAGAGTGATGCAAGCTGTAATTATACAAATTTTGAGGGGAGGTCCTCATAAATAAACATATATATACTAAAACGTGCTAGCTAGATAGGTATATATAGTAGATAAACATACATTTGTTCCGGTTGAATCAACAGTGGAAAGATGGCCATGTAGAGGCTGGCTAGGGTTCGCAAAGGCGATCGGCGGAGATCTTTTGAGGATGCAGGGGGCGTCAAATCCGCCGGCGAAGAAGACGAACTCCAGATCCGTTCTGATGTTCACAAAATGGAAGGTGACGGAGCCGCTGCAGGTTTGGACCAGACACTTGTTGTCTTCTCCATATTCCATGCATGCATTTTTGTGGCAGCTCAAGTAAGAGGGATCAGTGTTCATATACTGTGCCTGCCCACCGCGAGTAAACTATTAATGCGAGATTTAGTTCATTCAAGCACATATTACGCTAAACATCGAATGTAGAGTTTTATCGTTTTTTAGGTCGGGTGATCTACGAGTGCTTAATTATATTTTGAAGATTAGATCACTCATCTCAGAGTTACTCTCACACTTATTTGATGGCATTTAGAACACAACGTACCCGCTTGCCCTAAATTAATTATTACTTAATTCCCAATAACATTTTCTCTAATTTTATTAATTTTAATGATTTTATTGGGCTTTAATTTAAGGTGTGTTCATTAATTGTTTTGGGTGCTATATCAATTATATTAAAGAAAATAATCTCAAAATCATTTATAATTAACTAGAGAAGTGAGCATATATAGTTGGAAAGCTTCACCAAAAAATGATGCAACTTCTTAATTTTAGGCTCCATTTGGCATGTTGGCGGCCATCGTAAACACACGGGTTAAACACTTAAACCGTCATTCGTTAAGGATCATTTAACGAATATCATATGTTTGAATATAAAAGTGGATGAAGTTTCTTAGGAGCGCGTTAACGAATGACAATTTAACCCCCATATTCATGACTGAGCCTTAGGCTTCGTTTGAGGGGACTTATTTTCTCCGGTCAAGCGGTTACGACCGCATGAATTGGACCTTAATTTAAGATCCGGTTCATACGGCTCCGTAACCGCTTGACCGGAGAAAATAAGTCCCCCCAAACAGAGCCTTACTCTTTGAAATTACCTAGAAGCATATCATTCTAGAAGTCTTTCCCAAGTTATCGGCATGGAATTCGCCGCACCCAAAAATACTTTCGCTCCTCATAAGACCGCCCGCATCGAATTCAGAATGTTAAAATATTACTAAATATATACCTTCACTGGATAATGACATAGAAGAGGCAGGACGCTGAGATCTCCTGTTTGCTTGTACATTAATCGTGTTCAAAGGGCAGTCCTTCACGCTGCAACCAACAATAATAATAATATTAATAATATTATTATTATTCTTATATATATAATTTAGTAGAATTAATATAGATAATTTATATTGGCAAACCCATAACGGCTATGGTCAGACCAGCATGTTGTAAAGAAAACTGTAAGAATTGTTATGTGCAGAACGAGTTTTTATGGGTTCATAAATCTCTATGACTTATATTTTTGGTCTGCCCATAACAATTGCCTTAATATAAATATACTTACTCCATGTTGGAAGGAGAGATCATGGCGACCCAATCGGATGGCTTAGGATGATGAACGCCGGTGACGGTGACGGTGATGTTGCCTTCGTCCGGCAGGGGGGAACTCGCGCTTGCGTGAATGGAGAGAAACGGATTCAGATCGGGGCACTCGAGCAGAACTCTTCGGTTCATGCGCTTGAACTCCGACGAGGCCGACGAGCTCGGAGAAGACGAAGAAGAGAGGGCGAAAAAAGTGAAGCAAAGAGATAATAGAAAGGGGATGTGAGGGAGCTTCATGGCTGAAAGATATGAGAGGGACAGAGAGTTCATTGGGTGTGGGTCAATATATATATGGAGAGAGAGAGAGAGAGAGAGAGAGAGAAACTGAAGAAATGCAGCACGGAATCTCTTTGTAATTAATTATTAGTTATAGAGAGACTTAACGTGTTTAAAGGGATATATTAATTATGGCTCTGTTTGGAGAAGCCTGACGATGGAAAAAGGGATTGTTCTTTTAATTATGTTATTTGAATGGATTATACTATATTCACTCAAAATATACAAAAAAAAATCATAAAAAGTGGGGCTCACTCAGCACAAAAACATCTGATTCATGTAATTAGGTTTGCAAAGTTGGGGAAATAAGGAGGTCGGACGTTTCTGTGCTGGGTGGGGCCCACATTTTTGTGAGTTTAGGGTATCTTTAGGGTGAGTATAATATTATCTTACTTAATTAGGAGTCTTTTATTTTGAAAGAGTTAAGTTGTTTATTTAGAACTTATTTGTTAGGAGAAAACACCGCCACATAAATCACAAGAAAAATGCAGAGAAACAATCAGGAACACGCAAATATAATGTGAAAAACCTCAAATTCGGGGGAAAATCACAACCACACGCGCAGAAATTCACTATAAAGAACAATCAAAAGGGTACACCACTTCTCTCCCTTCAGTTTTCACGCACACAAACTGTTGAATTCTGTGAAGTGAAAGTGGGTGAATGGATGGCTTGGGAAACCTATCCGCGCGGACTACGCGGACTGGGTTGGCGGACTGCTAGGTCGGCAGGGATGTTGCAGGCGGTTTGCTCTGTGGCGGCCTGGGCGGTCTGTTCGCGCGGACTACGCGGACAGCAACGGCGGCCTGACAGGCCAGTGTATGCTCAGCAGGCGGTTGACTCCCAGGAAGTAACCGGGCGGATAGAAATGCTATCCGCGGAGTCCGGCATGAAGCGGACTGAAGAACTGGAGCTCGGCAGACCGGTTTGGCAGTTGCCTTGGTCTTGCTCTGGTGCAGCGGGAAGCCGCGGAGACCGCCGGTCAGCGCGGACAGAAACTGGAGGTCGCCCGGTATGGCGGGCTAGATCCAGTGTCCGCCAGTAAGTGCGGACTGGCCCTTGTGGCCAGCGGACTGGACTTGGTGTGATCTGAACCAAGTCCAGGATGGCTCAGTCCGGGGAGATCGCGCAGTGGAGCGCGGGCTGGTTTCTCAGTCCGCCAAGCGTAGTAGAAGTGCTGTTGCCTTGTTTGCTAGCTTGGGGAAATGCAGACTGGAGAATTGCTTGTGCAGGAGCGTGCGGACTGGAGCCGGAGTCCGCTGAGTCCGGTTTATCCTTGTGATGAGGTTATGGACTCAGGAGTTGCGGACTGGAGTCTGCTGTTAGCGGACTGGATTGGCGTGTCCGCTAAGTCCGGAGGTGCCTTAGCAATGAGGCAATGGACTTGGGATATGCGGACGGTAGCCGGGTGTCCGATGAGTCCGGCAGGTGCCTTGATGGCGAGGCTGCGGGCTCGGGTTTTGCGGGCTGATGCCTTGTCCGCAGAATGGCGGACACGGCTGTTGTGGAGTCCGGCTGTGGTGGTCCTGGCTTGGTCTCTGGCGGCAAGGCGGGCTGGATATTGGAGTCCGGCCTTGGAGAAGTTGGGGCGGACTGGCTATCTGCACAGGAGCGGCAAACTGGAATGTGTGTCCGCGGGCTGGCGGACACACTTGTTCTAGATGCGGGATGTGGCGGTGATCCTATCGGCTAGGGCGGTGACCATACTCATCGTCGTGCCTATAAATAGGACCCATGTCACATCAGGAAAGTAAAAAAAAAGAACCGAGACCGAAGTAAGTGAACAGTAATTGAGCTCGCGTTAGTTGCTGCGGTCTGGACCTTGGTGTCCGCGCGGATAGAGAGTTGACCCGGTTGTGTTGTGCAGGTTGTGCGGATAGCGCTGGAAAGCCAGGACTTGGCTCTGATTGCGGTCAGGGACAGTGCGGACTCTGCGGTTAAGCAACAGGCGGTAAACAGCAGGTCGCGGATAGTGACCAGGCGGTCTTCTCTTTGGCAACTTGGTTCGGGGTTCAGGAAGTCGCCTGCTTCAGGCAGACTGTTCCATTCGGTGACGCAGCTTGTGCGGTCTGGCGGCTAGGCGACCTCGCGGTCAGGCGGCCTGCAGATCGGCGGTGAAGAGCTGAGCATTGGAATAAGGGTGAGTCTGCGCGGCTTGGGTTGCGGTCTGGCGACCTGGCGGACTGAGCGGACTCCACATCAGTAGGTCGGCGGCTTGTTGATTGAGTCCGCGCGGCTTGTTTTTGTTCTTGTCTTTGTAACTGTCTCTGCTCTCCCGGTGTTGGGTTTTGGTGAAGCATGTCTCACCATGTATGTCTCGCCTTGTAAAGAAGTTTGCTCTTGATCAATAAAGAAGCTTGCGCTGCATGTGTTGCTGGTTGTTACTGCTTTGTTGAGATAACCCCTGCTAACTCCACGATCCGGGAAAACTTTCAACATTATAAGTGGGCGTATTCTCCTTCGGTTTGTTGAGTTTTCAACAGGATATCCAAGGGGGCGTCTGCGGTTTGTTGAATTTTAACATGGTATCAGAGCCAGGTTGTTGGAGTGGTCAAGCAATGCTCAATGGAAGTAGTTGCTCTTCTGTAGAGGAAACCAGTGGTAGAACCATGGCAGTGGAGGATGCAAGTTGTCTTGGTATTGATCTTCTTACAGAGACGAACTGTGAACGGTGGATGTCCTGTATGAAGAGCTTTCTTCTTGGCGAGGACCTTTGGGAGATTGTATGCAGAGTAGGAAGACAAGAGGATACTGCTGGAAATGCTGAGGCGATGAGAGCTTGGAAGGAGGCAAATGCGAAAGCGGAGTCTATTCTCAAGCAGGTGATCTCATCAGAGCTCTTGGACCACATCAGTGGATGTCGGTCAGCTGCGGAGGTCTGGACTTCCCTTGATGGGTTGTTCAGGAAGGAGGTGAAGGTTGCTGCTGAAGATGGTCCCTCTACTTCGTATCAGGAAGAAAGGAGTGGTTCTCCTAGGCGTGATAGGAAGAGTAAGGAAGGACCAAGGTGCTATAAATGCAAGCAGCAAGGTCATCTTCGGAAGGAGTGCAAGGTTATCTTGCTCTCGGCGAACGTTGCTCAGGTAGGGAGGAAGGAGAAGAACGTGGTTGGGATTTCAACCAGTTCTGGAGCTGATCGGATGAATGCCAGTGATAGTGCTGCTATCTGGCATGAAAGACTGGGGCATGTAGGGATGGACAAGCTGAAAGCAATGGCAGAAAGAAGACTCGTAAGAGGCTTGCCTAGATTGTCATCCTATGGCGATGGTCGGGGGTGTGCGGGATGTCAGGAAAGTGGGAGCCTATCGCTTCATGGTTGACAAAGCACAATCCAGATGTAATGCACCATTGGCGGTTGTCCATTGTGCTCTGGTGGGTCCGACCGTCACGACCAGTCTTGGAGGCAGCAGGTTCATGCTAATATTGGTTGATGACTATTCTGTGTATACTTGGGTATACTTTATGAAGAAGAAGTCCAACATGTTACGCTTGTTTGTGGAGTTCAAGAAGCTTGTGGAAGGTCAGCTTGGACGGAGGATCAAGGTGTTGAGGACAAGTATCGGTGGTGAGTTTGGCTCAACGAGTTCTCACGCTTTTGCAGGAAGCAAGGGATCCGGATGGAGCTTTCTTGTGGACATACTTCACAACAGGGTAGTATTGCAGCTCGGATGATCCGTTGGTTAACGGAGACCTGCAAGTGTTGGCTTCAGAGTAAAGGCGTTCCGAAGGCTCTTTGGGCGGAAGGAATAGCCTGTGCTGCTCATGTCATCAACCGGATGCATCTTAGTCCGATCATAATGAAGACTCCTTATGAGCTGATGTTCGGAGTGAAGCCCTCAGTGAAGCACCTTCGGGTGTTTGGATCTACCTGCTATATACACTCTCCGGGTGCTCTCAAGACAAAGCTAGTCTTTGTTGGGTATGATGAGCAAAGAAGAAGATGGAGGTGTATGGATCCTGCGACGAAGAAACTCATAGTGTCGAGAGACATTGTTTTCGATGAGTTGACGCCGTATTGGGGTAGCTCTTATGTGGAGCTAGAGATAAGCGGGTCAGATGGTGGGCTGAAGGAGGCTGCTGCTAAGGAAGTGGAGTTGCCTGAGTCACCAGGTGCTCTAGGTTGTTCTAGCTCCGGGGCAAAGACGTCAGAGTCAGGAAGAAGGGGGAGCGATGCTCCAGGTTCTTCTGGATCGAAGGCGGAGGCTTCCGGTTCAGGAAGCAAGGGGAGCGATGTTCCAGGCTGTTCTTGTTCAAGAGGGGAGTCTTCTGGTTCAGGTAGTAGGGGGAGCGTTGCTCCAGATGCTTTTGGTTCCAGTAAGGAGGCGTCTTGTTCAGGGAGCAAAGGGAGCATTGTTCCGGGTTTGCCCGGGAACGGAGCTGGTTCAATAGCAGCGGAGGTGGTTAGCCATGATCAGGTTCTTCGGAGATCGAAGAGGATCAGTAAGCCACCAGCTCGATATTGTGAAGGGAACACGGCGGACTTGGTCCCATGTTTCCTTGTTAGCCCTCAGGTCGAGCAAGGTACTTCTGGCTGTGATGACCCCACTAGAATCAAGGAGGTGGTTGACACCAAGTCTGAAGAGGTGACTTCTCTCAGAGGCAACGAGGCTTGGACTTCAGTATCCAAGGAAGTTGGTGATACTCCTGTGATGCAAGAGTGGAGGTTGAAGCTGAAGAAGGTAGAGGGAAGCATGACTCCTTTTTGGAGATGCTGGAGGGCTCCCTCATGGTCCATGATATGCGGGGCGAGGACTATGTCTTTGACATCTTTTCGTAGATGCTATCGGAGGGACCAGGTGCAAGGTTACGGGAGCTGCTGGAGTTATTCACCACTTCTCACTTCAAGGGGGAGTGTTGAATTCTGTGAAGTGAAAGTGGGTGAATGGATGGCTTGGGAAACCTATCCGCGCGGACTACGCGGACTGCGTTGGCGGACTGCTAGGTCGGCAGGGATGTTGCAGGCGGTTTGCTCTGTGGCGGCCTGGGCGGTCTGTTCGCGCTGACTACGCGGACAGCAACGGCGGTCTGACAGGCCAGTGTATGCTCAGCAGGCGGTTGACTCCCAGGAAAAGTAACCGGGCGGATAGAAATGCTATCCGCGGAGTCCGGCATGAAGCGGACTGAAGAACTGGAGCTCGGCAGACCGGTTTGGCAGTTGCCTTGGTCTTGCTCTGGTGCAGCGGGAAGCCGCGGAGACCGCCGGTCAGCGCGGACAGAAACTGGAGGTCGCCCGGTATGGCGGGCTAGATCCAGTGTCCACCAGTAAGTGCGGACTGGCCCTTGTGGCCAGCGGACTGGACTTGGTGTGATCTGAACCAAGTCTAGGATGGCTCAGTCCGGGGAGATCGTGCAGTGGAGCGCGGGCTGGTTTCTCAGTCCGCCAAGCGTAGTAGAAGTGCTGTTGCCTTGTTTGCTAGCTTGGGGAAATGCGGACTGGAGAATTGCTTGTGCAGGAGCGTGCGGACTGGAGCCGGAGTCCGCTGAGTCCGGTTTAGCCTTGTGATGAGGTTATGGACTCAGGAGTTGCGGACTGGAGTCTGCTGTTAGCGGACTGGATTGACGTGTCTGCTAAGTCCGGAGGTGCCTTGGCAATGAGGCAATGGACTTGGGATATGCGGACGGTAGCCGGGTGTCCGATGAGTCCGGCAGGTGCCTTGATGGCGAGGCTGCGGGCTCGGGTTTTGCGGGCTGATGCCTTGTCCGCAGAATGGCGGACACGGCTGTTGTGGAGTCCGGCTGTGGTGGTCCTGGCTTGGTCTCTGGCGGCAAGGCGGGCTGGATATTGGAGTCCGGCCTTGGAGAAGCTGGGGCGGACTGGCTATCTGCACAGGAGCGGCGAACTGGAATGTGTGTCCGCGGGCTGGCGGACACACTTGTTCTAGCTGCGGGATGTGGCGGTGATCCTATCGGCTAGGGCGGTGACCATACTCATCGTCGTGCCTATAAATAGGACCCATGTCACATCAGGAAAGTAAAAAAAAGAACCGAGACCGAAGTAAGTGAACAGTAATTGAACTCGCGTTAGTTGCTGCGGTCTGGACCTTGGTGTCCGCGCGGATAGAGAGTTGACCCGGTTGTGCTGTGCAGGTTGTGCGGATAGCGCTGGAAAGCCAGGACTTGGCTCTGATTGCGGTCAGGGACAGTGCGGACTCTGCGGTTAAGCAACAGGCGGTAAACAGCAGGTCGCGGATAGCGACCAGACGGTCTTCTCTTTGGCAACTTGGTTCGGGGTTCAGGAAGTCGCCTGCTTCAGGCGGACTGTTCCATTCGGTGACGCAGCTTGTGCGGTCTGGCGGCTAGGCGACCTCGCGGTCAGGCGGCCTGCAGATCGGCGGTGAAGAGCTAAGCATTGGAATAAGGGTGAGTCCGCGCGGCTTGGGTTGCGGTCTGGCGACCTGGCGGACTGAGCGGACTCCACAGCAGTAGGTCGGCGGCTTGTTGATTGAGTCCGCGCGGCTTGTTTTTGTTCTTGTCTTTGTAACTGTCTCTGCTCTCCCGGTGTTGGGTTTTGGTGAAGCATGTCTCGCCATGTATGTCTCGCCTTGTAAAGAAGTTTGCTCTTGATCAATAAAGAAGCTTGTGCTGCATGTGTTGCTGGTTGTTACTGCTTTGTTGAGATAACCCCTGCTAACTCCACGATCCAGGAAAACTTTCAACATTATAAGTGGGCGTATTCTCCTTCGGTTTGTTGAGTTTTCAACAGGGTATCCAAGAAGGCGTCTGCGGTTTGTTGAATTTTAACACAAACCCTAAGCCGAAAACAGTCTTTTTACCCAAAGTATAAAACATGGCGAGCGCCAGTACTACCAAATATAATTAGGCTCCACAAACTAACATTCATATTATAATAAATGATTAGCATAAAATATATTTATATTATTAAAAAACTAAATAATGATTATTAAAAAATTGTTCTTTCAAACATAAAAAAATACACACTTTTGGAGATTTTTTCAAACCATCTACAATTTTTTTAATAGTAATTTTATGTGCAAACTCATTTTGGCTACTTGCAAACCACAGTTATGTGCAAATCGAAAAATTTTAGGTACATTTATTTAAAATTAGTTTGCACTTAACAATATTGGTTTGCATTTATCTAAAATTGATTTGCACTTAACACCACTTTTTTTTAATATAGCTTTTTGGACAACTCTAATTAATGACATCATTGATTTTTCCACCATTCTTTTTTCCACGGACGCTGCCTCCCCAAACATAAGCTTTGTTTGGGGGAATTTATTTTCACCGGTCAAGTGGTTACGGCCGATTAAGATTCGGTTCATGCGCTCGTAACCGCTTGACCGATGAAAATAAGTTTCCCCAAACAGAGCCATAATAAAGTGATTATCCACATCACGTTAAGATGCGCGCGAGCGCACCACATTATAACACATGAATAGAGATAGCATGCATATAAGCTATGTTGGTAGAGTATTCGTAAAATCTACAGTGTATAATACTGCGAAACTATGATCGATCTCGTTGTCGTATACGCTTTATTAAACAGTAGTGTATACTACTAGCATATCATCGTATATACTAATGCGTACGTACGACGTATACGATGCAGATATAGCAATTGCTATAAGTATAGCGTAAGTGAGATCGGGTGTTCATGAACAACGACCATCACGGCCGTTCCAAATGAGGTAAAAAAAGTTGATTTTCTACGCAAATTTTCAAAGAGGTGTCGAACAATTCCGGTAGACCGTTCAAAATATTCATGCTATTTAATGGGTTTATATATAAATATAATACTTTTGACTTTTTCATCCGAGGATGGTTTCATACTTGTTGAATACGTTCATGAAAATGTATTTAGCATTAATTATTCAAAGATTATTATTTGTTGCGGGTCGCCTGATCTTTTCCCGGTCTGGAGAAATCGGACTGCCTTAGCTCGGAATTGAACTGGACGCGTAATCACTCAAAATGAACCGCAACAAATGACAAGAGACATTTTTATGTGGAAAACCTGGAAAAGGTGAAAAATCACGTGGCTGGAACTGCGTTGAGCCAAAATCCACTAGCTTCTTGGAGTTTTACAGTGTTTGATTTGATCTCAGAGGGCGACATATATACCGTTACTCCGTTACAAGTGCAGAAAATGAGGAAAAACAGCTAAATCCTCGGAGGTTCGATGGAAGCGCTCCGGTCTTGGAATGTTGCGGAACTCACGGAACCTGGCTGGGAGCGTTCCGGTTAGAAAAATCTCTAAGTTCACGGAGCTTCTTGAGAGAGCTCTCTGGTTGATGCGAAGCCTTGATGAGAGCGCTCTCGCGGAGGCGGCTGACATGACTTGGAGTGCGTTAAAACCTTAGCGCAAGGAGAAGAGCGGAGAGAATTCCATAGCGAAAAATTAGCCTAAGTCCATGATCTCGTCGGAAAACCTCAGAGCTCTCTCTTGCCTCGGGAATTGCTTGTCTTCAAATGAAGGCCTAGAGACCTATTTATAGTTTTCTGAAGGGTCATGGTGGTAATTGCATCAGGAAGTGATTTGTGCTGGTTAATGGCGTTGCACCGTTTTGATCGCCAGGATCCCCTTTTTTCCAAAATGATTAGAGAGCCCCCCCTTCCCCTGGGCAGTTAGGGCGGCTCGGGCGCGGAGGCGGCCGGAGGTGGCTGGCAGCGAAGGAGGCAGTCGAGAATGGCGAGGGTCGCCAACGGCGGCGGCGCTCGCACACGCGGGTACAACCGTGCGCCGCACACTGTTGGCGGCGTGCGGCCGCGCAATGCGGCCGTGCAGCGTAGCCCTACGGGCGCACGGGCCGGCGTGCTGCGTGCGCGGTGTCGCTGTAGTGTTACTACGCGCGATGATGGCCACGTGTAGGTCGTCGCGCGTGGTGGCGCAACAGTGTCGCAGCACGCGGTGATGGCCACACACAGGTTGCTGCATGCGGTGCCACGACAGTGATGCCACGCACTGGGCTACTGCGTGCGCGGTGTTGCGGCAGTGCTATCGCGCGCGGTGCTACGACAATGTTGTCGCGCGCGGTGCTACGACAATGCTGTCGCGTGCGGTGCCGCGACGAGGTCGCTGCGCGCGATGTTGGTTGCACGTAGGCGACTATGCACAGTGTCGCGGTAGTGCTGCAGCGTGCGGGGCTGTTGCGCACGCGGTGGCAGGACAGTGCCACCGCGCGCTTGCTGCCGCACGCAAGCCATCGTGCGTGTGGGACTGCGG
Organism: Platanthera guangdongensis; assembly: GCA_039583875.1. Classification (NCBI taxonomy): domain Eukaryota; kingdom Viridiplantae; phylum Streptophyta; class Magnoliopsida; order Asparagales; family Orchidaceae; genus Platanthera; species Platanthera guangdongensis. The sequence continues at coordinate 176,850,865 of CM077161.1, read as the reverse complement.
CAATGTTGTGGCGCGCAGGTGGCCGCATCTAGGGCCTACGCGTGCGTGAGGCACACATGGTCCTTGTGTGCGTGGTTGCACGTGACACTCGCATGCGTGCTTGCTTAGTCCCGTTGGCTCCTACGTATTTCTTTGGTCGAGCTCCCGTTTAACTTAAAAGGTTTAGGGGGAACCCCATCAAATGCCCCTAATTTTTTGTGGGTCATGAAGTGCAAAGCGACGAGGCCGAAAATTTCTAAACTTGGTTTCCTGTCTTTGGGATCGATTGCTCATGTATCACGCTTGTTTGCTATACGGCCTTGGAGGCGCATTTGCAAGGGATGTCCTCCGGCTCTGCTTGCGTCACTTTGGTGCGGAACGTTTGCGCTGGTGTGGATGGTTGGGTGTGATGTGGAGGAAAGTCTTGCCCTCTTGCCCTGACATCACCGAAGGACCTGAAAATGGGCTCCCAGCATGAAAGTATATGGTGTCCATTCTTATCAGGAGTTGGGACAGAGATTTTAGAGACGGAGGTCATCGGTGGCATTTGTTCCCCGAGATGTCACAATGACGCAAGCTTTCGCATTTGCAAAACACAGGGAGGCCTGGGGCCTTGGACTGGAGCGAGGTTGGGTAGTTGAGCGGACCCTGAGACGAAGACTACAAAGGTGGGCTCGTTGCGGCTACACGTCGTTGAACTCTGCTTCGTATTTGACTGTGGCTTCGCGTGTTGTGAAGGTAGGCGTTGTCTTGAAAGATGGTATTGGTGACGAGGGAGCATTTGATTGCATCTGTGTCATGCACACACTTGATGTTATTGGCCTACATATTGCCTTTGTCACCTCCTTTGCTCCGTCACACGAGCTTTTGCGTAATGTGCTGAGCTTGCGACTTACCTAGGGCATAAGTCTTGCGTGGCAGAGATCCTGCCATCATCATTAGGCGGGCGATCTTGGAGGTTGCTGAATCGTTCCCCGTTGCTGTCCTTGCGGTGGTAACTTAGTGCTTTTATGTTCCTTGTTCGTTGTGTTCTAATGCAGGAGATTGTTGTCGAGCGTTAGTGGCGAGAGCTTGCTGCTTAGGTGTGATAAGGGAGTACGCTTGCCCCCTTGTCTTGGCGGTGCACATGGACTCGAAGGTCCGTTTGTTTCGGGAGGTGGCGACGAACCTTGGTTCGTGAGCGCTTTGAGAGGGCCCGAGATTCGGCGAAGAGACTTTGCTCGCTTTGGCCTGAGGAGGTCCAGAGTTCGGCCGTGCAGTAGTGGTGGATCTTTGTTTGATCACTCTTTAGCAGGACTTGTGTCTGCTTGGATGGAGATGGGGTAACAGATGAAAGAGAATGCTTTACTGACCACAGAGATAAGAGATGTCGAGGTTATTCGAGCGCCCGTGATGGCTGAATACAGCGGGTCTCCCGACTTTGAGACGGAGCGATCCCGTATCGCAAAGAAGGTCCACTCTGAGACGATGGTGATTGTGATTGATCCGCTTGAGTGCGATGTCGCGTACCGCTTGGGCTTTAGCAAGGGGTTTTGGGACACTCGGATATTTTTGGAGCCCGGTGATCTGGGCGTGGAGGATGCCTCGAATGCCGATCCTAACATCGATGTTAAGGGACAATCCCATTGTGTCTCTACCCCCATTTTTTGTTTGCTTCGCTTTTGCTTTATCTTGCGGGTGCAGCTTTGCACCGTCCCATGATAATGTAGCCCGTGGGACGGCTTGTATTTGAACATAGACCATCTATTTTGAATTTCCCTTGTTCTATTTGTGTTTTGGTGTGCATACATGTTCGACAGAGTAGCGCTTAGCTTGAACGCTTAGAACTGGTTGCTAGCGGGAGATATTCGCTCGCTTGCATTTTGGGAGGACCGAAGCCCGTCAAAGTGGAGGTGGCGAAGAACCTTTATTCGATCATGCTAGCGAGAGATATTTCTCACTGCGGCAATTTAATTGCTTCCAAAGGGCATGAGCGGAGTAAGGAGGAGAAGATCATTTCTAGCTGGGAGCAGCTCGAGGAATCGTTGGTCGGCTCACACATAAGAAACGATAAACAGAATTAGGGCAGAGGATGCGTGAGAAATGACAATGTTTTTGGTGTTGGGCTGCACCAAGCTTTTTACAGGATATAAGGAATATACCTGATGGGGTTTCCCACTAAAAATTATTCAGTCAAGCCCGATGACCACCCCAGCCCGACCAGCCTAACCGCTAAAGGTGTAGGCAAGCAACCATTCAGCCGCAAAGGCTGCTCGTGCGGGCGCCCTGGCCCGCACTGAATTTCTGGTCAAGCACGCGCCTGCGCGCGCCCTGGGAAGCGCGCGCTCTGGGAAGCGCGCGTCCTGGGCTGCAGATAGCCGCATAACCTCCATAACCACCCATGAAGCCTATAAATAGGGCCACAGATCCCCCTTTAATTCGCATTCTTCTCCGAACTAGAAAATCCTCCTATAGATTCTCTCTCCTTCCTCCTTCATCTTCTTCTCCTTTTTCGAAGATCTTCAAGCGCTCCTTGAAGATCTCCTTCCTCTTCGAGGCCTCTTTCGAAAATCTTTATCTTCTTCATCCGGGAAATATAAATCCTCATACGGATTGTATCTCTCCTCCAATTCTCTTCTTTGCGCGCTCTTGCACGCGTTGCCTCCCTTGCGTGCTCCTGCGCGCGTTGCCTCACTTGCGCCCTCCTGCGCGCGTTGCCTCCCTTGCGCGCTCCTGCGCGCGTTGCCTCCCTTGCGAGCTCCTGCACGCATTGCCTCCCTTGCGCGCTCCTACGCGCGTTGCCTCCCTTGCGCGCTCCTGCGCGCGTTGCCTCCCTTGCGCGCTCCTGCGCGCGTTGCCTCCCTTGCGCGCCCCTGCGCGCGTTGCCTCCCTTGCGCGCTCCTGCGCGCGTTGCCTCCCTTGCGCACTCCCGCGCACGTCCTCTTCCTTGCACGCTCCTGCGTGCATTGCCTCCTTGCGCGCTCTAGCGCGTATCTCTTCCTTGCGTACTCTCTGCTAACAAGAACCTCACACGCTCTCCACCAACAAGCGTTCCACGCTCTCTCCTCCAGCAGCTCTGTCGTCAAGTCCACCTCAAACACACCTTTGTGGGTTCCGCTCTCAATACTGTTGCAAGTATTCAACGCCTACAACTCAGCAACAAGCCCACCAAGCGTCAGCAAGTCAGCAATTCTCGTCTCCTTCACGTACAACAAGATACAATCCACAGAGGATAGGACGAGTCTGACGCGTCACACAAGCTTCCTAGTCCCAGACATCAGAGCGAGTACAACAAGCTGCCCCCGCCTCTGGGAGTTATTAGAAGACTACATAATACAACGAGCGCATCGCTCCCTGCAGCACACGAGGAAATAATTAGTCCGGCGAGCGGTGGCTTGTCACCCTCTAAGTTCTCTCTCTCTCCAATAATTGTAACGAGAGGTGATTTGTCGCACTCGAGTTCTTGAAAAAGCCCTGTAACAGCACTCAGATCCAGTGGAGGTTTGGTGAGCACAGATCCGGCCACATGTTTTTTCATCTCTTTCTGGGATTTTTCACATCAAAAAAATTACCTTGTCGGTTTTCTATTTCATTGTTTGTGTGCGCGCTCGATCGTTCCGAGAGCTAAGGCGGTACAGGTTATTCCGATCCGATCGGAACGTCGAGTTTGGGCGCAACAATACCTTTTATGGATTTTTTTTTGTGATTTGCGCATAGTCAAAATTGAGATGCCCATAACAACACTCTTAATTTAATCGTTTGTTATTGAGCTAATTAAGTTAGAGTTACTTAATCATTTGTAAATAATTGTAAGTGTATATTCGGACGAATAACGGGCTCGGAGGCTTTGCGCGAATAAACCCTAGGTTTAACTCTATATAATCCTAGCTGGGGGCAACAGAGAGAGGGTTCCACTTAGACTCTCCTCCGAATGTTTCGAGCGACTTGCACATTCTCGAAACAGCCCCCCGTCGCTCCGTCTCTTCCCCGATCGCGAAGCTAGGTCGCTGTCACGCTCTCCATTCGCGTCTTCCCCGATTGCGGTGCTAGGGTTCGTCGTCGCGCTCGCTGTCGCGCTCGCCGTTGCGGAAAAGGGCACCAGAGCGCTCGCCATTCGCGTCTTCCCTGATCGCGGAATTAGGGCTTCGTCATCGCTCGATCACGGAACAAGGGCCGTCGTCGTTCTCTCTTCCCGCAGTCGATCGCTCCTTCGCCATTGCTAGGTCGCCGTCGCCGACGCTGAAGCAACGTCGCGTCCCCTTCGGAGCCGCCTGCTAGGGGTCGTCGTTCGCTCTTCCCCGTCGTCGATCGGCCTCCTGCTGCTTTCTTCTGCGTCGGTGAAGTCGCAGAAGATCCAGCCACTCGCCTCCTTCCGTCCTCTGCTCCCCCGGTTTTGGTTAGCATGCTGCCTTCCTTTTTTCCGGCAAGGTTGCTGATCCAAGGTTGCTGAGCCCGTGCAGCTGATCCAGTGGAGATCCTCTCTGCTCTCTGCCTCTATCTCGTGAAGGTCTGTTCTTCTTTAGTACAGGTGCAGCCCGGGTTTTCTTCCAAGATCAAGTGGAGTTTGCTAAGTGTGTTCAAGCAATGAGGAACTCCACCATGTCCTCTCTGGTGCCCATGACCAAGCTTGAGAAGTTCACGGCCACAGAGTTCAGCGACTGGAAGTTGAACACCCAGTTCGGGATGAAATACCTGAACGTCTTCTACACCATCAAGACTACTCGTGCTGACGTTGCTGGGACTGAAGATGAGGCACATTAGGTCGAAGATGAGGACTTCTGCAGGGATTACCTGCTGAACTGCCTCTCCTCCAGCCTGGCCGAGAGCTACATCAAGATGCAGTCTGCTAAGGAGATCTGGGAAGCACTGGATGAGCACTTCAAGCAGGAGGAGGACCTCTCCAAGGCTCATCTGGTGGATAAATTCCACTCCTTCAGCTTCGACGAGGAGAAAGCCATTCTCCCTCAGGTATCAGAATTTGAAAATTTGATTGATTTCTTGTATAGTGAGTCTATTAGTCTGCCAGATAGTTTTGTTACGGGCACGATTGTGTATAAATTGTCATCCTCGTGGTACAATTTCAAAACAGAAATGTACCGTAAAAAGATGCAGGTTGGTCTGAACGACCTCAAGCGTTTCATACGCATTGAGGACGAGAACAGGACGAAGCACGCCTTGGAAGCTGTTGGGAAGCAGAAGGCTGCTGCCAACATGATTTCAAGCTCTAAGCATGCTCCTCCCCCTCACAAGACTAAAACGTCTCGTAGTAGCCCCCAGGTTGCAGGACCGAGTAGACCCTCTAAGAAATTTAAGGGTAAATGTTTTAACTACAACAAGTGGGGACACTGCGCATCCGATTGCAAGTTACCGAGGAAGGAAAGAACTAAAGCACCACAAGAAGACAACCAGGCTCATCTGGTTAGTTAAGCTGAGCCATCCGACTTTGTTGCCATGATCGGACATGAGCAGGCCAGCACAGAGTGGTTCCTGGATTCTGGGGCAACGTGTCATGTTTGCAATAATGCTAATCTTTTGACAGAGCTGAAGAATGCAAAGGAATCAGTGACTGTAACAGATGGAGGAACAGTTGACGTATTAAAGGTGAGGAACGCAACTCTGATGCTCTCCTCAGGTAAGTCTTTAATTTTAAAGAACGTAAAATTTATTCCTTCTTTATTTGTTAACTTAGTGTCTATTAGTTTATTATGTGATGCTGGTATGTCAGTTAACTTCTATAGCGGTAGAGTGACTCTGTCAGTCAACTCTCATTACTTTAGATATGTTTACGTCCAAAATAGGATGTACCGTATGAGTCTAGCAAATGAGGTAGTGCAACAAGTTCAATTGAATTTAGTTAGCCCTAGGACTCTACATGAGAGACTAGGACACGTAAACTACATGAAAATGTTCCAAGTAGATAGAACTCACAAGATCACTTTAGACACTAAGTCTCCTCTTGGAAAATGTGAAGTGTGTGCTCAGACTAAGATCACTAGGAAACCTTTTGGCACAGTTACTAGGAGCACAACACCTCTTGAGCTTATACATTCCGATATTTGTGACTTTAAGAGTTTTGTCACTAGAGGTGGAAGGAAGTATATGATCACGTTCATAGATGACTGCGCAAGGTTTTGTCATATTTCATTGCTTAAAACTAAAGACGAAACGTTTGAAAAATTCTGTCTTTTCAAAACTAGGGCAGAAAACCAATTAATCATGAAAATAAAGAGATTTATGAGTGATAGAGGAGGAGAATATATGTCTAGTGAGTTCAGATGCTTCCTTGCTTCACAGGGCATCATAACAGAAACCACTGCTTCTTACTCCCCCCAATCTAACGGCATAGCCGAGCGCAAGAATAGAACATTAACAGAGATGTTGAGCTCTATGCTGCTCACTGCAGGCATGCCTTCCGCTTATTGGGGAGAAGCAGTTTTGACTGCGAATCACATTCTGAATAAAGTTCCTCATGCTAAGTTAGAGGTTACACTCTACGAGCTTTGGTTTAAGCGACCCCCGTCTTTAACTAGACTTAAGACCTGGGGCTGTATAGCCTATGTCAGGGTTCCTGACCCTAGACGGTCTAAGGTTGGACCTAAGACCAATACATGTGTCTACTTAGGTTGTGCTGAAGATAGTGCTGCAGATAAGTTCCTTGATATTTCTAATAATAACATAATAGAATCTAGGGATGCAGTGTTTTTCGAGGATAAATTCCTCAAAGATAAGAACTTAACAATCCCAGGTATGCAAGCAACTATTACTGAGGAAGATCCTGAATCAATACCGAGCACCTCTTATTCCGTTCCGGTAGATAACTCTGGCCTAGAGTCTAGGAGGACTTCAGTGAGAGAGAGAACCCCCAGAACCTTCGGTAGTGATTTTGTCACTTATCACGTTGAGGATGATCCATCTACCTTTAAGGAAGCGATGAGATCAAGAGATTCCCTACTCTGGAAAGAAGCTATTGAGGATGAGATGAACTCTCTCCTTCAGAACGACACCTGGACGTTAGTTGATAAGCCAAAAGGGGCTAAAACTGTAGAGTGCAAGTGGATTCTGAAAAGGAAGCTAAATCCCGATGGTAGCGTAGCTAAGTATAAAGCACGCCTGGTGGCTAAAGGTTTCACACAAGTAAGCGGAGTAGACTATTTTGATGTATACTTACCCGTGTGTCACTTATCAACCATTAGGGTTCTTCTTGCTATTTCGGCTATTGAGAACTTTATTTTTCATCAAATGGATGTTAAGACTGCGTTCTTGAACGGAGATCTGACCGAAGAGATCTACATGAGTCAACCTGAAGGTTTCATTGTAGACGGTCACGAAAACAAGGTCTGTAAGCTTTAAAGTCACTATACGAATTAAAACAAGCACCAAAATTATGACATGAGAAGTTTGACTATACTGTAAAGAACATGTGATTCATGTCGAGTCTCTCGGACAAATGTTTTTACATACGTCATAGATCAGACAAAGTCGCCATAATATGCTTGTACGTGGATGATATGCTTATTTTTGGATCTGATCAATCCGAAGTGGATGACGTAAAGTCAGGTCTAATTAAAGAATTTAGCATGACAGACCTCGGTATAGTTGACACTATACTAGACATGCAAGTGAGCTTTGGGAAACATGACATTTCCCTAAGTCAAAGCCACTATATCCAGTCCATGTAAGACACGTGAGGATACAGTGAACGTAAATCGGCTGAGACACCATACGATTATTCTAACCGCTTAAAGCTCAATGATGGAGTTGCAGTTCGACAGTTAGATTATTTTAAACTGCTTAGTAGCCTCATATACAATATGGTCTGTACGAGACCTGACATAGCCTTTACGGTCGGCATGTTAAGTAGGTTCACTAGTAATCCTGGCCAAGACCATTGGGATGCCCTCGATAGGCTGATGCGATACTTAAAGCACACCCGACAGTATGTTTTATGTTATAGTGGTCATCCTCCAGTTCTGAAAGGATATTCTGATGCATCATGGTGCTCAGAAGTAAACTACAGCAAGTCCACTAGTGGATTCCTCTTCACACTAGGAGGAGCAGTTGTACCCTGGAAGTCCAAGAGACAGTCGTGCATTGTAATCTCATCTATGGAATCTGAACTCTATGTTCTAGCTTCAGCTGGTGAAGAGGTAGAGTGGATAAGAGATTTGGTGATGAACATTCCACTGTCGAGCCTGAAACTGAGTTCTGTTGCAGTTTACTGCGACAATCAGACTACTAAAACGATTTCCGCAAACACTTTGTTTAATGGCAAAAGAAGACAACTTAGGATGAAACAGACCTGATTGACCTCTCTCACAAGTCAAGGGATTATGACCCTGGTTGATGTGAGATCGAAAGATAATGTTGCAGACGTCCTTACTAAAGGATTAAATAGAGCTCTACAATCAAAACATCGGGGGAAATGAGATTAAAGTTCATAGAAATATGAAACTTTCCTCCAACGTTTATGTTTTGATACGTACGAGCCTATAGCTGTCAACATTCAAGCATCTAAATAGTAACAGACTGAAAACCCCAAATAATTCCTTGATGAAAACCCAAGATGGTTGGATGTTGGTTATTCCACTTTTGATAACTTAACGTCCTCTCATTGTATGTTGATTCAAGAGTTATTCAACTGAGAATTGAAAGTCGTTGTAAATGTTAATCTAAACATTATTGGTCACATCACATTATTCCACATTTGATAATGTTGTACATGATGTGTGCCCACATATATTGGTGAGGCACATAGAGATCAGTAATGAGTAAGGTAACATGACTAGTCCTAGTTAGACTGGATGAGATGCTGACAGAGTTACTTCACCGTTGCTATAAGTGCTAAGCTCATTTAGTAAGAGCTAGTTTACTTTAAATGTTACTGTATATGTTTATGAATTCATAGAGTCTGACTCATGAAATTCTTTGCAGACTACGATGGAGATTATGAAGGAGCTGTAGACCTGGACATGGATGACGATGATCTACTAGATGAGTAGAATCATCAAACGTTTAATCCATGTCTCTGTTTTGTTTTGTAATAATTATTCAGACTATGTTTTGAGATAACATCTGTGTGTTGGTTTGCCGTTTAGGCAATACATTTATTTTGATTTATTAGTATGATCTGTCCTGATTGTTTTGATTAGTTTGGATTATTATTTTGTTTACACTCCAGCACCCCGAAACGTCACCGTTATTTGTCACGAATATATGAGGGGATTGTAAGTGTATATTCGGACGAATAACGGGCTCGGGGGCTTTGCGCGAATAAACCCTAAGTTTAACTCTATATAATCCTAGCTGGGGGCAACGGGGAGAGGGTTCCACTTACACTCTCCTCCGGATATTTCGAGCGACTCACACAATAATTAATTAGTAATTAAAGTTAATCAGGTGATTAATGAATGGGTTGACTTGGTCAGCAAGAAGAAAATTAAAGTAGTTTGTTTGACCTATAAAAGAAAACATTTTCTAGAATGCTGCCGACGTAATCTAATTCCTAAATTAGTAGTTTATGTGGCAATAATTATTTGGCGGGGTCAAACAGTGTTGGCTTTTTTAATTAGAACGTGGAACCCAGGGCTTTGAACCAGCTGGAGGGAAGTTTCTAGACTAAAGTCTATAAATGTAAATGCATCTATTTTTAAGTATGTTAATTAATTAATAAATTGAGTATTAGAAGGGGAGTCTTTGCGCCCCTATTAATTATGTGTTATTTTGTGACCTTCAGGTCACGAGTTTGAGGCTTAGAAGCAGACTCTTGAAAAAAAATACTACGTAAAATTTGTCAACATTTTATTTTTATGATAAACCTTCTCAAAAAATAGTACAAAATATTGAAATTTATTAGAGATTATTTTAACATGACATTTGTTGCAGGTCGCCCGATCTTTTTCCGGTCTGAAGAAATCAGATCATCTTAACTCGAAATTTGACTGGGAGCGCAAACAGTCAAAGTAAACAACAACAAATGATAAGAGACTTGTGGAAAACACAGAAAGGATGAAAAACCACATGGACGGATCTGTGCCGAGCCAAAATCCACTGGTTCCTTTGAGTTTGCCGTGATTGAGATTTAATCTCGGAGGGCGACGGGTCGCTTTTCCGTTACAATTGCAAAATATAAAAATGAGAAAATGAAACTAAATACTTGAAGCCTCGGTGGAAGCGCTCCGACCTTGGAAAAATGCTAAGTCCATGAAACCACGATGGAAGTGTTCTGGCCTGGAAATCTGGCCAACTCCACGGAACCTTGATGGAAGCGTTTCGGCAGGGAAATATCGCAGAGTCTAAGAAGCCCTTGCACAAGAAGAGGTCGTGTGATCGATGCCCCAACTGAGCTGCCACTCAGTTGGTGATGAGGAGTTGTATTAAGGCCCCTTATCAAGGAGGTCGTGAGATTGATGCCCTGCCTCAACAACCTAATGTGCTATTAAATAGGCCAGTGATGGGTTGGGGTGCAGGGGTTGTAGCCCTGCATCGATGCTTGGGCAGCAACCTGGGTTGTTACATAAAAAGCTCAGTTGGTGATGAGATTGCGATATAAAGGCATCTTATCAAGGAGGTCGTGAGATAAGGGCTCCGCTTCAACAACCTGTTGTGCTGATAAACAGGCTAGTGACGGGTTGTGGTACCTCTGCTGCAGCCATGTAGCAACGCTTGGGCAGCAACCCGGGTCGTTACAACGAGCGCACAGAGCGGCCACAGGGGGTGCGGTCGTGCGGGGGCACGACCCTACGACCACGCAGGCTGGCTGCACGCAGCCACATGGGGTGCTGCCGCGCGGCGGTGCGGTCCTGCGACTGCGCGGGAGCGCGACCTCGCGGTCGTCCGGGCTAGCCGCGAGCGGCCGCTCGTGGTGCTGTAGCGCGGGTTGGTTGGGTGCGGGCCGCGCGCGCATGCTGGACCCGCATCCGCGGGCCGCGATCACGCGCGTGCTGGCGACACGTGCCCGCGTACAAGCCAGACATGCATGTACGGCCCTGTCGTGTGCGTGTGCTTGTTCAACTTCCTCTTTTGGGGCTCCCGAGGCTTGTGGCTTTGATGCGTGTAATTGGTCCGGTTGAGCTCCCATGTACTCAGTTCGAGACTTGCAAGTTTGACTTAGAAATTCCAGGGAGAATCTCATCAAATGTCCCCAAATTTTCGCGAGTCATGACCTGCGAAGCGTTGAGCGTGGAAATTTTATGTCATCCTTGGTGTGCTCCGATCATTAGAAAAATATTTGTCGTACTTTGCCATATATCGGTGAAACATTGATGCTTATTCTCTGCCTTTTTGAAACCGGAAAATTTGGCAAAAAGTATATTGCAAATTTGGTCATCTTCCCTTATGAGTCCCTCTCTAATGCCTATAATTTAGAGTCATTGTGCTCGTTCTTGACATTGTTGTAGAGATTTTGGAGTCTGCGGAGCTTCTGTGGTCATGTATCCCTCCAAGAAGGTTAGTTTTTTTCTTGACTCGGGAGTGAGGAGCGAGGCGAGCGGGAGAGAGCGCCGACGGGAGTTCCATGTAGAAGGGAATCAGTGTGGGGGTGATGCAAGAGACGGCAAGCGCAGAGGTGGCGGATGCGGTGGCGCGCGGAGGGGGATGCGCAGAGCTGGCCGCGCGAGTGCTTGCAGCCAAGGTGCGGACGGGGAGGCCCACACGAGCACGGAGTGGGGGGGGGGGGGGGGGGGGGGGGGGGGGGGGGGGTAGCCGGTCGCGTGCGTGCGGGCGACCAGGGCCGACAGCGGACGCGAATGTCGATGCCATCCCCGCGGGCTACCAGCGTGTGGGCACGCGGGCGCGCGCAGGGCTGCTTGCACGTGAGCGCGTGTACTCGCAGGTTTGCTTGCATTTGAGCTTGCCTGTGAGGTCTCCCGCGCTCGTCCCCAGGGCCACTTTCACGGTCGCGTCGTTCTCCGTGCGTGCTGATCTTATTTCCTTAGCTTGCTTTGGTGCTGACGCCCGTTTCTTTTGCAGGTGTCGATAGGCGGTGTCCTGCAGTGATCGATGCGCCTTTCGTCGTCCTTGACCTCTACCCAAGTGGGCACTTGGAGGAAGCGCTTTGGGATTTTGGAGGACGTCGAGATTGTAATTCCTTCTCCCTTGGAGCGCGTTCAACACGCTTCTGTGGGCCACTTTGTGATTAAAGAGACATGCTGGAAGGAGGGCTTTCAGATCCCTCTTATATAGGAGGTTATCGTTGTACTTCAGTTCTGCGATGTTTCGGTGACGCCGTTTTCTCTGGTGGGGCTGACGAGGATTATGGGGTTGTTTTGCTTCTTTTGGGAGCACAGCTCCCGAATGTCGGTTCATCTCTTCGCGAGTGGTGCAAGGTCTGCTTTGGCTCAAGCGACTGAGTCGAGGTTCACAGCAATAAGAGGCGGTTGTCGTTTGAGGACAAAATCGACTATTGTCATGGAGGGACGTTGCATGGGTTCGTCAAAACCCATAGGAGCTGCCCGAGACTTGACGGGATCCTCCTGACCGCTGTCGTCGTCTTACAGGGAAGGAGTATGATTTTACTCCGTTGCTGGGCTTTGGGGATCCGTGCAAGCTGGGGGTTGTTTTTTATAAGATCATATCGACACATTAGTTGTTGAGAAGCAACTAGTTCTTGTAAGCCTTTCAACAGATATGGAGCGGAGCTGCGCCGTCCCGCTGGAACGCAGGAAGAAAAAGAAAAAGCTAGAATTCTCTCAGAAACAGAGGGAAGGAGGGACACCCTTGGCTGCCCCTGAGGTTGTCATAGATGTTGTTGATGATATTCCTAAGGACTTGGCTGCTAATCCTCCCCCTATGGAGACTAGGGATCCCGCAGTGCTTCCTGCGACCAAGCTGGCTTCCCGAGTGATTCCTGAGTCGTCACAGGTGATAGGGAAGGGGAAGGTGAGAGAGAGTGCTCCGTTTGCCAAGTGATTCTCTCGAAGGTAAGTTATTGCCGACAGTATTTTTCTTACCCTTGGTCTGCATGCGTCGGGTATTAAAGTAACTTTTTCTTTGTGTTCGCGGCTAGACGAGGCTCGGGACATCGCGCTCTCTTGGAACAACACCTACATGACCATGAAGGGTGACTTTCTTTCGCAGCGGATGAGATTGGACGCATTTGAGGATTTATTGGTGGAGGCCCGGAAGAAGAAGAAGGGCGTCGCTTCTTGGCTGGTTAACGCAGTCTCAAATGTCCTCTTCCCAATCTGAGGTGGAGGCTCTTTGGGCAGAGCTGAGTGTTGTTGATTCTGAGATCTAGTCTCTTTGCGAGAGACTGGTTTCTACTGAGGTGACTCTTGCGGAGGCAGTCCGCTGTACCAAAGTGACTAATGCTGCGATGTACCATCAGGAGGGGAGGTCGAGTAGCTGAAGAAAGAGAACGCTCGGCTGATTTCAGAGCGGGAGGAGACCGAGGCCGTGCGTGCGACTGCGGTGGCCTTGTACAGAGCCTCTCATGACTTTGTGATGGAGCGGTTTCGCGTCACGGAGGAGGCGCGCTCTGAGATGATGGCGACCGAGGTAGACCGGATCAATGGGTAAGTCCTCTAATTTAAACTCTAATCGAGGTCTCTTATTCTCTTCTAATTCAACAGATTTTTCTTTCGAACTTATTCTTGAAAGAAATTTATCCATCACACTAGAAATATACTGGAGTAATTGGACAATACTCAAAAGTCAATGCAACATTTGAAAAATATAAGGATTTAATCAGGTATATGCAAAAAGAAAACAAACCAAAAACCTAAAACAAAACAAATGAACCAGATTCACTATATGAGGCGATAAACTACAAAACTCTAATATCTTGTCCAAAGCGATCAAAACTACTTGACAATCATCAATTTAGTAAAGCCATCAATGATCAAACCACTATTGTTGAAATCAAACAATAAAAATAGAAAATGTCATAAAACATCAGAGTGAAACCAGATTCAATGTAATTAAAGAAGTTTACCAGAGAGATCAGAGCAGAAATCCAAAAACCACTTGCAAGGGTTCAGTTATCTGTCTTTGCAAACTTGCAGTCAACGGTGTGAGTTCGGAATGACAAAGAGGGTTGGAGTATGCGGTTTATATATAAACCCTAAAATAGACAGTGGTTTATATATTCTACATGAATCCTAGAATAGACAGCGGTTTATATATAAACCGATGTCTAATCTACCTTGAACTAGAATAAACATCGGTTTATATATAAACCGCTGTCTATACTATTGGGTTGAACCCAAATCAATACATTTTTCTGAAATTTTGAACTCGGGCACGTGCCCGGGTTTGCCCGTGAATAATTCCGCCCCTGGGAGGCCGCATTGGTCGTGTCCAACCTCCCGACTAGCTAACCAGTGTCATGCGGTCACCGATAAGCAACCTTATTCGCCACATTCGGCCTCCCATGTGGCTTCCCTGCACCATGCAGACGAAGATAAATACTTGAGCGGTGGTCTGTCACCCTCTAAAGCTCCAAGTGTCACAGACACTCTCTCTCCCCCAACAATTATAACGAGTAGTGGCATGTCGCACTCGCATTCTCCAAAAGTCTTGTACGCCAACAAAAGAATAGTGCAAGTTTGGTCAGCATCGATTTGACCACGTGTTTTTTCAACTAGTTTATGGATTTTTCACGTAAAAAAATATCTTTGTCAACTTTATTTTCTAAATTTGTTTGCACGCTTGACCGCCTTAAGACTAAGTCTAAGCCACCCTTGTTCTTGTTAGTTGCGTTCCAAGGATAGTTTTTGTGTTATATCCTAAGAGATATAAGGAATATATTTTTTAAGGGAATTGTTAAAAGCATCGCATTTTTGGCTAGTCGCACCGCTTTGTTAAAAGCACCGCACTTTTTCACATATTGTTAGAGACACCGCACATTGTTAATCACACCGCAATTGAGGTAAAGACACCACACTTAAAATTTGAATAAAAAGAGGTTTTCATTGAATTACAACATGAATATCTATCAAATAGACAAAATACTTGATACAAAAAAACATTAAAAATGTTGCCTAAATCTTTGTAGTTTCCATAAAAAATATTTTATACAAAAGTTATGGAATTTGTTACCTAAATATTTGTGATCTTCATGTTACTATAAAAATAAAAGTAAATTATTGAAAACAAGTACAACCAATTGTGATAATGAATCAAGCAGTGGTTGAAAACATTCAAGTGTTAATTCATTCTATAATAGAGACAATTTCAACATAATAATCTTCAACAAAGAGGAGCAATCCGCTCGTTCTTCCGCAATGGCCACCGATCTCCGTTGGCCAGCAGTGGGGAAACACATTCCATTGGAGATGATACCGAATAAGCAAAAGGCTCTACGGTGTTGGTGTCTTTAGAAGCCCAACATCATGAACTAGGAGAAATTGCTGTGCGAGTTAGCGCGGTCCAACTTGTATTTTTTGAAGAGTAAATTTAATGTAAAATTAGGCAAAATTGCGGTACGATTAGCAAAAACTACGATATCTTTAATAACTCTTTTTCAAGAGTTTTTGATTTTTTTTCAGTTTTCACTCGGCAAAAATTTAGCTCCACGTCGGCACTGTTAACCCAGAAATCGGCGATCCTTCTCAAGGTAGCCATCTTGCTAGTCGCGGTCTGCCCCTGGTTCCCCCTGGAGGTCGCGACCAGTCCTCTAAGGGTGGGCGGACAGACTTCTCTATCCGCTCAGACCGCGCGGCTAGGGCAGTCCCACCGGTGTGACCGCCCAAGTCGCGCAGTAGACGCCTGTTCTGCAGTGGCTGCGGACTGCTTCCTCAGTCCGCCCCCGTAGGCCGCACAGTTTGATCAGCTAACCGCACATATTCACTTTGCCCCAACAAGTGCGGGCCATCCAACTAAGTGGCGGACTCGGACTCCTGTCCGCTTAGACCGCCACATAGCCAGGCGACCTGCCTCCAGGTCGCCCAACAATACGCGACGAGCTTCAGGTCACTGGGCAGGCGACAAATCCCCAGGTTGCCCACCAGCGGGCGTGACCTACTCCACCTCAGTCCGCACGGCGGTCGGCGACCTGCCTTCAGGTCGTCCAACAGAGGGCGACGATCTTTAGGTCGTCCAACAGGAGGCGGACTTCAGCAGAGGGGGAGACCCGCTTCTTCAGTCTGCCAGGTCTCCCAGTCGATCAGCTCGCCCGCTTACAGTTCGCGGACTCTATCTCAGTCTGACCAAGGAGCATGGATTTGATCCAGCTCTCCTTCAATCCGCACAACATTCAGCGGGCTCATCCCGTCCGTCGCGGACTGGGCGGACTCATCATGCAGTCAAACTCTTCAGTCCGCCTGTATTGGCAAACTCTTTCCACCAGCACGCTTCTCCGCAGTAGAGGCAGACTCATTACGCAGTCCGCCACTCAGGCACTTCCCAGCAAGGGGCGGACTACTCCTCAGCCCGCATGCCTTGTCGCGGGCTCGCCCAACACAGAAGAGGCGGACTCGTCCCAGTCCGCCAACAGCAGAATCAGCTCCAGAAGAGTCCCTAACAGCACAACATGGTGCGGACTCGGCGGACTCCAAGTTCTACTCGCGCAACTCACCGACTCACCGGGGGTGACGTTACCAAAAGCCGTTACCTCCTTGGGCCTATAAATAGCCCCTCATTCCTCTCATTTGGGGGAACACGGGGCGCACTCACGAGGTAAACCGACGACAGGGTCAAGGCATCAGATCCTGCGGAATGAACTTCTCAGTCCTCGCGACCTCATCTGTCTTCTCTGCCTGACCGCGCAGTCCGCTCGGCTTCCTACACCGAGCTGCGGGAACAGTTAACCGCGCGGTCTGTCGACCTCTCTGCTCAGTCCGTGCGGCCTTCTCTGGCAACTTCTTTCCTTAGCCGCCAGCTTCCCCCTTTGTACCCGGCCTTTATTTGCTTTCCATGTAAAAGTGCAACTCAAGCTGTAATAACTGAATATTAATCAAATGAAAGCTCGTCGCAAGAGTGACATTTAAGCCGCGACGGGCGAAGTCTGCTGTTGTCGCTGCTAGCGGCCCCCTCTTCTTCTCAGCTCACCACTCTCGGCATCAACCTGCAAAACCAACCGTCAAAGTAACCGTCTGCTCGACAGTTCCTGATCAACCTCTCAACCATCTCCGCACTCGGATCAACATCCTTCTCTCATCAGCTTGTTCTATATGGATCCTTCCAAGATGAGCAGAGTTTTCCTCCACTTTTAGTGCGAGCAATGTCTTTTGAAATCCCAGTCATTGTTCCTGATTTTGCTGCCATAACAAAATATGTGAGTGAGTTCACTTACTTAGTTATGAACTGCTTGTCTCCCCTACTTTCCTTCTCTCTCATAGTTGGGATCTGTCTGAAAATGCAAGCACATGCATGCGGAGGTTAGAACAAAACAGGATGGTCAGTTAGAACCAAATCCAAAAAAAAATTGTTGCTGAAGGTTATAGAGTTATGCTTGTAAGTTGTATTCATTATGATTCTTTATAGGTTATAGAGTTATATATGCTTGTAAGTTATATACACATTTATAATTATGAATGTAGATATAACTAGCTTTAACCATGTGTTTTTGTGATTTTGTTTGAGGAAACAAAGATGGACACTGAGCAGTTATTGGACACCCAGTTGTGGCACGCCCAATACAAGAAAATGTGAAAGTTGAACTGGTGAAAGTTGAAAAAAAGGAGGAAGTTTTGGCATACTGAACTTCTCTTTGTTAGACTGGCCGTGAAAGTTGAAAAAAAGGAAGAGACCAAAAACGAGGCGCCGAAGATGGAATAAGGCAAGAAGAACGAGCCTAAGAAGAAGAAAGAAAATAATTCTCACGAGCAAATTGTTTATTATAGAATTTTTGTCTTGTATTGAGTTTAGTAGATCTAAAGCGTTATGTTGATTTGTATTGAGGAGTTTGGGCTATCTCCCACCTTTTTTTACTATTAATAAAGACATATTTTCATTGAGATTCTTTTACCAAATAAATATTTTATTTATTATGATGTCTTATCTTGTAATTTATTTATTTCTATTCAATAACAAATAATTTAATTTATTTAAAAATGTACGTTTAGCAACGGAAAAAATAATTGTCACTAAAAACGTACATTTAGTGACGGAAATTAATGATCACTACAAATATACTTTTAGTGAAGAAAAATAGTTGTCACATAAAATGTACATTTAGTAACGAAAATTAATAATCACTAAAAATATACATTTAGTATCGGAAATTATTTGTCATTGAAAATATACATTTTGTGACGAAAATTTATTTGGTCACTAAATATATTTTGTGACGCCCATTTTGCAACCACCTTATGATAGATATAATTTGGTTGCTAAATGTCTAAAGTGACCAAACCGTAATATTTTGTGACCAAAAATTTCGTCACTAAATGTCAATTTTCGTGTAGTGTATATCCCCGCAACCCTTGATCAAGCACTTGCTCCACTCTCGAGCATTCAGAAGCTTTACCTCTCCGTTATCCCCACAACCTCATTCCTCAATCAACCTCTTCACCTCATCATAGCCTGTGAGATCGAACACACCCGTTAGCTGCTAGTGCTCGCAGCAACCTTTCCTCTTCTCCGTTTCCGCGCATCAACAGGTACGTAACAAAACTCTTAATTTAGTAGTTCCTTATTGTGCTAATTAAGTTAGAGCTACTTAATGATTTGTAAAAATAATAATTAATAATTAAAGTTAATCAGGTTGATAAATGGGTTGACTTCGTCACCCTGCTTAAAGAGGAGAAATAAAATAGTTTGTTCCACTTCTAAAAGAAAAAAACACTGCGTTTGGGGGAGGAGCTTATTTTCACAGATCAAGCGGTTACGGCCGCATAAACCGGACCTTAATTAAGCTCTGTTTGGGGGGACTTATATTCACAGGTCAAGTGGTTACGACCACATGAATTGAACCAGGCCTTAATTAAGTCCCAATTCATTTGGTCGTAACCGCTTCACCGGTGAAAATAAATTCCCTCAAACAGAGCATTAAGATCTGATTCATGTGATCGTAACTGTTTGACCGGTGAAGATAAGTCTTCCAAACCGCGCCATAATCTTAATTCCCAAATAGTAGTTTATGTTGGAATACTTATTTTGGTCACATTAATGTTGGGTTTTCTAATTATTCAAAGATGATTATTATTATTATAAGTAAAAAATATTGATGAAGCTTAATAATAATTAATTTCTTAAGCATGTGTGCATGATTAATTTAGAGAGATTTTATGTGCAAATCATGATTATCTGTAAACCCAAAAAATTTAAGTGCAAACCAACTTGTTAGGACTCGGGAGCAAGTAAATTCATAGTGGTGAGATTCCGTCGGCGATTGAAATCTTCTTGGACGGATCTATGCCTGGACCACGCCGAGCGAATGTTGTGATACCTGATGTTGCCGATCTCTCGACCTTGGCGAGCTGCTCCCAGCTAGAAACGATCTTCTCCTTCCCTGTCCCGCTCATGCCCTTTGGAAGCAATTAAATTGTCACTGCGAGAAATATGAGTGCGGTGGCTCACGCATAAGAAACGACAAACAGAATTAGGGCAGAGGATGCGTGAGAAACGACACTGTTTTTGGTGTTGGGCTGCACCTAGCTTTTCAGAGGATGTAAGAAATATAAATTTTAAAGAATTTTTTATTTTTTTGCCATTTGCATATGGTCAAATTTGAGCTGCACATAACAACACTCTTAATTTAATTGTTTGCTATTGAGCTAATTAAGTTGGAGTTAAGTAGGCTTCGTTTGGCAGTGGTGGCGGTCATAAATACATGAGTTAAATCGTCGTTCGTTAACGATCACATAACAAACTTCATTCGTTTAAACATAAAAGTGGATGAAGTTCCTTACGTATATTTAGCAAATGACACTTTAACCCTCAAGTTCACGACGGCCACCACGGAGCCTTAATCATTGGTAAATAATTAATAAATAATTAAAGAAAATCAGGTGGATAAATAAGTGGGTTGTTGAAAACATTTTCTAGAACACTGCCGACGTAGGCTGCGTTTGGGGCAGCTTATTTGTTCCGGTGAGAGTGGTCAAAAATGTCATTGTCATACCAAAATCTTATGCCCCAAACTAGACTTTTTTGGCAGTGGCGGTAACATTTGTCATACCAAACATAGATTCTATGACAATGACGTTTTTGTCCTACCTCACCGGAGCAAATAAGCCATGATAAGCTACGCCAAATACAGTCGTAATCTTACATTGAACCAGGTGGAGGGAAGTTTCTAGACTCTCTGTGTAAATGCAATAATTTTTAAATACGTTAATTAATTATTAATTAAATTGAGTATTAGAAGAGGAGCCTTCGCGCACCTGTTAATTAGGTGTTGTGTGACCTCGCGCACCTGTTAATTAGGTGTTGTGTGACTTTGAGGTCACGGGTTCAAGGTCATTATCACATCATATTTTCTTGAAACAACGGGTCGAATTGACATGGTGGCGGCAGTGTCATGAGCCCAATGGTAATGAATCTTTGTTTGTGAACGCCCGACCTCATTTAAGAAACTCCAATCACTTTCATATTCAAAATTAGTTCTATCTTTTTCTTGGTGGCCTTTATAACCATTGTCAAGGGAAATTCATTTTGTGACGATACTTTTTTTTCTCAAACTCATTGGACCTAAAACACCGCGTGCGTCACCCACATGCACAGTTATAATCAACACAAGGTGAACAAGAACACAAATAGTAAAGAACGACAAACTCGCAGATGAACAGTCACACAGTTTATATTAGCAATAATATGGAAGAAAAACAATAGGAGAAAAGTGCGGGATCTGATAAATGGTACCACGCGAGGAATCGAACACCTCCATGCGCTGAGATAGAACAATACTTACTGCAGTCCGTTGAGCAACAGATGCACAAGGTTCATACACGAGCCTTCGTCGCCGGACGACGACCAATCAGCAGCCACCACCAGAGAGAAACTCTGTCGAGGCCAATTGCACGTGTGCACGCCTCCAACACCAAGTCCGGACCTCTCCGCCTCCACGAGCACAAACCTATCCAAGCTCAAGTTTGTCAAACTTCCTCTGAACTCCGTTGTAGGTCCCCGGAGAGAGGCCGACCAAATCAACTAGCAAGGCACTGCAACAACACCGATGGTTGTACCCTCCATGGCCGGCAAAAACTCTTCCCTCAAAATAGAAGAGAATAGGAGGCAACAATACCTCCTTTATGGGCGAACAGGAGTGGGACACTTTCATCGAGAACAGGCGGCTCCTCCCTAGCGCGAACCGGAAGGACAGGCGGCGGTGATCTTCACTCGATTATGAAGAAGCAAGGCGACGGGCTTCCTCTCTCGCGAATCACACAGGGCGGCGGGCTTCCACTGCTCGGGCTTTCACCAGCCCGGATCCACCGTAATGAGCGATAAAGAATACACCCAACTTCTCTCTACCACCTTTACATTGAACAACCCTCCACCTTTACATTGGTGCTCTGAATTGAATGATGAGCATGCTCGTCATGATCAACTTCAAGGGAAATTCACAAGGATTTGTTCGTCTGAACGGAATTGAAGATCTGAAATTAGAATCTGAGGTTATTTTTAAATGAATTAAGGTCCGGTTCATGCCGTCGTAACAGCTTGATCGGTGAAAATAAGTCCCCGAAACGGAACCTTCGTGTGAATGAGCCGCTGGGGTTGATCGGACCACTTTGAACTCGTGCTAGAACATAAGCATCTTACTTGAAACTAATTATTTGCAAGTGGGGAAGAGGCGCTTGATCTTGTTAAGCGCAGAGAAATACACCGCGAATTTTTGAATGAGTGATGATTAATGGTGATACGAATTGATCAAGCATGTTAAATTGGTTGCATTAAAAAGTTGGTTGCTTTGAATACTATAAAGAGCTATGCTATTAATTGAATAGATATCATAATTAATTAATCTTGAAGTGTAATTAAGCTAGTTAGGTAACTGTCAATATATCCTAACAAAGGCTCCGTTTGGGAGGACTTATTTTCACCAGTCAAGCGGTTACGACCGCATGAACCTGTCTTAATTAAGGCCCGGTTCATGCGGTCGTAATCGCTTGACCGGTTAAAATAAGTCCCCCCAAACAGAGCCAAAGTCTTTGAATGCAAATAATGTACAAAAGCTTATGTTTCTCACCTACAAGGATGTGATCCGCCGTAGAGCAGCAAAAGCGTCCGTCTCTCCTCCCTCATTTTTTGCATCAAAGCACGCGAACCATGTTTCAAGCGATTCAGGACTGACACTAAATCGACTCGAAATGTAATTCGAGTCAAATTAAATCGGCTCAAGTTGAGTTGAATCAATTGTAATTGATTTCGATTCGACTCAATATATATTAAACTACATGCAATCAAATAAGGGATTTAACCAATTGCATCTTTTAGTGTAACAATTCTTTTCATTTTTTTTCAAAGAACTAAATGAGCTCTTATAGCATTATAGTAGGGGGCAGAGTAAATATATATAATGTCTTTTGATTTGAAAATGAAAATAATTAAGATGTGGAATTAAATGTTGTAAGTATAATTTGCTTATTGAAGCTCAGAGCATTGTTTGTTTAGGCTCTGTTTGGCACGGTGTTAAATTGTCATTCCTTAACGCTCACCTAAGGAATTTCATTCACTTTTATGATGATGTTTGTTAGATGATCCTTAACAAATGATGGTTTAACCCATGCGTTTACGACCACCATCACCGTGCTAAACGGAGCCTTAGTGCTTCCGGCTTTTTTGTTATTTTGGTAAAATTTTGTCTTTTAGTAATATTTTTGAATATGTGGACTTTGTTGCAAAATGTTGTTCATATAACTTTTAGCCTTAGGGCCATGAAATGGAGAAAACAAACAAAAAGTTTGTCTTTTCTTCTACCTCTTATTTTTCTTAGTTAGGATCTCATCAGGAGATTGCATCTTTTGGTCATTTTGTTGTTTCCTGGCCCCTTTTATCAGCAATTGTTAGGATTCATTCATCTGGACTACATTGAACCAGTGTAATTGGGATTTGAGGTATCAATTTAAATTCCACTGTTTAGTAACAAAATAAAGGAAGGAATTGGAATTCATACCTGTTACGGATCGCTCAAGACTCCGGTAGACCGGACTAAATTGAACCGTTTTAGCCCGGGAGCGGTCGAGTGTGCAAACAGTCACGGAAAGTAGAAAGCTGGAAAAATGAAAATTTATAACGTGGAAAACCCGTCAACTTGGTGAAAAATCACGTGGTCGGATTGTTGAAATTGTTGAAGTGGAAGTGGGCGGTCTGATTGGGCAGACCGCCAACGGCCTGGCGGATAGGTGTTGGCGGATAACCCGGTTTCGACTGATGTTCTTCTTTTTTATGTTCTGATTCAGCAAGCACCCTGAGAGGTAATCGGGCGGTTAGCTTTGGGCTAACCGCGGCTTTTGCGGTCTGGTCTGTGAGACCGCACAGTCCGCTTAGAGTTATCAGGATCTCTGGCTAGCGTGGAGGCAGGCGGTTAAAGCGGTCTGCGGAGGCTAACCACACTATTCGCTGGAGCCTTCTTGCGTGGGTTGATGCCAGAGTTCGTTGGGTTGTGTTGACTTGTTCACGGTGTTATAACAAGTCTGGTTGGTTGCCTAGTCGCAGGCTGTAGTGTTGGGTGGTCTGGAAGCGGAGATCGCAGAACTACGATGTCTGTTGTCGGAGTCTGACAAATCTTCATAGGAGCGGACTTGGCTCAGGGCACGTGGTCGGATTACTCTAAGTCCACGCGGACTGAGGTTGCTATCCGCTTGGCTATGCAGACTGATCATTCTTGTCTCGGCGTCAAGGCGAACCAAGGCGAGCGCTGGACGCCTTGACGCTTAGGTGACAAGGCGGACGCCTAGGCGACACTAAGGAGAGCAAGTCGCAAGACGCCATTTTTTTTTAAAAAAGGCAATATATAGACTGCAGTTATTATAATAACCGCAGTCTATAGTCTGAAGGATATAGACTGCGGTTATTATAAACACCACAGTTTATAGTACACATGATATAGACTGCGGTTTTATAATAACCGCAGCTTATAGTATACATGTTATAGACTGCAGTTTTATAATAACCGCAGTATATGCTCTGCAGGCTATATACTGCGGTTAATAGAATAACCACAGCTTATATCCTTAAGACTATAGACTGCAGTTATTAGAATAACCGCAGTCTATATTCGTATATAGACTGCGGTTACCATAATAACCGCAGTCTATAACATGTCTGCCATACTTTAGACTGCGGTTATTATAATAACCGCAGTCTAAAACTCCATTTTTTTGATATAAGGTTTACCAAGTACCAACACAGACAGAGATTTTTTTTTCTTCGTAGCAGACTAGCAGTTAACAGTAAGCAACTAAGAATAGCTTCTGATATATGGACAATTAACATTAAGCAACTAACTAAGCATAGCAGTTAGCAACTAAGAATAACTTCTGATATATCATATATGGACAGGTAGCAGTTAGCAACTAACTAAGCATAGCAGTTAGCAACTAAGCATAGCTTCTGAATCTTCTGATATCATGAATTCATGATATCTTCATATCTCAATTCTCAACACATGGTATGGCAAGAAGTAGGCAAGTAGCAAGCACAAATGTTCCAACTTCCAATATCATGTATTCATGAATCATGAATTCATGATATCTCAAATCCTCAATTCTCAAATCTCAATACATTCATACCTATCTAAAATACCATGAAGCAGTAAGCATGTAATAATAAGAAAAAACAATGACAATCAATGGTCAAGATAGACTTCAGAGAAAGCAATAACAAAAAAGAGAACACAAAAATATCATAGTCTAGTATTGTGGTCAAATCCAAAATATCTTCATCCATCAAACAATAGCATATTAGCATGAATAATATTTTTAACATAAACTTTAAATAATCATAAAAGATCAACTAGAATCATTATCTAGTAAGTCGTCATTGACATTGCATGTGTTTGGTTGGTTTGAGGTACTCTTCATTTGCCCATAATTATCATAAATATCTTCATCATCACTGACAAATACAAAATGATCTAAATCTTCATCCCCTTGAGCTATTAGTTCATTTATTTGACGATTAGTTCCAACTCCACTTCGTAAATTTCGAGCCCTGGTTCCAAGAGCTCTCTCTACAGCATCCCATGTGAGATTATCATCATCAAAAACTCAAGCTTCCTCTGGTTTGTTCACCATCCACTCACTACTCCAGTCGAGCTCATCAAGCACCAAAGGGTTGTATTTTCTTCTCTTTTCACGTCTTTCTTGGAATCGTGCGTGTAGACGACGATTATATTAGATGCATACAAGATCATTAAGCCTTTGATGTTCCAATCTATTTCTTTTCGTTGTGTGAATCTGAATCAAGATAATTTCAAACTTATTGGTAAATTAGTAAATATTAAATATTAATTTTTTTATTGAATATTTGTATACTTACAAACTCAAAAGTACTCCAATTGCGCTCACAACTAGAAGAAGAACAACATAAGCCAATTATGCACAATGCTACCTTTGTAAGGTCAGCATTTTGTCCTCCATGTGCACCCCACCAGTCCACTATTCATTTAAGACAAATATAAATTATTTGACATATAAATAATTTAATAAAAAATAAAAACGTAAACAATACTTACTTGGATTTAAGGTGGTTCGTTGCCTAATAGCCATAGGCTTTCCAAAACTATTTCGAGATGCTTTGTAGTTAGTACCTTGCTCGGCAATCTTGTCTTGCAATTCTTGATCGGACACTAGTCTTGCAATAACATCATTGAAAGCATCTTGAAATTTCTAGGCATCATCATTATTTTGTTCCCCGTATTCAAAATATTTGCTTGGATTTATAAACAAAGCCGCCCTATACAATTTTTGCTCCATTTGATTTGTCCATCTATTTTCAACAATCTCAATAATATTTTAAAATAATCTTTCTTTGTTATCAAAATGTTGTTTGATTTTTTGTTTGGCTTCTTCCATTGCAGCATATACTTCAGACATAGCCGGCCTTTCATGTCACAACCCGCATTTTCTCTACGATTACATCGTATCAGAGCAAGAGAAAATACGTGTCGTGATGCCACGTCGTGCAGGGGATAACTACACATGCTCAGGCAAAACTCCAGACTTTAAACTTAAGGAAAATCTTAGATTAATATGAAAGAAAAACAGTTATGATTAATGGCCATATCCCTCGACACGGTGGATCAGCTAGTCCACAATTAAAAGTATATTTATACGCAACAGAAAATACTTTTGGTTAAATTGAGTTGACATCCTAAAAGAGCATAAGTATCCCCGAGGGACGACTCATGGTATGCACGACTCTAAGATTAGTATAGTATATAAAAATGTAGTTTTTATGCTAAAGGAAAAGTAGTGTTTTGGTTTCATAAATATGTTATGCATGAGATACATATAGTAATGCTTTTAGGGTTTAAAATATCTAACATGCAACCTAGCATAAATCCTTCCCAGAAGCAAGTGAACAACAACAAATATGCAAAAAAATAGTAGTTTAAGTTCATAACCAGCATCGCAAGAAGCCACCAGTGGGCGTCAACAACCTGACACGAACCCACTGGTGAGTATGTATATCTAAACAGAAAGGTAAAGAACTACCTCACAAAATCGAGGATCAGCTATCTCCACTACCCAAGAGGCCACAAGCAAGCCCGTCCAAAAGAACTAGCCACTGAACTGGATATAACCTGGACCTGAGGCATTCAAGAAAAGAACACCTCAGCAAGAAAAATAATCAAAAGGTAAATAGAGCATTAGATTCATGAGCAATAAAAAGGGTTTACCAACCCGGCAACAAAAATATTATAAGCACAAGACAGGGCAGGACAGTAAGAAAAGATCAATGTCTAAAGCACAGCAAGACATACCAAGTGCGAGCAATAAAAACAACATGCCCCACAAAAGAGCCTACAACAGCAGCAAGACATATACATATATGCCAAAAGAAAGAAAACCAAAAAAAAGGAAAGGAACTAACGGTCATAACATGTGGGTTAATGGCAGTGGTCAAACATGGATCGGAATACATAACCAAAACCAGATCCAAAAAGGGCTAAGGGGTCAAACAGTGGCAGCTTTAGGGTCCCACACACGCCAACCCAAATCAGGGCAAAAGGCGGTGGCCACAGCTCTCCACATAAAACCACCCCTCCAGAGGCCACCAAAACTCCACCACCTGCCACAACCCAGGAGTCGGCATGCAAAAACTAGCCGAACACCCAATACCCCCCCTAGGGAAAAGGGAAAAGTCACACTAACAATCTAAAGGAAACACACTAACCCAAGGCAGAAACGTTGAGCCCACCTGACGTGGCGTTGAGTAAGCTCCACTCACTTGACGCCAAAAAAAAGTAAATACTTAGCCGCAAAGCCTACGCTGGATGACGGCGTTGAGTGAACTCGGCACACTCAACGCTGTCAGCGCTTTCTACTTAGGATAAACGTAAATTTTAGTTAAAACCGCAGCCTAAACTCTCTCAACGCGTGAAAACAGAGAGTTGGGAATTTAATTCCAACTCTCCCTTCTATCCTATCTACTCGGGGCTACCGCAACTATAATTAAACTACAACTAAACGCAGCCTTATCCTAACTCTAGCTACCCATTGGACACCAAACTGAGACAAAAGGAGAGAAAGCTTGATTTAACAACTCAACCTGCTGCTCTAACTTCTAGGGAGGAAAAAGTATAGAGAACAAAGCTATTGCACAAGAATGAAAACAGAGTAATGATTAAAAATAATTTGGCAAGGGCAAGGGAGCCACTTGCCTCTACTTCCAGGAAAAAAAACATCAACTATCTCCAAAGCTTGGCACCGGCGGCAAGATCGGCCACCTAAAAGGCCAAAACTAAAGCTTTGAGGAAGAAGAAAGAAATCAAAAATTCTTAACTCCTAGAATCAACCCTAAATCAAGAAAAAACTTACATGAAAGGGAAGATCTAGACGAGAGCAAGCGAAATCCGCCATCGCACGAGAAAAACGAGCTCCCTCCCACAAACACCGGCCAAAAACCACCGCCTCCTCTCAAAACCCTTCCGCTAGAAGATCTACAGACTCGGGAACGATGAAAATGAGGAGGAAAAACGGTTCACGGCAAAAAAAGATACACTCAGGAGAAAAAGTATGGGACACGCCTCAGACACGCCCGTGACACGGTTTGACATGCCCGTGTCACGGGGCGTGTGCTCACACATCTACCCACCTACCCACTCGACGATCGTCGATCTCAGCTCGACGGAACAGGAAACACGCCCTGTGACACGCCCGTGTCACAGGCAGTGTACCAACTCAAACACTGCTTGACGATCGTCGAGCGCCGATCGTCGAATAGAGAGACACGCCCCGTGTCACGCCCGTGTCCGATACGACACGCTCGTGACACTGCCGTGTACTCACAAAAACACTGCCCGACGACCCTCGAGCGCAGCTCGATGAACCGAAGGGGGACACGCCCTGTGACACGCCCGTATCATAGGCCGTGTTGCTACCAAAAACACCCGTCGACCGAAATTTTGTCGACCACATAGCCGAGAGCTCTACCCGAGCACGACACGCCCTGGGTCACGCCCGTGACCCAGGCCGTGTCACCCAAACATGCACAAAAAAATAGCTAACTCTTAGCTAAAAAGGACAAGGCACCAGCCTAACAAGCTTGGCCAAACCAGGCCATGCACAACACAACAACCACTACAGCTACCAAAACAAATGTCGAAACGACGTGAAAGCAAACGATCCCGGACTTCGACCAAAACTCGCACCGTAGCTTAACACCCAAGCTACGAAAACAACGGTGAGGTCGAAAACAACATCCGACGATCGCACACTCGGGCTAACACCTCCCGGAGCCAAAACACAAGCATTCCCTAAGAGGCCCAACCGAGTCACCAAAACAGACTCCGACTAGCTGGGGAATCTTGCTAACAGGCTACAACCAGGCTACACAAGGAACCTAAAGAGCTAAGACCACGCTCTACAACGACAAAAGGCCGGAAATGCGTCATCGTAACGTCAATCCAAAATCAAACAAAACAAAGAAAAACCGGGGGCGTTACATTTCATCTACATCTACTAATCGCAAAACGGCAATCAGTGGTTTTCCTCCTTTTAGGCAATCTCTTACTCCATTCCAAAAATTGGTTGAAAGTATTATTTCAACAATCTGTTTTCCGGCTTCAGTTTTTACCAAATTAACGGCATTCCATGAGGGCGACACAAAGAATAATTTCAGCTTCTCCTCATGCTTAAGCACACTTTGTAGAGTAAGGAATGATGTTGCAAATCTAGTTACTGAATGTCTCACTAGATCACCGCCTATAGTAGTCCTTATTGCATCAAGTAAACGAGTGTGTCTGTAGATGAAAGTTGTAATCATTCTTGCCTTTCTTATCATAGTTTTGTTCTGTTACAGCTTGTCTATATCCTCTAGCATGAGATCAATGCAATGAGCTGCACAAGGAGTCCAGAATAATGTAGTTCTTTTTTTCATTAAAATTTTACCAGCTGCCTTGTAATTAGAAGCATTGTCAGTCACCACCTGCAGAGTGCAGACATTTGTAATTATTGAAAGCTGTAGACTATTAAACTTGAAATATGAAAATTACTAAATTAATGAAACCAAAAAATTACCTGAACAACACACTCTGCTCCTATCTCTCTAATCTTACTATCAAGCAACTCTGATAACATTGTAGCATCTTAAATATGACTGGATGTATCTACGAAACCCATAAAATAGGATCCTTCTGAACAGTTGACTAGGAAATTGATCAAATGTCTCCCTCTCCTGTCTGTCCAACCATCTGACATAAGTGTGCAATCATATCTCCTCCAATACGCTTGATAGTTTGTCTTCATCTCCATAACTTTATCTTTTGTATTTTTTAGCAATGAGACTCTCAAATCATGATAACTAGGGCCTTTATAACCAGGCCCATACTGTCCAACTGCTTCAAGCATGACTTCAAAACTTCATGCCTTTGCAACATTGAATGGAATTCCACATTCATAGAACCAATCAGCAACATAACTATCAACTCTCTTTTTCTCTTCAGATGTTCTAAAACATCTCTCGATAGTAGCTTGTGCAGGACCTTTTGTACGTCTATGATCTACTACATCTTCAGGAGCACGCCTCACAAGAGCATCCATAAGTCCCCTTTTTTGTGGCAAGTGGATTACTTTCCTTTTTTGGCACTTGTCCCAGAACTTTGGACAAATGACGTTTTAGTTGTAGATAATGCGACGATACATTTTGTGACCCTGTTGGCTCTCTTTTTTGGTCACTCTCATTGTCATCATCAACAGTCAGATGCACATTGTCCTTTTTTTTAGCATTTAAAGCTTAATACATCTCAGCTGTTATTTTAGAAGTACTCTTCAAACACTTGGATACATATCCATACCTGCCACATAAGTGTTGCTTCAACCTTTTGATATCACCCTTTATCAATCTACCACACAAATTACATTTAACTGTATTTTTATCTTCTAGGTTGGGCCAATGACCATACTTCCAACCAGGATCATTTGACTTTGCTTTTCGTTTAGGATCCGTTTTTTGGATCAAGGTCATTGCTGCCAATGGATGGAGCAAGAGTGTTATTATTTTGGTCTTCCATCTTTCACAAACAGGACCTATAGATTGCAGAGTTAGGTCGGGACAATGAAATAAATAACGGCTAAAGAAATCATCACAATGAACAATTTAAAGAACTCTCAAAGATATGCTCATTTAGAAGAGTCAACAAGACCATAAGACCATTTTCATTTGTTGTACTTCTATAGTATAGACAAGACACTGCATGATAAATCTAGCAATAAAAAAAATGCATTTCTCATTTGTCAATCAAATCATGATTCATGAAACACAATTAGTGATTATATAATGACAAATCTTATTTCTAATATTATCTATTTTCTCCGGCGAAAATTATGTCACTCCATGATAGATCTGCAATAAAACAAAAATGGTTAAAATCAATTCAACATAATTATTACCAATCTACATGCAGTAGACAGTAGAGTAGACATAAGTCACATACCTTTATCAATGATGAAATTGACCCAATTTTAAGAGCATCAACTATATCAATCATGTATCACATGATATAATACACACATTGAATACTATCTGGTTGTTTTGGGCACTACACAGTAACACAAATAAACAATTGGTAAGTATTTTAATTACAAATGTTTAAATTACAATACATATACACATATAAGCTATAATTCTAAAGATTAAGTCCTCAGTTCAAGGAACAAAGGTCAAACTCACCTTGAAGAGTTTAATAAAGACTCTACAACTACCAAGAGTTCAAGAAGAAGATGAGGTTGCATCTTCCAAGACAAGGGAAGATCTCAAATGGTATGGACTGGATCCCACCACCAAGATTGGATCTTCTATGAATAGAAAGAGGATGAACTCCCAAGAAAAATTTCTTTCTGAAATAGTTGAAAAAATGATTCTATGCAAACCAGGAGGACATGATAGGATATTTGCCTACATGTTCAGCCTCTTGACCAGAGTCATCTTCAGGATCAACATTAACTGGTCTGCAGTAATATTTGAGAAGATCAAAGAAAACTTCAAGAAACCAAACTTAGGAAGAATACTAAGTGTATATCTAGCTGAGACTATACCTGAAGTGATGCATCAGACAGCAGGATCTAAGATCAACCACATGAGAAGGATGAATTTAAGAATACTCTCCAGATGGGAAAGGGTGCTAACAAAAAATGTTCCTACTCCACAAAAACAACTACCACAGAAAAGGAAGAAACAAACCCACAGGAAACCTGAATCTTCTAGTGATTCAGAAGAACAAGTGACCTTCAGTTCAAATGAAGAACAACAACAATCTGCAAGAAAATCACCTGCCCCTAAGAATGTAAATGATAGTCAGAAGCAGGGGGAGCAGATTCCAGAAAGCATCATCCAACTGGATCAAGTTCAGGAAGTGCCTCATCAAGGGGGAGCCAATGAGCTTTCTCCAGCTCCACAAAAGGCATTACCTTCAGAAGTTACTCATGAGAAAGAGTAAGCTGCATTAGAAAGTGAAACAGCCACTCAAACTATCCTTGAGGTAATACATGATATTAATCAAACTACACTAGATACTGAGCCAGATACACTAACTGTGCTTCTAACTGATTTTGAACAGACAAACTATGACAACATCCCTGCAAAGGATATAATAATGGATGACACATCTGCATTAGATGATGCCCCATTAACTGTACAAGATACAGATGTTCAACCTATACAAACTCAATAAGAATTCACTCTTGAAGAGTTATTTCCTGATATTCCAGAGGCAAGGACTGTGGGGGAGTTTCCTAGAACTAAGAAGGAGCTGCCCTCTAGTCCTAAAGAGACAGTTGATATAGACAGTTCCTCAGCTTCTGAAGATGATGAGGAAGCCGCAAATGCAAAGAAAAGGAAATTGATGGTCTACAGAAAGAAGAGCTCAAGCTATAAGAGAGCTTTGCAAATAGTCACTCAACAACCAGACCCAGCAGTTGACTACAGTTCACTGTTGGTGGCTCTGCTGGTTAAATTGGATGAACAAAGAGCAGTCATAAGAAATATATGGATGAAAATCACACAGACCTCCAGTTCACCTTGGCTCAAGACATTAAATCAATAAGATTTAAAGTCAATCAGAATAAGAAGGAGATGACAGATTGCTTCCATAAGGGAGGTAATGCTGTAGTTTATTTGGCCAAGCAGCAACAAGAGGCCAGGACTCAAATTGATGACATAGTAGTTAAACAAGGATATGTTCTGGAAAATCAGATAAGGATGAATAATAATTAATCTTACTGAATCACATAATGTGATTGTTACTGAGTTAAAGAATACTGCAACTGTATTAACTGAGGAAATGACTAAAGAGAAGCCAGAATTTGATAAGAAACTTCAAGAAGATTTAACCACTTTCCAATCTGCCATTCAAGCATCTCAAAAGATCATATCTGCTCAGCTACAGAAGTTTAAAGCTTATTATACAGAAGGCAGCAACTACTTAACTGATCAAATCAGATTTCAGAAAGATGATCTCAGGGATCATGTTGAGAGAGAAGTCATAAAGGGAGAGAGGTTGTTAGTCACTGCAGGCTCTGATCATGCCAAATGGATTACAATTACTATCAGAGCCACTCTTGGATATCCTCCCTTGTGTTATGATGATAATACAGCTGAGTCATGCATTCAAGCTGCAGGAATTGAAGGGAGTCAACAAGAGGTAGCTCAAATCATATACCCCCCCTTCTAACTTTGAGGGAATTCAACAAATGGTTCACCAGATGTATAACCCTCTAGAGGCTACTAAGAATGTTATAATTGAGAAAGTGGAAATGTCTGAGGCTGCATTAAAGAGAGAGCAAGAAGCTCAACTTTCAAAGAAAAGAATTAGAGAGCAGGCTGAATCAAAGCCAGATTTTGAAAGATGGAGTCCCACTTCAAGGAACATAATACTCACTGCCTGGCAAGCTGTGAAAGATAAAATGCATGATAGAGGCAAGTGATATTCTGAACTAGAGTAGAACAAGTATCAGAAGAGGCAAGATGCCATATATCAGTTTAAAAGAGATCAAAAAGCTGGGAAGGTACCTGCTACTGTTGTGGAGCCCAGCAAATACATCCCTAAGCCTTACCATTATTTTGAAAGACAGAAGATCAAGACTGAAGAGCTTAAGAAGAAAGATCTTAAAGGAAAGGAACCAGCTGAAGACACTGGATCTAGTGTACAAGTAAGGGTTCAATCTGGCAAGGGAATAGTGATCAAGGAGCTTGATCAATCTTAAGATAGTTTTACTAGAATTTAAACAATGTGTAAATCTATGTAATCTTTTGATTGTTAAACATATTTATAATTCAACAAAACTTTGATTCTTGTTCAAAACATGTTATCATATTTTGTGTTGATATAATATGTTGTTTCTGACTATGAATTACCTTGTCTGAGAAATATTTTCTTTTATATACATCATAATGTCTGTTTTATTATAAAGTGATGTATATCATTGACTAAGAGTTATGACTTCTCCAAATAGGGGGAGATTGTTGGGTACATTGGAAAATGCGTACCAGATTTGGAGAATCCTCACCTAACTCAATGGTATTCATTAAGGTGTATTTGATGTTGTGTTAAGTTTGTATGCGCAGGATAATAAAATGAAGAAAAAGTTTCTAAAGTACAAGTGTCGACACTCAAGAAGCATTGTGTCGACACATGAGAAAGGCTGTGTCAAAACCAGGAGTCAGTTTGTGTCGACACACAGGACTTGTGTCGACACACAGAAAGCTCAGTCGACAACAACTGTGTCGACACCCAGAACTTGTGTCGACACACAGAAAATCTGTCGACACATTCCATAAATCTGTCGACAACAACTGAGTCGACACCAGAAGACAGTCTGTGTCGACACACAAAACTTGTGTCGACACACAAAATTTTGTCTACAACAACTGTTTCGACACACAGGACTTGTGTCGACACACATCAAGTTTATGTCTACAGCAATTATGTCGACACACAGGACTTGTGTCGACACATTCCAGAATTGAATCAAGACAACCACTGTGTCAAGACAAGAAGTATTTGTGTCGACACACAAGACTTGTGTCGACACATTTTACAGAAGCTGTGTCAAGAAGATTATAAAGTGCTGTGTCAACATTATGAGAGTTGTGTCGACATCACCAAGGATTGTGTCGACACGTAGTCTATTTGTATCGACACATTTAAAGGAATATCTCGACACTTTGCTGACTGAGACAAAGTTCATTGAAATATCTGGAGATTTGACAGCTGTCATAACTGACAATGCTGTTGTATTTGTCAGAGCCGTCAGAAGGTTGTTATGAATCGGATCAGCCAGTAACCTTGGATGAAGCCTATATAAAGGCATGTTCTATCAACAGATAGAAGAGAGAACTGGAAGCATCAAAGATAGAACCAATCTTAGAAGAACTAACTACAAGGAGAGGAGTCTTCATCCAGAAATCCAAAGAGGGCAGGTCCTGAATAATCTGAAAGAAGAAATCAGAATCACATCTGATTAAGAAGAAGCTGGATTGAGGATCATCTCTAACTTCAAGAAGATCAACCTTACTTTGTTCAAATTCAAGAAGCTTTGAAGAAGATAAGACAGGTTGATTCAAAAGTTATCTGTTCTATAAAGAACTGATCAAGAAACCTTCATCCCTTTCTCTCTTTACCTGGGTGAAGGATTTATTCTTTTCTATTATCAATTTACTGTGGGATCTATTATAGATCTGATTTGTAAGCCTAAATTATAAATGCTGAGATAGGGCTGAGTGCCTGAGGGAGGGGATTAATATCTCTGAGTTGTAGGCATGTGGAAGAGGCTGAGGTAGGGCATGTGTGCCTGAGTTGTAGGAGTGCGGACTCATGATGAGGTAGGATTCTTTGAGATAATCTGAGTTGAAGGACTTGCTGAAGTCTGAGTTGTAGGAACCATTCAGGGTTCTGAGTTCTAAGATCTGAGGATCTGAGAAGGAAGAAGGAAGTTAGGCCGAATCTAGTATACTGCTAGAATGGCGAAGGGGGAAAATGGATGTACCCATCATTTCGGGAACCACTGTAAAACTGTGTATTCTGTGTGTGTTGTGTTTATTTTTATCTATGCTGTGACAGTGTGCATAATAGGTCTTGTTATTATAAATTTGTCTGCCTAAGCAATAAAAATGAATTGTACCTAGTCACCCTACCCCCTCTAGGTGTTTAGGTCATCTTGAAACCAATTCTTTCACATGACAACATGCCACTCATGTATCTAGGAAGCCTCGTAGTAGGTAGTCGTCTCTAGAGTGCTACAAGCAATAGTAGGAAGAGCAAGAAGTTCCAGCAGAAGTGTAGCAAGGCTAAGGCGGTCGGGAGGACGTCGCTCACGAGGTGGGTTGTGATGTATAGTAGGATCATCTGCAAGACACTCACTAGAGGAGGCAGACACCGAGTCTGGGGGCACTGGAGGTGAGGGGACTGGAGCAGGAGGAGGAGGCTGATGAGTGTAATATTATGGAAGTGGGACAATGAGCGCATCCGAGTGAGAGGTGGAAGGAGGAAGGGAAGAGGGAGGAGATGGTGTGGGCGGTGTCAAGAAGAGAGGAGGTGGACAAACTAGTGGAGTGGGAAGAGTGAGGAACTACACATCGGAGAGAGTCAACGATGAGTGCGAGGTCTAAGGAACGGAGGACACAAAAAGGGTGAGACTCATCAAAGGTGACATCACATGAGATACAAAGTCGACGTGCAACATGATCATAACATCGATAACCAGTATGCTCATTTATGTATCTGAGAAAGACACAAGATACAAATTGAGCAGAGAGCTTGGTACGCTCACGTGAGGAAAGAAGAACATAACACTGATAGCCTTAAACATGCAGATGAGTATAACTTGGGGATCAGGAGTTCAGATGAGTATAACTTGCAGAGAGCTTGGTATGCTCATGTGAGGTAAGAAGAACATAACACTGACAACCTTAAACATGCAGATGAGTATAACTTGGGGGTCAGGAGTACAGACACTCACTAGGATACCGACCCTGAAGAAAAGTGGAGGGTTGTAGGTTGATGAGATAAACAGCAGTGGGGATAGACTCAGCCCAAAAATGAGGAGGAACGTGAGAGGAGATGAGGAGAGTGCGGGATATCTCAATGATGTGGCAATGCTTCCTTTCAGCAGTGTCATTCTGAGCGTGAGCACCAGGACAAGCAACTTGAGGTAGAGTGTCGCAGGTAGCGAGGAGGTCGTGAAAAGCATGAGAGAGATACTCCCCCCAGTCAGAACGGAAAATATGTATGGAGTCAGAGAACTGAGTGTGCAACATAGTGGAAAAGACAACATAAATCTGAAAAACTCAAAGCGAGAGTGCATGAAATACATTCAACAATAGCGAGAATAATCATCAATAAAAATAACATAATATCGATGTCCGCCCTTTGATACAAATGATGCGGGACCCCATACATATGAAAGAACTAAATCAAAAGGACAATAAGACCTAGACTCACTGGACTGATAAGGGAGTTATAGCTGTTTTACAAGCTTACAACCCGTACAAGAGTGAGACCTATCAATAAAAACACAACAAAGAAGATTGGTACTGATGAGGGACGAAAGACGCGAGCCAACTGGGATGACCTAGTTGGTGATGCCACTGAGAGAAGCCCACTGAGGAAAGAGACAGAGAAGAGACTGTCGATGACGATGAAGTGGAGGAAAGATGAAGATCATCAAGGATGAAGACCAACTCCAAAGAGTGTTCCTGTCAGACGATCATGCACACGACAAGTAAACTAATCAAAAATAACAAGACAATCGTGAGAGGTGAGTTGACTGGCAGAAACAAGTTTCATGGATAATTTGGGTATGTATGTCACATCAGGAATATGGAAATGAGTGGTATGAAGAAGGCTACGGCTAGTGCAGGGGAGAATAATGTCATCAGCAACCATAACATTGAGGGCACACGAGACGGGCTGACAGGACAGGAGATGAGTGTCATCATGAGTCATGTGAAAAGAAGCTCCAGAGTCAAGCAACCAGTCGGAAGAGGTAATACCTGCTGGGGTAGAGGTGGCCGGCTGAGAAGCAGAAGCACTAGAAGCATTCCTTGAGCGCACTGAGGCGGAGTAGCGATGTAGTGAACCTTAAGATAGTTATTGGGCAATCTGTTGGCAAGCTCAGAAATAGAGAGTGACTGTGCCATATCAGAGAAATGTGTTGGAGGAGTATCAACAGCACACTATTGACCAGACTGCTGAGCCCTCTGAAGCTTGCAGCACTCGTATTTGATGTGGCTTATGCACTGACAGTAATGACAGCTGATAGGCTGGAAACGAGGAGCACCCGACTGAGCAGTTGATGTCACTGAAGGACGAGGAACAGGCCACACCAGCGCACTGTGACCCGGTGAAGGCAGCAAAGGAGTACTCACAAGGGAGGACTGCGTTGGAAACTCCGAAGCAGCAAGGACAATATGAGGCATCACACCAGAAGATGCAGCAGTGTATAATGAGTGGAGAAGAGTCTCTTCAGTGATTACCAAAGCCAGTGTATCCCTTAAGAGAAGGAGGAGGATCCCGGTGCAAAAGCTGGGCACGAACAGGCTCGAACGAGGGGCGTAAGTGCATGAGGAACTCATACACGAGTTGAAAGTTGCGATCCCGAGAAGTAGTGACACACTGGTGGGCAACTAATGCAGGGAGAAGGAGCAATCTCATCGCACTGACGCTAGAGGTTAAGGAGCTCGGCAAAAAATGCCTGGACAGAATGATCACGCTGATAGCAAGTGCCAAGGGTATGGAATAGAGAGTAGCACAGAGCCTTACTAGAGGGAAAGTAGAGACGACACAGGTGATCCCACATTGCATTGGCCGTATGGAGCTAGTAGACGGCCATGCGAATGGGGAGCGCATAGGTCTTCCAAATGACGGCGATCGCACGGGAGTCAGCAGAGCTCCACTTGGCCATGTCGGAACCCCGGACGGAAGCGACGGTGCTAATCGTGGAAGAATCGTCCACAGAAAGGGGTTGCTGATAGAGGCGGAGCAGGCTCAGAGCCGTCAATGTGGCCCCACAGATCTAGATCGCGGAGGATAACACCAACAATGGCGGACCATGAAGATAAAAACTCCCAGGATGGCACAAAGCACTTTGTGATTTTGGCCAAAGGATAGAAATAGAGGAGAGATTTGGATAGAAGAAAACTCCAATTGGGTTGATACTTTCTCTATTCTCATTCAACTGTATATATAGATTACATGAGAAGAAACTGATGTCATTTAAATACATTAATTGGGGCTGTTTCTAAATATAAGAATTTAATACATTAATTGGGGTTGTTTCTAAATATATAAGAAAACTGAAAACAAAATCAAAACCGTAAGAAACGTAATAAAATGCAGTAAATGGGGCTACCAAGGATTAAATTTCCAATATACTTCCCCTTAATCCATATGTGGCCCAAGGTTGTGAACTCCTAACAGGTGTCACATTATTGCTAGCTTTACCGCCGACAATGCCTTCGTCAGAGAATCCGCTCGTTGCTCATCTGTGAGAACAAACTCCACAACGATCTGCCCTCCCTCGATACGTTCATGAATGAAATGAAACCTCGTGTCAATATTGTAACACCCCAAAAAGGCGTTGGCGATAACAAGATAAAAGTTGACCTGGGCTCGACAAAAATCGTCGAGCGGAGCTCGCCGAAAATCGTCGAGCGGAGCTCGACGAAAATGGTGATCGTCGAGCAGAGCTCAACGATTATGTCCTGTTATATGAAATCTTTCCTGTTCGACGAACTATAGCCTGTTCCACGAACTTACTCCCGACCGACGAAGTTCGTTCAACGAAATTAGCCTGTTCGACGATTTGTTGAAAAAGGAAGATATCACCGAGTGACAACAATGGGTATCACCATATGGTGATAGCGGTAAGAGTTGAGATGTCACTTGACGCACTCGACGCACTCAACGCCTGAAAGCGTTGAGTGGCTTGATATAGCGGGCGACAGTGGATATCGTCGGGCGATAGTGCCGTGTGGCATGAGACACGTGTCTGACTGGCTATTAAGCGGCCAATAAGTGGTGGTTGACCTAGGTCAAAGCGGTGAAGTCGATATCGCCGAGTGGCGACAGTCGATATCGTCAGGCGATAGCGCCAAAGTTGACCAGTCAACTCAAATCCTGGCCTTTGCTTTATTTTGACTGAAAGATCATGTGGCTGGGATTAGTCCCGAGTCCACTTAACCAGAGAAGAATAAGAAGGAGGTTTCATTCTCTTTTCTCTCTCTCTCTCTCTCTCTCTCTCTCTCTCTTCATCTCTTGAGTTTCCTTGAGTGAAAAGGAAGAAGAAGCTAAGGAAGTGCTGGGCTGAGCTTTGTGAGCTCATTGAACGAGATCTTGTGGTCGGAGACCAGATCTGAGGATAGATCCGAGAAGAGGAGAGCGACGTGCTCCTTTCCATCCGCGTAGAAAAGCTTCTCCATGGCTCCGAAGAGAACTACAAGGGTAACGATTTGTCCTGGACAAGTGAAGTCCTTAATATGCATATTTGCATGGATCCCCTCACCAAAAGGTGGAAAAAGGGTGGATTCCAATGGGTAGATCAGTTTGATCCCCATATATTCCTGCATTTAGATCCAGAAATGTAGAGTACGGAATATGCATGCTGTGACAAGCCCATCTAGACAAGTTGGTCTGAATTGGTTATGTTTAATTTGTGTGCTGGAGAAGACTCCGTTGATATACGTGTGAAGCACGTGTGAAATCCGGGTCTAGGGGTGTGCAGGATGCTGCATCAAAGTACTGGAAGCATTTCTAGGAAAACACCCAGAAAAATCACAGTCTGGAGAATTGTTGATATCGCCGGCGATAGTGAGTATCGCCAGGCGATAGCTCCCAGTGAGCAGGAATGTTGTGTGACCTAACTTAAAGAGACCTATGGGTCACTGTATGCAAAGCTGTGAGCATAAAGTGCCCAGCAATGGTGTGTACCAACCTGAAATGATAAAGAGTCGTGTGACTTATGATGAGTATCGTGAAGGCCAATTACTGTGCCATCAAGTTAAGTACATATGAACGACTGGGTCATCAAGTTAAGTGCCTCTGAATGACGTAGTCGTCAGTTAAGTACCTCTAAACGACAAAGTTACCGTTAAGTCATGGACCTCTGAACGATGGTGTACACTGGGGAGCCCGGTACACCGAAAATGTGCCCTGTGTGCACGGGGCGTGTGGTCGTTGGACCAACGTCTGTGGTGAATGGTGCTTAAATGCACTTTGTTATTGTCACTTTATATATATGCTATGTCTTGTTTGCAGGGACGGAGAAATGTTTTCCCCGAGTAAGGGGTAGGATTGTTATAAACGGTCAGCAAAATGCTGACCGTTGTTTTTTTACCATATTTTGGTGGGCCCTTTTGTGCAGTGCTGGAGAGCCAGGTGGAAAGTAGCGGCTTGAAACCCATGTGCTGCAATTGACTGGCCCTCGAAGGCCCAAAAGCGAAGATTTACTGTTTTCATGTGTGGTCGGCCTGCGTGCCGATGTATGAAACCACTTATTGTATATGAAACAGTTGTAATAAGCCTACGGCCGAAACATGTGATGTAATATATGTGTATGTTATGTCATTCCTTTTGTGTAGTGGACATTCTCATTATGAGTGGGTTCTTACATTAAAATGCTTCCCGCTAGAATGCTCTATGGTAGGACACATTTCTACTTGAACTTGGGTTTGGCAACAACTTGTAACCTCCTTACCTATCCATAGTATATGGTGTCGGCCCCGACCGAACCTTATGTCATAGCTAAGCGACGGATGGGGGCGTTACAGATATACTTATTGCGTCCATGGAATACAGGATTCTTCATAAGAGCCATTGCGAATCTATTGTCAACAAATAGTTTTACCTTATCAGACTCCTTCCCGGTCAGGTCGCTTAATAAGCTTTTGAGACACAATGCTTTGCATGCCGTCGTTGTAGCCACCATGAACTCAGCTTCACACGAAGACAGGGCAACCATTTTCTGCTTCTGTGAGTTCCATGATACTAAGCATTCACTGATGTAGAATGTCATGCCCCATGTACTCTTCCTGTCATCATTGTCACCTGCCAGATCAGTATCTGAGTATCCAGTAATCACCTCAGCATCTCCTCCTCTGATATATAAAAGACCATAACCCATAGTCCCTTTCGTATACCTAAGGATCTGCTTGACCGCCTTATGATGCATCACCTTGGGCCTATCCATGAATTTGTTAAGTACATCGACAGCAAAGGAGAGATCTGATGTGTGTGAAGAAGATACCCGAGGCACCCAATAACACGTCGATACACCGTAGCATCCACTGGTTGTTCGTTAGGATCCTTGAATAGCTGAGATCTTGGTTCCATAGGAGACTTGGTGGGATTGCATTCAAACATCCCGAATTGGGTCAACACCTTCTTGTTATAAGACTCATGTTTAATTAAGATGTCGTCTTCTCCTTGTTTGACCTCAATCCAGAGATAGTAGTTGAGAAATCCGAGATCACTCATCTCAAATTCGGACATCATCTGTCATTTGAAAAATACGATCGCACCTGGATCTCCTCCGATCAGGATGAGATCATCGACATATATACCGACGATGACTCATGCTTGACCTGCTCCCCTTGTGTACACAGCTTGTTCTTGAGCACACTTCACGAGGTCGAGCTTCTTCAAGCTTCTATCAAGTCGTATGTTACAGGCTCGTGGCGTCTGCCGGAGCCAGTAGAGTGCCTTGCTCAATTTGAGCACAAAGTGCTCCTTGTATTTCACAATGAATCCCTCCGTCTGGGCAACATAAACTTCTTCCTCGAGCTCCCCATTCAAGAATGCAGACTTGACGTCGAGGTGGTGAACTTACCAGCCGTGAATGGCAGCAATTTCAAGAATGACCCGCACTGTGTCGAGTCTGGCCACCAGTGCAAACACCTTCTCGAAATCAATTCCTTGTCGTTGTACATATCCTTTCACGACGATTCTAGCTTTGTGCTTGATCATGTCTCCATCTGAGTTCTTATTTAATTTGTAAATCCATTTTATCCTTATTGGTTTGTGTCCACCCGGTAGCTCCATGAGGGGCCAAGTTTTGTTCCTATCAATGGACTCTATTTTTGTTCCCATAGCTAGCTTCCTCCCAAGCTTGTTGCCCAGCGGCCTCGCGGTAACACGACGGCTCCTCCGGCTCCACGAGCATGGCCTCTTCTTCCATGTCCTCGTCAAGCTGCACTCTTCGAGCGTCTCTCATGATGTCGTCGATGTGCCTGTATTGGACATGCTCGTCATTGGAGCTGCTGCTCCCTCCTGTCAGTGGTGTGACAATGCCATCTGCCAGTGATTCAACGGATGTCAATTCCATAGGACTGGTGGGGGATGGAGAGGATGTTGTCATGCTTCCCGTACCACACGTCCTGGTTGTTGTCCCTCCCAGCGACACCTCGCCGGCCAGCAAATATGATGAAGAGGCAAGTGTCGCGATCGATGACTCATCTACAAGACTACCTGTAAGCTGCATAAGTTTGCCCTTCGTCGGCTCTGTGATGCACTCCTCCTCGACGGTGAACTCAGGAGGGTCCACATCGCCTGTACATGTACTCCAACACCACTCTACCATTTCTTCAAATTTTATATCACGACATACATGAATTTTTCCGCGTCGTGGATCAAACAGGCGGTGCACCTTGCAGCCATCTTTGACGCCAAGTTGTACCATTGGCTGAGTTCGGTCATCGAGTTTCTTCAGGTGTGTCGTAGTCACCTTTGCATGTGCAGTGCAGCCAAACATACGAAGGTGATCCAGATGAGGCTTCCTTCCATTCCAGGCCTCGAATGGAGTCTGTTTTCCCATGTCTTTGTTGGTAAACGGTTTAGCAAGTACATCACATGTCGCACCGCCTCTCCCCAAAGTTTTCCTGGAACTTTCATACTTTTGAGAAGGGACCTCGTCATTGTCTTCACCATCCTGTTCTTCCGCTCCACCACGCCGTTTTGTTGTGGCGTGTATGGCGCGATGAGGTGCCGCTTGATACCAGCTTCCTCGCAGAGTTGGTTGAATTCAGCGGAGAGGAACTCTCCACCACGATCAGTCCTCAGCGTCTTAATGCGTCGTTCGCTCATGTTCTCGACCTGTAATTTGAAACTTTGCAACACAGAGCAAGCTTGATCCTTCGTCCTGATCACGTACAGCCACATCCACATGGAGTAATCATCCACGATTAACAGAAAATAACTATTACCAGTGAGGCTCGAATTTGAGATTGGACCGCAGAGATCAGCATGTAGCAGCTCAAGTGGCTTTTCCGCACTGTAATTTGCCGTCAACGGGAATGGCTGTCTTGTCTGTTTGGCTACCAAACATCCTTGACACAGTTGGTTTGGGTGTGTGATTGAAGGTACCCCCACCGCCATTTCTTTGTCAACAAGGAGCTTCAATGCATGAAAGTTGACATGGTCGAGCCTGGCATGCCATAGCCATGCCGGATCTTCAAAGTTCACTAGGAGCACACCACCTCCCCTTGATGCAACTCTATTTTGTAAAGGCGATTTTCGGTGCGCCTCACATTCATGAGCAGCCTTGTATGACATTTGTCGAGCACCTGCAGGATATCCTCATCCATGATCACTTTGTGGCCGATCTCGGTAAGTTGTCTGAGTCTCACGATATTACTTCGGAGCTTCGGGATATAGTATACCTCCTGGAGCAGCCATTGTTCTCCATTCCTGCAGCCAAATAGGATTGAACCCTTACCCATGATTTGCACCGTTTAGCCATGCCGAACTTTACTTTTCCGGTGACATTTTAGTTCAGCTCGTTGAACTTCGCCCGGCCGCCGGTCATATGGTTGCTAGCCCCATTGTCAAGGTACCAGACACGAGATGGGTTAGCCTTGCCCTTCGACCTCGCTTTTTCCTCACTCAGCAGGACGGAACCATGCCCTTCTTGCTGTTCTGCCTCCATTTCCTCCGACACTGCAAGCATTAGGGCCCGCTCGGTGTTGTCCGGAAGTGTGAGGTGTGCTTCCTCCTCCTTTTTCGGGGTCCTGCATTGAGATGCATAATGACCCATTTTGTTACGGTTAAAACACTGGATGTGGCTCTTGTCACGGCCACCGCCGTTAGAGCAATTCACACCTACTTTGCTTGGCGCTCTGCCGCGACCACCCCTATCGCGCCCTCTGTCGCGACTATGACTACTCTGGCCGCTGTTGCTACTGTCTACAGCGGCATAGGATTTGCCATCCTTCTTCTGCCGCGTCTACCACTCCTCCTGAGTAAGCAATAGCTGGCTATCGCCCCTACCATTTCCGCCAGATGTGCGTGGACGAGTTCACTCTTCATAAGCCTTAAGCCACCCCACGGCTTCCTCAAATGGTATGGTG
Source organism: Platanthera guangdongensis (assembly GCA_039583875.1). NCBI lineage: Eukaryota > Viridiplantae > Streptophyta > Magnoliopsida > Asparagales > Orchidaceae > Platanthera > Platanthera guangdongensis. The sequence continues at coordinate 176,806,021 of CM077161.1, read as the reverse complement.
TCGAGATCATAGAATTGTTCGATCCCGGCGATCACACTCAGGAAATGATCTGGCACTGAATCAAAAAGATTTTTGATTGATGCGACATCATCGAGTGTCGCCCCGAGGTTTGCATACATGACGGACATGACATTGAGTTTTCATGCGTACTGGTCCAGGGTCTCTCCCTCCTGCATGTGCATGACGTCGAAATCATTCTTCAACGTCTGCAGTCGTGCGTTCTTGGCGTGGTCCGCATCAATGAACCTCATATTGAGACAAGTCCAGACTTCATTTGTCGTTTTCTTCCTTGCCACTTGCATCAGGAGGTCCTCCAGTAGAGCTTGCAGAAGATGCGACCTCGCCTTCTTGTCCTTTCTCGTGTCGACGACCACTCCGTCCGCCGGCTCGATTGCTTCCCAGACGCCTTGATCCTTTATCATTGCTTGGACCCGAATCACCCAGCTCGTGTAGTTTATCGCTGTCAGTTACGGGTAGTGGAACTTCCCACCGCCGATCTCCCACACCGCCTCGACTTGAGGAATGATCGATATCCTTGGCTCTGATACCAGATGAAGATAAAATCTCCAAGGATGGTACAAAACACTTTGTGATTTTGGCCAAAAGACAAAAATAGAGGCGAGATTTGGATGGAAGGAAACTCCAATTGAGTTGATACTTTCTCTATTCTCATTCAACTGTATATATAGATTACATGAAAAGAAACTGATGCCATCTAAATATATTAATTGAGGTTGTTTCTAAATATAAGAATTTAATATATTAATTGGGGTTTTCTAAATATATAAGAAAAATGAAAACAAAATCAAAACTGTAAGAAACGTAATAAAAGACAGTAAATGGGGCCACCTGGGATTAAATTTCCAATAGGCCATGCCTTGTAGTTTCGTCCATCTCGAGGACATCTGTCTTCTGAAGAAAAGCAGAGGAGGCCATAGGGTAGGGCAGTAGAAAGCCCGCAGCTTTGGAGCAGGAAGAGCGCTGGAATAAGAGCTGGAGAAGCACGAGCAGAAGAGGCGCAGGAAGACCAAGCAGAGGACTGGATCGTGAGTGGATCGTCGGGACTGGATCGCGACTGGATCGGGGAAAAGATGAAGACTGAATCAATTGACGGGATGGTGACTGGATCGATCGACGAAGACTGGATCGATCGACGGGATCGTGACTGGATCGATCGGCGAAGACTAGATCGGTTCGATCGTGTGAAGACTGGATCGCGACTGGGAGCAGTGGCACGACGGCATGGGCAGCGGCAACAGACATGATCGATCGGCAAGGAGAGATGGGATCGATCAGAGCACTGCAGCGGGCGCTGGAAACGGCTGTGGTTGGAAACTTGGCTTCGATACCATGATAGGAGAAAAGGTTATCCTTGTATTCACAAGGGAGGTATATATAAGTACATAGGAGGGTGTTCACAGTACCCATGGTGAGCATAAAACAACTCTACTACATAGTAAGTACACTACACCTAACAGCCACTACTCCTACAAGCACACGAGCTTCACAATTTCAACTTCAGCATTTAGTTCCAAGATAATTTACACTGAGCAATGTTATAAGCACACCAATTATCGCTATTGACAGCCCATTTATATTGGCACACCAAATTTTTTTATTTTCACACCAATTCTTTATTGTCACCCCAATTGTTAGAATTGTTAATGACACACCAAAAAGTCAAATTTTTTATTAGATTTTTGACAGTCCAAAAATACATCCAATAGTCCAAAAATATATCCAATAGTCCAAAATACATCCAATAGTCCAAAAATACATCCAACATTAAAAAATTTGAGATCACAAAAAATCGAGTTAACATGTCCGGTTAGCAAATCTCCACCAAAATGTTCTACACCCGCATACATATTAAACCATTCCAAGTTAGCGAGATATAAAATAGAGCTTAACTAAGATTATTAGTAACATTATATACCTTTGATTTAAAATCAGTTTTAACGATAAATGTTTAACGACGTAGATCCAAGACTTCCGTACCTACAAGAGACAATATTATGAAAAATTGAATTATAATAAAGCCAGTTTATTTGCTATGAATTAAATGTATAATCTTGCGTACCTTAAGTATCAGCCAAATTAACTATTTCATCATCTTCACCTTTATAACTAGAATCTCATTGGTTTGCAACTGCAGCGTGATATCTCGTCCACATGCTGATCACCGGCGGCATTGGACAATCCTTTTGCACTAATAACTGAATGAAGTGGTTGTTGTTGACAAAACCATGTAAATAGTCTTCCTAGCCATTGGAGGGCCGAATGTAGTGGCAAAAATGTGAATGACTGAAACTTTAAAAAGTACAACTGCCACATTGTAACATGATGAAATGACTAGTCCCATGTCCGGCATCGTCATCCATTTGTCGAGTGGTGCGGGAGTAGACGTGCAATCCAAAGATGTCAACAACTCGGTCAACCTCACATTCCCATATATGTCGTTGTACATGGACTGATTATTATTTATTTCTTCGGCTAGATCTTGCCGCACTTTATTCTAATTATCACCCATATCCAAGGCTTGACTTACCACTCGGTAACCGCAATTCCCATCTCCTAATACATTAATAACATCAAGTAAATGACTAGTAATGTAAGTTGGCATGTCGGTCGCAATGCATTCAAGAAACCCTTTTTTAGCAGGATATCTCCTTGAAATAAATTTCCTAGCCTTGGCCTTTGAGTTTTTCTTGGTCCCCAATACATGTTCAAATAGTGATAGCTCTCTTTTTGTTGACTTGTAATCGTACTTAAATTTTATTTTACTTCTTTGCGGCCTCCCTTTTCTACGCAACGGCATTAACGACTCTTGTGTCTGAGTAGTGGTTGGCTTTAATATTTCCCGAAGTTTCCTTTTCATTTCATTTATATGGAAATCATTAGTAGTGTTGTATTTTTTAAGGAAGCCATCCAAATCAACTTGTATCACCTCCGCCGGATCCATTTCCTCCTTTATATTTGTGTCATCAACTTTAGATGATTCCAAAGTTAATTGTCGTCAATGCTTGTGAATCATTCATAAGGGATATGCGGAAGATTGGTGAATGTATGACATTAATTCATGAGCACAAGGAAGGCCCATGATGAAGCGCATCTTATGAGAACACTCTCCCGAGTCCAAATATTGCCACTCGTGACAAGTGATTCCTCTTTCTTCATTAATCCTAAGGCAAAAACAGAAACATACCCAAGCAAGTTTGTATATAATGATCATCTGAACCCCGTGTTTACCTGAATTGAACTTTGCCCAAAAGAGTGCCTAATTTGTGTATGTTGCAGAACAAGCATTTGATGAAAGGTTTTTCATATAGAAGATAAACTACAAATAGATACTTCCAAAAAACGCTTCAGTGGCTATGACCGCTCTCTACGCGGTTAGTTGTAGAGTTGTCAAAATGCAACAACTTGTCTATCCATGCAGAGACAAAATACACCTTGTAAGGATCAACCCATGTAGTGACGACATATTTCAGAACATTCGGATAGTTTTCAGCATATTTTGCACACATATCATTTAAACGCATATTGAAATCATGGACAGAAGGTGAGTAAACAAGAGCTGCCATTCAGTCAAAAAAGCTTCACATTATTTGCCTTTCTTGAAATACTTCTTGCAATGAGCCAGTATATTCTTATTTATGTGAACTTGACATAATATAATTTTTGCCTGAGGAAATACCACCTTTAATTATTGCGTTCATTAAAGCTATCTCTCTATCCACTATCAAAACATTTGGCAAGGTGGTTGCATCCAACATACTTTTAAAACACTTCAACGCCCACTTATAACTATTTTCTGTTTCATTAGATATGAAGACAAAAACGACAAAAAATAATAAGTTGGTAGAAGTTTGTCCAACAATGGAAAGCAACGTTGCCTGTAGCGATTAGTCTTATACGTGCAATCCATTACAAAAACATCCGGAAACATATTACACAATCTGATAGATGTAGGGTGAGCAAAAAATAAACTTTCCAAACTGCAAGTAGAAGGATTCACATGATTGTAGCTACTGTATTCTGCATCTCTAATACATTTGTAAAGAAATTGGATGGGGGTTCCACCATCTAGTTCTCTCTTTTGCAACTTAACCTTTTGATTGTAAATAGTTCTCATAATTGAAGCATTGTTGCTACTTCTATTTTTCAACGATGAGAGTATTTTCCTAGGCTTCACACCGGAGCCGTACATCTCTTCCACTATCCGTTCTTCTTCTTTAGTTAATCTAGCCGCATAGCTATGTGCCTCTAAATGAACAAATTGATGATTATGTTTTCCATTTTTAACATCAATTTTCCACTCATCACCACATGCATTCATTTGACCAAGTAACAAAAATTGACACACACATCTCTTCGAACTAGTTTTTCTTAGGTTTTTCTTAATATACTCCTTCCTTTGTTGATTATCACGAGCAAATCCGGATCTATCACAACCCATAAAAATCCTAGGCTTAGGTCTCCATCAATTTTGTCTGCTCTTTGGATGGTGACAACGAAACTCAAGCCTTTGACAACATCACGAACCCACTCAAGTAGGCTCTCTTTCGTTTTCGTAGGAAAAACCATATCAGTTACAAAATTCATTCATACATCGATTTCTATGAAAATCGACGATGGCTCTTTAACTACATGGGGAACAATTTCCATCCTACAAAAATCACAAGTTCACAAAAAAAACACTCAAAATCTCATGCATCCATTATCATTCAAAAGGAAACCATAACTATGAAATCAAAAAAAATCCTACACGATCACAAAATCCCTATATCGATTTTTCAAAAACAACACCTTCAATCATTCAAGATCTACATATATTCAACATCATTAACTAAGTTTTTCAAGGTATTTGCATGAGAATTTAAGATTTGGAGGAGAGGGATGAAAAATTATACCTTAGGGTTTGGGGGTAGAGCCAAATAATCCCAAAATAACTTTCAACACCTCACAATAACAGCTTTAGATGGATAAAATCCTGAATACACCGCTGAGTTCGCTGCAAAAATGGGAGAAAAAAATGAATGAAGGGTTAGGGTTTGCCCTAGTGAGGAAGGAGGCCAGAAAAAATGGGGGATTCGGGACTTACATGAGAGGAAGGGAAGAATCCCGGTGTCGCCGGCGAAAAACCGCCCTCCGGCGGCCTGCTACAAGGCCGCCGTTTCCGTCGTTTCCGTCGCTGGGAAGGAGGTCCGCCGTTTCCGTCGCTGGGAGTCGGAGTCGGGGTCGGGTCGGAGTCGGGGTTGGAGCGGAAGTCGGGGCCGCCGTTTCCGTCGCTGCGAAGGAGGTCGCCGTTTCCGTCGCTGGGAGTCGGAGTCGGGGTCGGGGCCGGCAAAAGCGGGAGAGAGAGATATAGATGTGCGTTTAATGAGGGGGGGGGGGAATAGTTTTAGATTTTATTTTGCTTTCAAATTGGTGTGAGGATGGTTGTTTTAGGTGTGCCGCTAACGTTGCTCTTTACAGTCAACTACATGCACTATGCAAATGTGCACAAATGCAATCTTTTTTCTTAAAATCAATGCGCTCTTCTTCAGCCCAAGCGAAAAAAAACAGAGAAAAATCAATCTGTTTATCTTTATGACTCCCATACCTCCTCACGAGAAACCCCAAAAAAGAAGAGAAAAAAACTTCGATCAACATCTCCTCAATCAAACAAGGGGTTGAAACCATTTAATTTCAACTCATTTTCAACTCTTGTTGAATGACAGACTCGAAAGCAGCAACAAGCAGCGATACCTTCCTCTTCCTGGCCGGCGACATTCTTCTGAGTGTCTGTCGGAGAGCATAGTCTATCATCCACTCCTCAGCCGTCTTTCTTTCCTCCATTGGTTGATGCTTGAGGTTGACTTTTTCGGCCGCCGCCGCCTCTGTTTTTGGTGGAAGAAATCTTGGTGTTCCTGGATTGAACTCTCTTGCATTATTTTCATGATTCTCTGTCGGTATCCTTCTCATGGTGCTGTTGAACTTTGCTTTAGGACTATTGGACAACTTTGTTAAGGGATTTTTTGAAATGAGTGATGTAGAATTTGTTATTTTCTCCTTTTCACATGCCAATTCATCAGAGATATCTCCATCAGTGTTAGATTTTCTTGTGACCTTCAATTGGGATTCATGTTTGGAAGATTCATATAATCCAGAATTTGCTATTTTCTCATCACAATGAACTTCCAATTTGGGAGATTTAGGAGTGTCAACTCTGGATTGTAAGCTTCCATTTGCCAAAACCTTACACTCTTCTTCCTCATTTTCAGGGAATATATTTGAATCAGCTTCAGCTTGCTTACATGTGCTCAGAGGGATGACCTTTGTGTGACAAAGGAAATCATCAAACTTCTGAGGGGAATTTGTCATTTTCGCCTTGGTATCACGCTCCTCTTCACGATGAACTTGCAATTTGGGAGAATTAGGAATGTCAACTCTGGATTGTAAGCTTTCATTTGCGAAAACTTCATGCTCTTCTTCCTCATTTTCAGGAATATATTTGAATCAAGTTCAGCTTGCTTACATGTGCTCAGAGGGATGACCTTTGTGTGACAAAGGAAATCATCAAACTTTTGAGAAGAATTGCCATTTTTGCCTTCGTATCACGCTCCTCTTCAGGATGAACTTGCAATTTGGGAGAATTAGGAATGTCAACTCTGGATTGTAAGCTTCCATTTGCGAAAACTTCATGCTCTTCTTCCTCATTTTCAGGAATATATTTGAATCAAGTTCAGCTTGCTTACATGTGCTCAGAGGGATGACCTTTGTGTGACAAAGGAAATCATCAAACTTTTGAAGAGAATGTTGTGGATATGGCCATGCAGCTGCTTCATCGCTGTCAATACTGTAACTTGGCTGCAAGCAGCTGGATAAGTTGGTTTCTCCTTCTGAACTTCCATGCTTTTCAATTTCTAAATATTCTCCTTGTAGTTCATCAAAGACTTCGATCTCTTCCATGGAAATCTCGCTGTTCTTATCTTCTTCATCATAATCCTCAAAGCTTGTCACAGAGTAGGAATCTTGCAGCTGATTTGATTTATCGCAATCCTCCAACATCATCCCATTGATTCTGCAGACAATATCCACTATTTCAACCTCATCCCCACTTCTTTCTGCGCCTTTGGTGTTTTGGTCATTTTTGCTTCCAGATGACTTCTTTTTCTGGTTCATACGATTTTGAACTTCAAAAGACTGTCTTTTTGACAGTTTTGTTCTCAAGAAACACTTGACCACAGGCAAAGGTGCTTCTTGTTTCTGATTATGTAAGGAGCAGTATGAATATGTGCAGAGCTTCACTTTTGGTTCATTGAGTTCCAAAGAATCTGAATTTCTTGCAACTTTAATTGCGGTTGAGCTGGTTGCCCTGCTTAAATTCATTGTGTGGTGAATGCCCGCCCCTGAATTCTTCTTCATAGGAGACCTCAATGGCTTCAAACTCAAACTCTTTTCCAAGTCCTTCGCTGCGGAATTTGGAGAGGCGGGTCTCGGAGAAATGGAATTCTGAGAAGAATTCTTCGTGTTTTTGATCTTACTGGACGAAGATGAAGAATCAATTCTCACCTGAAGTTTCTCCTTGGATTTCAGACAAGTAGATGCCTGGATTGGGGCTTCGGTTGATGCTAATTTCATCGATTTCTCCTCCCTGTTGAGCTTCTTACTTGGATTAGAGCTTGGAATCATGGTGACAAAGGGGTGTTCTAAGATCAAAGGACTGGAAGAGATTCTCCCAATATTTGAAACTCAGGATTGCTTTGCTTTTTATGCCGTCTGCTTGCTATATTTTATTTCTTCTGGGTCTAGCCAGGCCGGCCTTCGCCGGAGTTGGTCTAGTTTAGTTATTTTTTTCAGTGCCGGTTTGGATCGGTTGTGGAAACTTCATTCATTTTTGTTTAAAATTAGTTCTTTTTTTCTTGGAGGTGGTCATAACTGAACGCATATTTCGTTGCGGTGACGTTTTTGTCTAAATTTATTAGAGCAAAAATGTCGTGGCAGACAGATTACGGTTTGTAATAATTGTGTTTTCGACCACCACTGCTCTGCCAAACAGACCATCAGTTTGATGTGTAGCGTAGTTATGTTGTTGCCCCTCGCAAACTTCCGTCAAACTCCTTTCTTGGTCGGGGATATTTTTTTGTAATTCACTCCAATTATGTAATCTCCATTATTCCGGTATTAATGGAGGATTTCTTTGAATGAATATTTGATCACCTTTCATTATTACCGCCAACCTGTTTTGGAGACCGCTCCAAATTTGGCATCATCATTAATCTGGTGATGATGGAGGATTTAGGAAGAGATTGATCATCTTCCATGATGGCTGTCATACATATTTTGGGTTTCTTCCACCACCTATATATAGTAGTGTGACCGTCCATCCAAGTACTGTAGTGCAGCAGTCAAATTTTGGTCGAAGATCGCCGACTTCTCTTCGAAACACCTACCGCCGACTTTCTCTTCCCGTCGGCCGCTGAATCGGAGGTCCTTCTTTCCTTGTAGCTGGCACTCGTCTCTCGCTGCCGTCTTGATTTCTCGTCGCAACGCGTACGGCCGAATCTTGGAGGGTTTGAGATTTTTCATCTTCTTTTTCTCGATTCAATTTTATTCCTCCATTTTAGTTGTATTGTATGTTTGAGAAACTATTAGTGGATTATCTCTACCTGCACGGTGGACGTACCCAAATTTTTGGGTAACCACTTTAAATCTTGTTGTTCTTCTTTTGTGTTGTTTGTTTTTTTTTTTGTGCATTATTATTATTTTTCGTAACCACAATTTTGGTCGCTAGAACATTATTTTGGCACAGGAGAATTCAACTGTACTCGGAACGACCGTTTTCATAACAAGTGGTATCAGAGGAGGTTCGATCAACGACCGTTTTTGACATTCCATTTCGAATTGGGTCAACGATGGGTGACGACATCGGTCCGCTCCCTATCTTATCAATCTTTATCCGTGAATTTATTCGGTCCCTTCGGTCTCCGTGCAGTTATCTCAAATTTGGCTACTATGGCAATTTCCACACCATCTGCGAAGTTTGAAGTTACGAAGTTCGACGGAAAGCGCAATTTTGGCATATGGTAGGTCAAGGTCCGAGCACTACTGGTTAAGGAAGGTTTACACTGTGTCCTGTTGGGGAAGGCAAATAAAGAATGTTGAGGTTACCGATCGCACGTGGGAGGATTCAGATCTCAAAGCTTTGTCCACCATACATTTTTGCTTACACGATGATGTGCTATATGGAGTTCTTTCAGAGATGACTGTCTCTAGTCTTTGAGCAAAGCTGGAGAGTATCTACATGACGAAGTCTCTCTCCAACCGCATCTACCTCAAGAAACAGTTGTATAAGTTCAGCATGAAGGAGGGTTCCTCTCTACACGACCAACTGAATAGTTTTAATAAACTGTTATCTGAGTGTCTCAGCATGAATATCAAGGTGGAGGAAGAGGATAAGACAATTATTCTTCTGAACTCTCTTCCAAAGTCCTATGAGGGCATGGTCATTATCCTCACCCACTGTAAGGATATTTTGAACTTGGAGGAGGTCACAACATCCTTACTCTCATATGACATCGAAAAAAGTCGTTCGACTCAGACATTGCTGAAAGCTCAACTTTATTCTCTCGAGCTCAGTTTGGTTCAGGCAGAGGAGGCAAGTTCAAGAAAAGTTCAGTCAGTTACTGCAACTACTGCAAAAAGAAGGGCCATGGAATAAAGGATTGTGAAAGTTTCAGAACAAGGAGAAGGGGAAGATCCCTGGTGATAAAAAGGAAATGTCTGTCGCATCCATATACCTTGAGGATGTCAATGAGGACGTCTTTTAGTACTTCTTTGCACTTATCCCTTTCTTTGTTTTTGGTCTATTTTCTTCCTGTTTTTTTATCCTTTTTATTTCGTTTTATCTCTTTTGCTTACCATAATTTCTCCTATGTTTTTCCAAGTAAAGCTATCTTTATGCTTGTGTTTATATAACTCTTATTTTGAGTTATTTCCTAATCAAGAACTTCATTGTTGAATGTTTTTTATCCCCCTATTACCTAAGCTCTTTCTTTGGTACTCCTCATTTATGAGCTTAGAGTGTGTCTAGTCAAACCTTATTTGACCAACTCTCATAGGGTTCATTTTTTCTTGCTGAGGTCAGTTTGTTTGCATTCTTTTCTTGCTGTGTCTGCATTTTCAATTTCTCTCTCGCGCGCACATCAATGGCCAGAAGTCTTGACATGTTCAGTTTTGCTACGGGAGACCACTGTTGGAGGTGGAACAATTGGTATTTTAGCTCACGGTGGAGCATTTTTTGAGTCAACCACGTCAGTCCAGTTTGTGTGCCACTCAGAATCAGAGGAGTTTTCTTGTGATCCGTTCTCGGCCAAAGTTCATTCAGTTTGTCTCTTTGGCTTTTGGATCTTGGTGACCGTTGGAGCATCTTGGAGTTATCTCAGTCAGGTGGAGCTTGTCATGGGAGAGGCGTCAATTGGAGATTGTTATGGTTGTCGCCCCTCTCAATCTTCGCCAAACTCCTTTCTTGGTCGGGGATATTTTTTTTGGAATCCACTACAATTATGTAATCTCCAGTATTCCGGTATTTATGGATGATTTCTTTGAAGTGATATTTGATTACCTTCCATTATGTCGCCAACCCGTTTTGGAGAACGCTCCAAATTTGGCATCCTCATTAATCTGGTGATGAAGCAGGATTTTAGGAAGGGATTGATCTCCTTCCATGATGACTGTCATACCTATTTTGGGTTTCTTCCACCACCTATATATAATGGTGTGGCCGACCATCCAAGTAGTGTTGTGCAGCAGTCAAGTTTTGGTGTAGATCGCCAGCTTCTCTTCGAAGCACCTACCACCGACTTTCTCTTCCCGTCGGCCGCCGAATCAGAGGTCCTTCTTTTCTTGTAGCTGACCCTCGTCTCTCGTCGCCGTCTTGATTTCTCGTCGCAACGCGTACGGCCGGATCTTGGAGGGTTCGAGATTTTTGATATTCTTTTTCTCGGTTCAATTTTATTCCTCCATTTTAGTCGTATTGTATATTTGAGAAACTATTAGTGGATTTATTTCTGCCTGCACAGTGGACGTACCCAAATTTTTGAGGAACCACTTTAAAATTTGGTGTTTTTTTGTGATGTTTGTTTATTTTTCGTGCGTTATTATTATTATTTTTTAACCACAATTTTGACGCTAGAACATTATTTTGGCACATGAGAATTCATCTGCACTCGAAGTCGAAACGACCATTTTCATAACATAGTGTAACCATGTCTACTTCAACGCAACCTGTGTTTTTCATAAATGCGCTCACAACCACCACTGCTTTCCCAAATAGGGCTAGAGTGGGCGCCGAGAGACAACTCGGATAAGGGGCAAATCAGGTTAACAATAATGAACCCCAACGTCCAAAAGTACACTTACATGAACAACTAAGAAGCACCACTAATTCATGCATGTTAATTAAACTCTTGTCATTTTAAGGTTTAAGTAATTTTTCAGAAAACTATAATCCACCTACTTTTTGTAACAACTTCTGTTCTAGAACAAGTAAATAGCATACTGCTGATGCCCGCAAACATAGCCCATCTTAAGGTGAACTACATAAATTTGTGTCTACTGTGTTATTTTTGCTTACTTTATTTCATTTTACTCCCAATTTTGCAACAATAGTGCAGAACCAAATAGTTGGAACGAGGCAAACTTACGCATACATACCGTTTGTTGAAAATTTGAAGTGAGGTCAGCAGATCGGTAGGTCGCCTGGTTGCACGGCTTGTTGTTATCGTCAGACGATATCGCCTATCACCGGACGATAGCTTTTTTTTGTCTGCCTTGCGTTGTTGCTACCCTAGGAGTTACAGTCTGAGTTCGGCTAACCGCGAAGTCGTGTGGTTTGGGTTGGCAGACCGCCCACCTTGTCATGGTACTTGTATCGCTTATGGAGGTGACTATATCCTCCTCCCCCGCCTATAAATAGGGGTCCCGATCCACTCAATTGTATATTGGAGCATCGAGAACTATTGCTTGATGCAAGGTCGCGGATAGAATTTTCCAATCTGCACGACAATGCGTTGAAGCCTTCTGATAAGCTAGTTTGCGAACTATGTGAATTGTCTGGGTGGTCTGGTGACTTTGTCTGGCGATTAAGTTAGTGTCCCAGCATCAGGGCAGTAGGAGGCAGCAGTTGGCGGCCAGAAGCTATCGCAGGGCGATATCGAAATCACCAGGAGATATCGGAGTTTGGCGATCTGGGCGGTCTCTCCTTGGCAGTTCTCAAGCAGACGGTCTGAAGATCTGTTCACGCAGTCTGGTTTGGTAGTTCGCGCTAACTGGGCGAACTGGGCGGTTTGATTCTAGCACATGTCAATAAAGGTTGTCTGTGCGACCTCGTCGCTAGAGGTGCGACCTCGGCGGTCTCAGTTTTCAGCTCTCCAGTTTGTACTTAGTCTTTTTTGATCTTCATCGGGTGCAACGCGAAATCATATCTCGCACTTGTATGTCTCGTCTTGTAAAGCAGTGAATAAAGTACAAGTGTTTCTCTTGCTCTTCTATTGCCAGTGGTTTACTTCTCTTAGTTGGTTGAGAGTGGTCTTGCGACCTCCTGTCATAATCTTTACATGTATCAGAGCAGGGGGCACGTGGCGAGGGGGTTGTTGAGTCATGAGTGTGCCACGAGGAATGGACGATAATATCCGAGCTTGTGGACTCGAGGGTCGTTGAGTCATGATTGTGCCACCTGGATTGGACGTTTCGATGTCTGGCATTTTGGGCAAACGCGCCGGAAGGAGGATAAACAAATGAACCTCCGGCGGCGTTTGCTCCGTTTCCACCCGCCCGCCCGCCTTGAGAAACGCCCAAAAAAGCTTCGTTTGGAGCAGCCACCTCCCCCCTCCGGTTCGGTTTCCACCCGCCGGATCGACCTGCCACCGCCGAACCAAATAGCCTTAATATCACATCACCTAACGTTCTCCTTGCCCTGAATGTATAAACGGAGTGGCCACTACTCCCCTAACCGTGTGATTTTGTGAAGCGACATCACAAAATATATTATAAACGATAAGTACAGCTGTAGAAATATGCGGCCATTTGGCATGCGGTCTGCTGGGCTTCAGGTTTTTAACCAATTTCAAAGAAAAGAAGAGAAGATGCATTTTGGCTGATTCATGTCTTGGTTTTCTGGCTTTTGGAAAAGTCCAAACGTTTTTTCCGAATAATTCACGTTTGCCAGATGTTCGGAAACGCATTCTGCTAACATCTTGCAGCTTTGTAGGGCTCATCTCTTCTCCATTTGGAGAGCAATAGGGGCCATTCCTCTGTACTATTCCAGAGGTTTTAATTTAATAATTACTAATTAATAGCTACCATTTCAACCAACTATTGTGGGAATCAATCCCCTTTACAATCACATTTACATGATTGTTTGTTGCTTCTGAGTACAATAGGGCGTTTGGTGCGGCGTTTTCGCTACCGCGAGTTTAGACAAAAATGTTGATGTCATAAAATTCGTATAAAATATGTGTTTAACGTGATAATGATTATGTCTGTCATCAAGAAAAAAAACTAATTTCGAACATAAAAGTGAATGAAGTTCCTTTGGTGAGACACGAATGACGGTTCATAACCACCGCGTTCGTGTCCGCCACCATGCTAAAACGGACCCCTAATCATCTACGGAGCTTTGGGGGTATGAATACGTCTTCTTTCGTTGTAGGTGGGCTTTAATTTTCTGCTACGAGTCACTGAGTCTATGCTTGGGACAGTGGTGATGGCGTGGTGACGGTGGGAAGAACTCTATTCCCACCACCAGCGTTGTTTTGAAGGAGTTTTGGTTTACCGGTGATGGGAAAAGTGCTTGTACCAGAAAGGCATTTTCCGGTATTTTTTTGGAATGCCGGGAACCTCTCACTTATAGAAAAGCTACGATCGTATGTCGCCCTGAAGAACTCCATCATGATCGTAATTTTTTATTGATCGCTACATACAATCGTAATTATATATATAATTACGATTGACAGACACACGGGGCTCAGCCCCTACGGCTAATCGCGACAATACTTCTGATGAGGTTCCCTCTAAATTTTTTAAGTCAAACCGGGAGGATTTCGATCAAAGACACGAAGGGAAGCCAACCCGTCTGAACGAGTCGCGCGCACCAAGCCGCACTCACCTAGAGCCCCAAAATCACCCTGAAAGAAGGGGCAGAGCCAAGCACGAACACTCAAGCACAACGCACTCGTGCGGTGCACACGGGTGTGTGCTCCCTGCACGTGCGCACTCCTCGCGCGCGCAAGCTGCCGACGACCGCCGCCGCAGTCGGGAACTTACCGGACCGCCCGGAGGCACTCTCGTCATTTTAGCTAAAATTGATGATCCAGTGACCGAAACGGAGTGATGAAATTCGCCAGCACAAATTCCATCCCGACGCAATTATCAACATATCCCTCCAGAAAACTATAAAAATGCCCCTAAGCCATCATTTGAAGACAAGCAGCTCCAGAGCCTAGAGAGAACTCTGAGATTTTCCGACGAGAGCGTGAGACTTAGATCGCTTCTCCGCTCGAAATTCCCTCAATTCCCACTCTAGTGCGAAGTCAACTACAGATCTCTAAAGTGCGTCATTCTTCTCCACAGATGTTGAAACCGAGACTCAGTTTCTGTGGAGTTCACCCTCAGGGAAGGGATGATCACACACTTACTTCTCTCTCGCGAGCCGAACAACAAAGGAAAAAGAACTGGGAACGGACCCAAGGGCTCGGCGTGGAGGTCCCACCACACACCTGGAAGATCTTAGAACACTTCCACTCATTAGCCAAATTCCGAGCTAAGGATAACTCAGAAAGCGCAAGAAGTCCGGGCACAAGAAAAACGTATCTTCTTAGGTGCCCCTTGAGTCTATTTATAGTTTTCTGAAAACAGTCTGCCAACAACAAATATCCGCTGTTCTAAACAGCTATACGCAATCCAAAATGGTCTGCCAATAGTGTAACTCCGCTGTTCTGAATAACTAAATGTAGTTCTCTAAGCGCATCCAGGTAATTTTGCCTTGGAACCCTACTGGTCGAATGATCTGTGAGGGAACCACTCGGCTGAAGGGGCGAATGCCAGGAGCACAACGCATTCGCCGCTTTGAAGCTCTCTGGGGGGCGAGTGCTTGGCTGGGCGACCACTCGCCCAGCTTAGCGAGAACTGGTCTCGTGTGCGCGCTTAGGCGCGAGATCCTTGGGCAAGTGCTAGATGAAGATTGCACTCGCCGAAAGGTCAAACCACCCCTCGCAGGGCTGTGTGTGCCCCTCTTTAGGCCTTGGGCGAGTGCAAGCCAAACTGCCTGACTCGCGCATCTGATGGGGTCCACTCATCGAATATGGGGTTGTACACAATCTTCGATGTTTGTTTGTGAGCTTTAATAAAGCTCAGAAAGAATCATCTAGCCTCACATATTGGATGGGTGGATGCTGACTTGGAAGAAAATCTTCTGTGGGCCCCTCCATGGACATATAAATATCCGGGTAGTGGCAAATGATCTCTGCCTTAATCCTCTGTCTCCGCTCTCGCCTCTAATCATGATGTCGCTTTCCAAGGAGACTCTAGACCGCCTCTACGCTGTCCAAGACAAGAACAAAACATTGATGGACTCACTCGCCCCCTGGCTCTCTCGAAGAGCACCCGTCATCCCCGAATATGAACAAAGCTAAAGTGGTCTGGCGCGACCCAGCTAAGGATGAGTTGACCTCTCAAATTCCTTCCCCACCCGAGACATCCTTGTTATTTGCATTCGCTTAGCACTACTCATACCTTTTCGTTGTCGAGAAAAAATGTTGATTTGGCGTATCTATTTGCAGATCCCGCCGCTGGAGAAGGAAGTTAAGGAGACGGGTGCCAAACCGAACTTGCTGGGGAATGGACACGGCCAGGTGGCCCGCGAGATCAACCCCAACCCCCCCCCCCCCCCGACTCGATGTTCCTGCGTAGGAGAAATGTAAACCTTCTTCTAACTGTTAACCTTTCATCCTCCGGCTTACCTGTCTTTTCTTTGCAGCTCCCGTTTTTGGGACTTCAGGGTTAAGAGTTCCAACACCGAGATCCTTCGCTCGCGAGACTCCTATATATCTCGCCTCGACTCTACCCCCAGCAGGTGTCACCCCCAACCTTCATTCTGAACCAACAACCTTCCCACCAGGCCTAGGGAAGAGAAACATATCCTTCGACACCCCCTTTGAGGGGCGGCCTGGCATTTCTCACCATCCTTCTGATAAGTACACGGGTACCGGATCAGGTAACGACTTTTACTATCTTTCGCGGGAGATGCGAGAGTTAAGCATATGTAACACCATTTATCGCAGGTTTTCGCGAGATCTCCACTGATGTTGATATCGATGAGGAGGATGTCTCACCCCTTCCTTCTCCAGATTCAATTGCTGATTACCTAGGCAATCCAGAGGACGTTGTTGGGATGAAACGGTAGGTGGCCGAGATATTACACAAATATCACTGCTGCTGCGGGAGATCGCTAATCGGGTGCGGGAGAATCAGGAATCTGTTGAGGAGCGGCTTCTCAGCCTGGAGAATAGCTATACATAACTAATTGCCAATCTGTCGGAAGAGGTCGGTGGCGAGATAGAATATCTGACACGCCCGAAATAGGTATACGTAAATTACGCAAGTGCACGTGCTGGATCAAGTAATAAAGAGTGAGTGAAGATCGTTCCCACTGAGAGGTGATTAATCTAAGGCTCACAAATACTATCTAGTCCTTTTTTTAAATCCAAGTTAGATGATTTGAATGAGTTTAAAGATAAATAAAATTCTAAAGGAAAATTACTAATACTTTCTAAAATTACTATTTATCAAATTTGGTGGAAAACGGTCTTGTATTTTGATTTACTAAGTCTATAATAATGAATCAAAAGAATATGTTTATGAGATATCTAGGTGCATTTTCCTGCAATGATTTTACGGTAGAGATTCGTATCTCTCGATATCGAAAATCAGGCATATCCTTCCTTGAGAAGGCGATCTTCTCCTCTAGGGGCGGGATTTGGGATGTGGAGCCAACGCTCCTTCGATACATGGTGCAGAGGCTCGCCTTCTGGGAAGCCTCAATCCCCACCCCCATGGATCACCCCAATCCCTCCTCGGGTTCCAACATCCGCCTGGTCTTCGTACCTGTCCTCCTCGGCCCGAGGCAGGAACTCCTCGATCTGCACCTCCCGGCGGTCTTGCTGCTGTTGCTTCATGTTTTCTCTTACCTTGAGGAACTCCGGGCACGTGGCTGTAGTGTGCCCCTCCTCCTGGTGAAAGTCACAGCAGTGTAACTCCACCCTGACTTCCATTCTCCTCCTCCGTGCTCCTCTCCTCCTCTCCCCTGGGGCTATAACCATAGCCTGATTTTGATCGGGGAGAGGGGGTCTTTGGGCTTGCCTCCAACCTGGAGGGTGAAACTGACCCTGGCCCCCCTGGCAGTTGTCTCCATGGAAACCTCTCCGCGGCCCCTGGTCCTGTCATTCCGGCCTCCAACCTAGCTGATGGTTCGGCTCCTGGCGCCCCCACCTGGGCTATTGCTATTGCTGTTGTTCCCTCTGTCGGGGTTCATCTCTCCTCTCCTCCTGACCTCTGCCACCTCTTGGCTCCTTCTCCTCCTTCGTGGCCCACCTGTCCAGCTTCGGGGCAAACTCCGGGTTCGATTCCTCCATGTCGACCTCCCTTGCTGCTCTCTCCATCAGTGCTTCAAAGGACACTATAGGCGTCCTCTTCAGCTCCATTCCAAAGAACCTCGGCTGAAGCCCAAGGGTGAAGGCTACTATTATGGTATGTCCTGACATCTCATGCACATGGAGAATCTCCTCCTGGAACCTGTCCAAGTAGCTCCCCAAGGTCTCATTCACACCCTGCTTTATGCAGAACAGAGACTCGGACTCCTTCTTCCTCTTCTTTGAGGTGGTGAACCTCAATATGAGCCCCCGACGCAGGTCCTCAAAAGAGTAGATGGAGCCGGCCTGGAGCTGGTGGAACCACTCTCTCGACTTCTCCTTGAGGGTGATAGAGAAGAGCCTGCACTTGAACCCATCTGACATCTGTCGGATTGAGACCACGTCCTCAAACCACTGGACGTGCTGGACCGGGTCCCCCTTCCCGGTGTAGTAGGATATTTCGGGCTCCCGGAAGCCCTCTAGAAATGGTGCTGATGAAACAAACTCGCTGAAGGGGCTGCCCCCCTCTGTCGGGCGAGTAGGGGGATCTCGCGCCCCCATCTCGGCGGACCGGGCTTCAAATGCCGAGCCGGGGAAGATTACGTGCCCCTACAGCTCGTGCTCCCCTCCTCCATCTGCTACATCCTTCCCAGCTTGCCTACCAGGTGCGTCCTCGCCCAGGGCTGGGGCGGCGACCACTGAAATCGTTGGCGTCGAGCACTCGGTGTGAGTGCGAACATGATGAGACTCTGCATCTCCTGCATGAACTCGTCCAACATGCTGATGGTGGCGAGAGGGGGAGGTGGCGGTGGCGAGTTGGTCCCGCCCGAACCTTGCCCTTCTCCTCCAGTTATCGAGCTAGCTGAAGATTTTTTGTGCTAACCACACTCACCGCACCAAAATGTTGAAACTGACACTCGGTTTCTGTGGAGGTCACCCTTGGGGAAGGGGTGATCGCACACTTATCTCTCGTGAGCCGAACAACTAAGGAAAAATAACTGGGAATGGACCCAAGAGCTCGGCGTGAAGGTCCCATCACACACCCGAAAGATCTTAAAGCGCTTCCCCTACTTAGCCAAATACCAAGCTAAGGATACCTCAGAAAGCGCAAGAAGACCGAGGCACAAGAAATTGTCTTCTAAGGTACCCCATTGGGTCTATTTATAGTTTTCTGAAAACGGCATGTCAGCAACCAATATCCGATGTTCTAAACGGCTATACGCAGTCCAAATTGGTCTGCCAACAACGTAACTCTGCTGCTCTGAATGACTAAATGTAGTCCTCTGAGGGCATCCGGGTAATTTTATCTCTGGACCCTACTGGTCGAATGATCTGTGAGGGCACCACTCGGCTGAAGGGGCGAATGCCGGGAGCACAACACATTCGCCGCCTTGAAGCTCTCTAAGGGGAAAGTGCTTGGCTGGGCGGCCACTCGCCCAGCTTGGCGAGAACTGGTCTCGTGTGTGCGCTTAGGCACAGGATCCTTAGGCAAGTGCTCGATGAAGATTGCACTCGCCGAAGGGTCAAATCACCCCTCCCAGGGCTGCGCGAATGCCCCTCTTTAGGCCTTGGGCGAGTGTAGGCCAAACTGCCTTACTCGCGCATCTGATAGGGTGCACTCATCGAATATGGGGTTGTACAACAGGAGCGCACTTGTCAAGATCCCGACTTTGCAGGAGCGCTTCGATCGAGGCTCCAAGTACTTAGTGATTTTCCTAACTGAAGGGCTGTCATTCATGCTTCAAGAACTTAGTTTATATTCCGTTGTTTTCATAACCCAAGGACTTAGTTACTGCTTTGTTGTTTTCATAACTTATATTTATAACAGAGAGGTGGTCTATCATCCTTCAAAAAATTGCCTCAACTCTTGTAAACTCCAACGAAATAGTGAATTTTGGCCTGACATAGATCCGACCACATGGATTTTCACCATTTCCGTGTTTTTCACGTCAAAAAAAAATTGTTGTCATTTGTTGTTGTTTTTCATTAACTGTTTGCGCGCTTTGTCCAATTCTGAGCTAAGGCGGTCTGATTCTTCGGACCGGGGAAAAACCGGGCGACTCACAACTACCTCAACTGTGATAGGTTCAGAGCTTCGCCCCTATCAATTATTTAATGCAGCTTAAAATGAATATAATATTAATTAATCAAATTTAGTAAAGCTGATTTATTTAATGACAGCTTTCCGAAAATACCGCCGATATATCTAATGATAATCTTCCTCGAATAGGCTGCTTACATGTCTAATGATAGCCTACCATGATAGGTGTATGAGTTATGCTAAAATTTTTTGATTTTTTGGATTTTCATCGTTACTTTTAATTTTTTGATAGTACAATTACCTGAATAAACGTTGTATTTTATTTTTTAAACAAATTATAATTGTTGGCTTTCCCCTAAGTTTTCCTGAACCGAACCGCGGGGGCCAAGCATCTGCGAGGGAACTGGCACGCGCAAGAGCAACCGGCCCAAGCACAACACACGCGCCATGCTTGGGCTACCCGGACTGCCCAGGGGGCACTTCCGTCATTTCATGAAAATTGGCGATCTAGGTGACCGAAATCGAGCGACACCATTCACCACCTCAAAATTCGTCCGGGTGCAATTACCAGTATATCCCTCCAAAAATTATAAAAATTCACCCCAGACCCTCATTCGAAGATAAAAGCAACTCCCGAGGCAAGAGAGAGCTCAAATATTTTTCAGCGAGTACGTGGACTTAGATCGTTCCTCTGCTTGAAATTCGCAATGCTCCTTCTCTAGGTTGCTTAGCTCTCAATGTTCAGCGCTCAACGCTCATCGCCTAGTGCTCGCGTGGATGCATCCATGAGCGCAAGAGAAGACATCAAAAGAACACTTTTGTGGACGCGCTCCTTCAACCTTCGTGGGAAGTCACCTTCAAGTTTCACAAACGCTATCATCCAAGCCCGGAGAACTTATACAATTTTCCGCTTCGAAAGAAGGTACAAAGGAGCGCACTGGTGGTCGCTCTCGTCAAACTTTCGTGGACTTAGTTTCTTTTCCACTTTTTCTGCACTTCAAGCTTGTAACGGAGAGGCGACCTGTCACCCTCCCAAGAGACTTCTGATACTTGTAAAACTCAAAGCTAAATAGTGGATTTCGGCCCGACACAGATCCAACCATGCGTTTTTTTTCGCAATTTCTTGGTTTTTCATGGTAAAAAAAGTCTCATGTCATTGTTGCTGGATTTTCATTGATTGTTTGCATGCCCAACCTAACTCTGAGGTAAGGCGATCTGATTCTCTAGACTGAAGAGAAACCAGGTGACCCCCAATAATAATATATGTCAAATCATTAAATTTTAAAAATAATGACATACTTTTATATTTTAAATGTCTGATGAAAGATAATTTTTCTCTTTTACTATTGCAAAAATTATTGCGGGTCTCCCGGTCTTTTCCTGATTCGGAGAAATCAGACTGACTTAACTCGGAATTGGATCGGGCACACAAACAGTTAAAATAAACAATGTCAAATGACAAGAGTGTTTTTTTTGACGTGGAAACCCCAGAAATGGTGAAAAATCACGTGGTTGGATCTATGCCGTGCCAAAATTCACTAGTTCCTTTGAATTTACAGAAATTGAGATTTGATCTCGGAGGACGACAAACCGCTTCTCTTTTACAATTGCAAAGTATAAATATAGGAGAATGAAACTAAGTACTTGGAGCCTCGATGGAAGCGCTCCGGCCTTGTAAATTTGGCTAAGTTCACGGAACATCGGTGGAAGCGTCCCGACCCGGAAATTTGGCTGAGTCCATGGAATCTCGGTGGAAGCGTTCCGGCCCGGAAATTTGGCCGATTCGACAGAACCTCGATGGAAGTGTTTCGAGCTGGAAAAATCTCTAAGTCCATAGAGCTTTTGCGCAAGAAGTGGATCAGAGCGAATTCCTAGCAGAGGATCGACCTAAGTCCTCGACTTTGCCGAAAAACCTCAGAGATTTCTCTTGCCTCTAGAGTTACTTGTCCTCAAATGAAGGCCTATAAACCAATTTATAATTTTCTGGAGGGTCATCATGGTAATTGCGCGAGGGCGTAATTAGTGTCGGCGAATGGCGTCACCCTGTTTCAGTCACCCGAATCACCAAATTTAGCAAAATGACGGAAGGGCCCCTCAGGTAGTTTATGCGTCCCGAACAAGGTTCTCGGCGGCGGCGGTGGCCAGGCTGATGGCGGCGGCCGCTGGCGTGCGTGCGGGGCACGACCTTGCACGACCGTGCGCGTCGGCCGGGCGCGTGCTGGACGCGCGCGCTCGTGCGCAGGCCGAGCACACCTATGCGGCCCCGCCGTGCGGTTGCACGTGTTTGACTTCCTTCTTGGATGCTTTTCGTGACTTGTGGCTTTGCGCGCATGACTTGTCCGGTTTGGTTCATACATACGTGATCTGAATCAACTTACAAAACTACTTAGTGGGCACCCAACATGTTTTTGAGCTTTTATGCTCATTTCATTATCTAATAATATTAGAAATTTCAAGACAAAAAACACAAGAAATTTGTAGCAGTAGTTCAGACAAAAAATAAGTTAACCAACATAAGATTCGTAACCGTACATTAGACAAAATGAGTTAGCCAACTTAAACAACCACTAGGGTAGCAGATCACATCAATGAGGTGTCCGCAACCCGGCGGACACCTCACCAGTCTGCATGCTGCACCGAACACCGCACCAGCCCGCAACACAAGTCCACGACCAACAGGTACAAACATCCCGGTCACCAGCGGACAATGTGGACTCTGTGAACACTATACCAGTCTGCATGCTGCAGCGGACACCGCACCAGCCCGCAACACAAGTCCATGACCAACATGCACAAATCGTCTGGTAAACCAGTGGACATTGCAGACTCTGCGATCAACCTGGACTTGTCATAGATTGTGACCAAGTCCAGCATAGTGAACCTATGGCGCGAGCTCGACGGACAAGAATCCAGACCGCCAGCTCCCAAGATAGTCCACCAACCACGAACTCCACGGTTATGACCAACCGCTCCACCAGAGATCAAGGGCACGAGCCAATGCCGATCTCGCAATCTCCATACACAGTCCGCCACAAGCGGACTCCCGCGAACTCAAAAAGAGTCCACCACTTCCTGCGGATATACCACTTATCCGCACGGTTACTTTAGGGAACAACCAATAACAGATCAAGCTGGTCTCCATCACCAGGCCACAACCTCAGACCGCGCAGACCGCATCATCAGTCCGCCAGACTGTCCGCCCAGGCCATGCGGTCTGCTTGATCAACCCCCACTTTCACTTCACAATTTTCAACACTCCCCCTTGAAGTGAGAAGTGGAGATCAAGTCCATCAGTCCCCGTAATCGTGTAAGTGACACCTTCGACAACGACTTCGTGAAGATGTCCGCGATGTTGTCCTCACTCCGCACATGCTTCACCATAAGAGATCCCTCCAACACCCTCTCCCGAATGAAGTGGTGCTCAATCTCTATATGCTTGGTCTGTGCATGACAAACTGGATTATTCACCAATTTCAGGGCACTTTCATTGTCACTGCACTGCAGAGTAGGACCACACACTTCTTCATAGATGTTTTCCACTAGTCTCCTGAGCCAGATGACTTCTCGAGCTGCCAAGGCCTAAGCCTTGTATTCTGCTTCCGTAGTAGAGACGAACACCGAGTCTTGCTTCTTGCTACATCAAGAGATACTGGTTGATGCACATGTGAAGACATAATCGGATGTTGACTTCTGGTCGTCTAAATCTCCCCCATAATCAGCATCCAAGTATCCTTGAAGAGTAAAACCCGTGCCTCTCCTATAAAGGAGACCCATATCAGAAGTGGACTTTACGCACTTCAGAATGCTCCTCGCTGCCATCAGATGAGGCTTCCTGGGTTCCACAATATACCGACTTACTCGACCAACCACATAAGCAATGTCTGACCTCGTAATCATCAAGTAGATAAGACTCCCAACCAGGGTCCGAAACATCAAAGGATCTAGAAGAATCCTCCTCTCATCCCGCCAAAGTTTGATGCCCGAATCAAAAGGAGTAGAGTTACTCTTCCCCTCCCTAATGTCAAACCGCTGAAAGATCCGTTCCACATATCCCTTCTGGGACACGAGTATGCCGCTCTCTTTCCTTTCCACCTCAAGTCCAAGGAAATGGTGGAGCTCACCCAAATTCTTCATCTCGAACCTTATAGTTTTCTCTGTCCTAAGACTAGCTACCTCCTCCTTGGAGTTCCCCGTGATGATCGTGTCATCCATGTACAACATCACTAAGACCAGAAGCTCCCCCTTATTCTTGACGAACAAGATCGAGTTTGAATTTGAAGCAAGATAATCGCAGAACTGGTGATATTCTGCAATCTTCCCATAGCATGCTCGAGGAGCCTGCTTCAAACCATAGAGGGCTTTTCGGAACTTGCAGACGTAGTCTAGATGTTCTTCAGATACGTATCCCAGTGGCTGGTCCATAAAGATGTCTTTGTCGATCTCCCCGTAAAGAAATACGTTCTTTACGTATAGTTGTCACATCTTCTAGCCTTGGCAAGCCGTCAAGTCCATCACCACCCGAACTGAAGTCATCTTCGCCACGGGACTGAACGTCTCCTCATAGTCTTTGTCGTACTGTTGTAAAAAGCCTCAAGCTATAAGGCGTGCCTTGTACCGCTCAATGCTTCCATCCGTCTTCTTCTTCAGCTTGAATACCCACTTGCAAGTCACAGGAGTTACGTCATCCACCTTGGGCACAAGGTCCCAGGTCTCATTATTCTTGAGAGAACCATCTCCTCATCCATGACATCTTCCCACTCCTTGACTCCAGTGGCTTCAACAAAGCTTGAAGGCTCCCGCTCATCCAAGGCTCTGCGAAGAAATAAGAGACAAAGCTCACTGTGTTTCATTCACAATAACGAGCTGGTGGCTTGATGGTCCTCTTCGATCTCTGAAGAGTTTGCTCCTTGCTCACCACCTCTACTACTTCTTCAGAACTAGATCCATTCTCGAGCACACTTGGAGCATCCCTCCCCCTGCTTCCTGAACCAGAAGCCTCTGCCCCAGAGATAGAAACACCTGGAGCTCCTGGTGACACATACAGCTCCACCTGAAGATCTTCAACAACCTCCTTCTGCCCATCATTAGCCCTGCTCTCCTGCAACTCAACAAAACCACCTCCATACGGCGTTAGTTCATCAAAGACCATGTCTCTTGATACAACAAACTTCCTTGTCGCAGGATCCATGCACTTCCATCCATTCTTCCGCTCGTTATAGCCCACAAAGACAAGCTTCCTCGCTTTTGAATCAAGCTTGGTCCTCTGAGCATCCGTGATGTGTACATAGCAGGTTGATCCAAATACCTAAAGGTGTTCCACGTTCGGCTTCTCTATGAACATCATTTCAACGGGAGACTTCATGTTGATCAGACTTAGAGGCATCCGATTGATGACATAAGTTGTGCGGGTCATTCCTTTCGCCCAAAAGGACCTGGGAATGCCCTTTGCATGAAGCCAACACTTACAGGTTTCCGTCAGACGACGGATCTTCCTCTCTGCTACTCCATTTTGTTGTGGAGTATGAGCACAAGTGAGCTCTCTCTAGATCTCGTGCTTCCTGCAGAAGTTAGAGAACTCAGATGAAACAAACTCACCTTCATTGTCTGATCTAAACTTCTTGATCCGCAGGCCAAGTCAGCCCTCCACCAGCTCCTTGAACTCCACAAACAATTGGAAAGCTGCTGACTTCTCCCTCATGAAATACACCAAAGTGTATCTTGAGTAGTCATCAATCAGCACCAACATGTATCGGTTGCCTCCAAGACTAACCGTGACAGTTGGCCCCATCAGATGACCATGGATACACTCCAATGGTGTCTTGCTCCTTATTTGTGACTTATCAAATGGAAGGCGATGAGCCTTACCGTACTGACACCCCGCTCAAACATGGTCATCTCGGTAGAAAGACAACTTCGGCAAGCCTTTCACAAGACTTCTCATCGTCATAGCTTTCAGCTTGTCCATCCCAACATGCCCTAGTTTTTCATGCCAAATAGCAGCGCTATCATTGGCTCTCATCCGTCAATATAAGAGCTTGTTGATGAGACAAACAAGTCTCTTACTCTCCTCCCTACATGAGCAACATCAGTCTTTACCGCTGATACGTTGCGGAGAAACTTTACTTCTGTTGGGCCAAACAGAACGTGATAGCCCACATCAACTGTGTTGGTTACCGAGAAGAGGTTCTTCTTCATTCCAGGTACGTGATACACACTCCTTAACGTGAGCGGACCCTGAGAACTATCCAAAGAGACAACACCCTCCTTATCTACAGTATGAACAGAATCATCAGCTGTAATAATAACTTCATTACCTGAGAACATTTGCAGCGATGAGAACTTTGACACGTCTCTAGTGAGGTGATGACCACACCCCGAGTCAACTATTCAGTCATCTTGGTAGTCGGCGGTGGAAAGAGCACGAACACATGCGCTTGTCATAAAAGTTCCTCCCCACCCGGCTTCCTCAGCACTGGAACCAGCTCCCTCCTTATCTACAACATGCCCAGGATGTAGCTTGACCTTGCAGTCGTGTTTGAAGTGACCCGACTGATTACACCTATAGCACGTCAACTCCTTCCAGTTCTTCTTAGGAGCAGCGCTTCTCTCTTGCTGATAAAAAGTTGAAGGCTCATCCTCACCATCAGTCTTCTTCTTCTTCTCCCATCTCTTCTTCTTCTTCTTATCAGTGAAGAGAGCCTCACTACCTCCTTCAGAGATAGTCACCCCGGCCATCTGCCTAGCCAAGCTCTCCTGTGATGCTAATAAATTCTTCAGCTCCAGCAAAGATGGCTGAGTAGCCATCCTTGAACAGAAGTCACAAAGGACATATATTCCTTCCACAAATCGCAGATTATGTGCCTCTTCAACTTAGCTTCAAAAATAAGCTCATCAGGATCCAATGCTGATATTTCAGCGCACAGGTTCTTCATCTTAAGGAAGAACTTTGAGATATGCAGATCTCTTTGAGTTGCTTTAGCCAACTCATTCTCTAAAAACTGTAGCCGCGCTATATTCTTCCTATTGAACAGATCATCAATGGTTGTCCAAATCTCAATAGAAAACTCAAATCCTAAGTTTTGATCAAAGAGCTCGGGTGAGATAGCCCGCTTGAGAGCAAACTTTGCCTTTGTATTAGTCTTCCTCCAAGCTCTCACCTGATTTGTAAAACCAATTGCAACAGTCACTTCTTGTTTGTCGTCACGACCGACGACTTCCCATAACTTCTCACCCAGAAGATATCTCTTCATACACGACTTCCACTTCTTAAAGTTAGTCATTACAAGAAGTTCAATACCAAAACCCCTTGCGTAAGCTCCTTCCCTTACAACAACCACTGATATAATATCTTCTAGAAGCGCCGAGCACAACTGAGGTTGATCACTGCTCAAGCCACTATTCCCTCTGATACCATGTTGAAATTTCACAAGATGAGCAAGAGATAGCTCTGGTATCAAGTAAAACTTTTAGAGATATCAAGCTGTCAACTTGATCAAACGAAAAGTAGAAACCAGGCGCAGGAACACTCCAACCATAAACTGAGCTAAGTAAATCAGAGACAGCAGAAGGCACCCACAAATCTTGTATTATCAACCGTCTTCATTACAAGACAAGACATACATGGAGAGACATGATTTCGACAAGTACAAAGGAGAAGTAAACAAGCAAATAAGAAGCTTCAAGCCGGGCAGACTGCCTTAGAGACCGCAGAGTCCGCTGAGACCACCAAGCCACTGCCGCACCACACTGATCTACGGAGTCCGCGAAGTCCGCGGACAACCCGTTATTCTGCTGAATGACCGCTATGCAAGCCGCTGCCGAACTAAAAGAACAGACCGCCTAGATCACCGAGACCGGCAGACAGGTTATTGAACGAAATTGTTGAAGGAGAGAAGACTGGCTGGCCGCAAATGCGACCTGCTGCAAACCTGCCGATTGTTAACCGCAAGCTCCACTGTTCCCTGACCGCAGTCAGAACTAGACTCCTGGCTTCTCAGTGCTAGCCTCACAACCTACAAACAGCAACAAGTTAAACCTTCTCAATCCGCGTAGACAAGAAAACCGAGGGCCACAACAATT